>CM021312.1:4380992-4486024 GCA_010645155.1 Tigriopus japonicus | reverse complement strand
TCTGTTAACACTATTGTACATTTGATAACACATGAAACAATGAAATAACTTGCAGAGGAAAAAAATCCTTGGTTGAAGGTATGGAAATTACACTACAAAATCAAGAAAGAAAAATGTTACTAAATACAAATCTTGAGAATTAAAATTAGGAAAAAATTAACTAAAAAATTCGGATTATTTTCGGATTGTGTTTGATCCAAAAAAATATTTCGCAAATCCGAATCCGCCAGGCTTTGACGAATCCGAACGAATCCGAATCCGAAAATTTGCATTGAAATCCGAACGAATTCGAAACCTAAAATTCGCGCTGAAATCCGAATGAATCCAAATCCGTAAATTCGCGCTGAAATCCGAATGAATCCGAATCCGAATCAGAAAATTCGCGCTGAAATCCGAACGAATCCGAATCCAAAAATTCGCGCTAAAATCCGAACGAATCCGAATCCAAAAATTTGCGCTAAAATCCGAACGAATCCGAATCCGAATCCGAAAATTCGCGCTGAAATCCAAACGAATCAAAATCCGAAAATTCTTGCGTCAATCCGATCGAATTAGAATCCGATCTGATCCGACTTTTCGGATCCGATGCACAGCGCTACTTGGCACCCTTGTTGCTGAACTGCAGAAATGAGCTCAAAACAAATCTCCACTGACTTAACTGGAGTGAGTTCTGTCTATTTAGAATTGTAGTAATTCCTGCCATTGATAACAAAATCAAATTTTGTCCTAACTTGAACTTCTTGATTGACGGTGGCGACAACAAAGGTAAACATTGAAGCTGCGAAAAAGGTAAACAATGTGACAAAGTTAACGCTTCTCTCCCATGATGTCCTTTAAATTCAGTAACGATCTATGATTTCGAGACATCGGTGGTTTGTCCTACTCTTAACTTCAGCAACCCTAAAACGTCACGCAACACCCAATTTCATGTTTTCTCAACCTACATTCCTCGATCTTTCAACAAGATGTTTTGAGACAAATGTGGAACTTGTAATGCACACTCAATGCTTAAAACAAATCTTTTGAATTGCTAACGTCTTTAAAACTTCTAAAGGTTGGTTATTCAGTGATTTTGAGGCGAAACTCTATGACGTTTTTGGGAAATTAAATCAATTTTTTTCAGATAGGTAAAGGTAAAATAGGTAAATTAACCACGGTACTGAAAACATTATATCAAGTTTCTATGGAAATTCCCAAACACTAGGAAATGTGATTTAGACTCAGAAAACCAAGAGAAACAACTTTGATTTTCTGAGTTTCTCAAAGTCAGGTCGAGATTAAAAGTTATATACCTAAAAACCTATTAAATAAATTATTTTTTGAAAATCTAGTCAATACACTTTTAGCGCAGATTTAGATACAAATCGAGTCGAAATTGCTTGAAAATATGTTGCTCAGCTGCTGAGTTATTTTTTGAGTTAGTTTGACCGGTTCATTTTTGGCCCAAAAAAGTGAAAAAACGTTCTGGGTGTATGAAAACGCAAATTCCCAAACAAATGGTAAACATTTTTGATGTCACAAAATAAAATAAAAAAATCTTCATTCTTCTGTGTTTTATTGTAATATTTTAAAATAAGATTTATTCAAACTTAATAAACACTAAAAATGCAAGTTTTTTAAAAACCATGTTTCCATTGATTTCAGTACATTTGGTTAGGTTTTCAAATGAAAATTGAAAAAAAAAATGTTGAACAGATGTGTCTTCGTATTTTGCGAGAGTTCGATATTTCTCGAGGGACCATTGTCAAATGGACCAAAATCAATTTTTTAAAACCTTATTAAATTTTACAAAATTTGCATTTGGGACCTACGAATATAACCTTTCCATGATTCAAAAGCCATAATTCGAAAAATTGTATTTTTAGAGTGTTTTCGGAAATAATATATACAGTATTTTGACATGCTTTGACAAAGCATAGAAGAATGAAGAATTTTTGTTTCATCTTGTGACATCAAACATCTGTATCATTTGCTTGGGAATTTGGGTTTTCATATACCCGGAACACTTTTCGCTTTTTTGGGGCCAAAAATGAACCGGTTAAACTCAAATAACTCAGCAGCTGAGCAATATATTTTCAAGCAATTTCGATTCGATATGTATCTAAATCTGCTCTAAAAGGGGATTGAATAGATTTTCAAAAATTAATTTATTTAATAGGGTTTTTAGGTATATAACTTTTAATCTCGACCTGACTTTGAGAAACTCAGAAAATCAAAGTTGTTCCTCTTGGTTTTCTGAGTCTGAGTCACATTTCCTAGTCTTTGGGAATTTCCATGGAAACTTGATATGATTTTTTCAGTACCGTGTAACAAAAGGACAATGCCAGGTAACAATTTCCTCTGCCATTTTTTGCAAATTTGATTGGAGAGAAAATGGTTGCAATACATGCTCGTGGTTGTCAGGTGTCAGAACTTGGCAGAAGACCGAAAAAATTAGACCTTTTACAATCTGTTAGACGATGTAGCTATCGGAAAGATAAGAAAAGTTCAGCATCCAACTGGCAGTAAATATCAATATACAGGGGATATAAACAAATACAGACAATTTAAAGCGAAGCACTCAAAACGGACTAACAGGTGGTATAGGGCGTGGCCCTGACGAACATAAGGAGCGTATCCTGAACCTGTCGAAAACCCGCATCACGTCGCTTAATCATTTATTTAATAACTTAATTCATATATTTGACTAGATATCTGCCTAACGTTTGGAGTTAGCGTTGGATTTCGAACGAAATGTTGATAACTTGGCCTTGAAGGGGCTTTCTTAAGAGGCCCTGATGCTCGAAGATTAATGAAAATTGAATTTCATTCAATTGCAATATCAAGGTGCTCGAACTTGTGAATAATCTCATTCCAAGAAGAAGGAATGTCCATTTGAATTTTGTCAAAAATTCAGTAACGTTCTTCAAAATATCTAGTTTTTTCCAATGTTTAATTAGGTTCAATATCGCTTTCAATTTCAGACTATGATCATTCCGTTTTTAATGGATTATTCAACATAGATGGGGTTAACTGCAGTGACAAAAAGGATTGTGAAGACAAGCTGTATCATATTGATGGTTCCTCTGCTGAAAACTTGAAGACAAAAGACATTAAAATTCGTAGTAATGAACTTTGCATCATAATATCGCCGGATGATTCCATGAAATCCACTTCTTGCAACTCTGGTCGGGCCATTTGCTCTTGTAAAATGAAATAGATTCTCGTGCATTTTTCTTTAAAGAACATTGTTCCATGCTTTTGTTTTTTTGCCGTGTCTGTTTCACTTCAATGTTATGCATTGTCAGCAGAGGTACGGAGACTTGTTCCATCCATTTATGAAATTTAAAATAGTGATGAATCGAAAGCGAGAAGCGGGACGTCAGGCGAGAAATTTGATTTCGGTTATGTCTAGCGAAACCGGAAGGAGGCATACAATATTATTAGCTGAGTTTATATACGCTGTGACAAAATGAGTTGTTACAGAAATTTTTCGCTACCACACGCCGTTGACTTCAATTGCAAACTCGAAAGTACATAAGTTAGGACAAGAAATCTTGTGGCAAAAGTTATGAAAAAGTTTTGCGCCGTGGTTTATAACTTAGCTTTCTTTAAACGATTTCTTGTCGCAACTTACGAACTTATGTGTTTGCAAATGAAGCCAACGGCGTGTGGTAACGTAAAATTTCTGTAACAACTCTAGTTGTCAGAGGGTATACTGTATAAACTCAGCTAAACTGGAAAGGAGCAAAAACCTTTTATGCTTTGAACAAGGGGCTTGTACTTCATATTTTTGATTGGATTTTTATCAAGACGAATCCCAGACCATTGGCTCTTCATCCAAAATTGGCTCCACCAAATTCCGGGTCTGGGATAGGTTTGATAATGTACCTGTCTGTTAACATATTCTTCAGATAATACCCCTGGACAAGAGAAGTGGACTGCTCCCTTAATCGGCACTAGGACGCCACCTGGCTTTAGTGTTTCCAGTTTTCGAGGTGGTGACTAAACTTCAGCGCAATTTAAGATAATGCAATGCTTTGCCTTTTTGGTGGTCAGTTACTCGACTATGCCAACTCAAATTGAGTGCAGAATGCAAGACGTAGAAACCAAAAACTTTGGCGCAGCCTAATCAGCCTACAAAGCTCAAAAATCGTGCCAGTCCTTTTCACGTCTCTCATAGAGATGCAGAATTTAGAGGCAGTCAAATTTCAGGCAACTACGTGCTTGTGGTCGCCATTTTTGACTTTTGTTCCAGCTTGAATTGTATGTGCTAAGCACTTTTTCAACACCTTGATTGTCATCACAAACCTCTTTGGTCACCATATTCTACCCGCATTCAGTCTCCCTAACGGCTATGTCCTCCATCCTGACCTCAAATGTTCCCTTATGTCCTTTCACAAGCGATTGTCAGACGTCTTACTTTATGGGTTGTGGAGAATCGATCCTGTCAGTAAATCTACATCATGTCGCATAAATCTTTGCCCCCTCGGAAACAAGACAAAATGTTTATATTCTCTTTTTCCAAAAATAAAGAGCAAAATCTACAAGTAGGTAGTTCTGTTCATGTTTTGTTCAGCAACTTTCGGCTTTTACACTTTACCATACAAGTGATCAGTAGTCACCAAGGATCTTGATCCCCTCTGCTAGTTTCTGGCCGTCTGAGATGTCCATGATTCAAGATTATATTAGGAAAGGAGTGGTTCAAGAGCTGTATTGATCTCTAATTTCAAAACGACAACCAGATGAGTTGCTTTAGAAGTCGGGGGGTGTCTGCGAGTTTAATTAAAGGTGGGTTAACAGAAGACAAGGCAATCTTGAGCTTGAGCACTACACTTGACGTTCCGTCTTGGCGAGGAGAAGGAAGCAAATGGTTCCCAATCAGATTGAATAGCTTCATAAGCCAAAAGGAAACTGTCGACCTAGACTGGGCTGATGAAAAAGTTTAGCAACGTTACTTGATGCAAATTTCTTTTAACGGTTCCAAAAGCCTAAGTCAGCTGAAAATCTAAGACAGCTGAAAATCTTGTTTGTTTCCAACACTCACACAAACCAACTTAAAAACAATTCACATCAAGTTTTAAAAAACCTGATTGGCTCTTTTAAAATTCATTGAGCCATCATCGAAATTTGGATCCATAGAAACCAAGCATAAAGGTGTATTTTTATATTGCGGTTTGGGTACTTCTCAAATCATGGCCGTTTCAAATTTTACCAAAAAGAGAGCTAAAGGAATCAAATCTTTGTTTTCCTACAGACTGACAAGAATTTGCGAAAAAGTAGTTATAAAAGACTGCTAAACATATCTTAGTTGGCAAACCTTCTTTGTTTGTTATTGGAAGAACAAAAAATAACTGATTTTGTGATGATTGTCAATCACAAACTTTGTGTTATCAAAGGATAAATTGATTGGAACCCTATGTAGTACTGTTTGAAAAGTGTAGTTTTCCAAAGCAGAATTTTAATTTGAGACACAATGAATCGTCATTTCGAAGAGCTAAAATATGAGCGATGTCAAGTAACATTCTGTCCTGTTGGCTGAACAAAAATACTTATTATGAACTCAATCAATGTTTGGACATCAAAAAAAATTCGTCTCGTATGGTGTAACGTAAAAATGCAACGAGGATATTACTATCCCTGAGAGATCAAGAACAAAATTTGTTGAAAAGACGGAAAAGTATAAGGAGGAAACGAAACTTGGCTTTGAATAATAGGTTTAACTTAAATAACCCAACCCCTTGACTTTGTTGTATATTGGATGGTGGTTTAATTGCCAGAAAAGAGGATCAATATCGCCACAAACACGTCAAAGTGACTGGACCAAGGACGGTGTTATACTAATGTTAACATGTCAAAAATAAAAATCCGAAAAGTTCGAGAGACTAGATATATATTTCAGAGATATCACAAATTCATGCACAATCGAGACAACGAAACTAAGGCGGCTTCTTTTTGATCCTCCTTCGTTCAGCAATGGCCAATCGTTTGGCCATTTTTTTCTCCGTCACGTAGGGATGTGAACCGTCCAGGATTGATTTTGTTTCGTCGTCTAAAGAATCTAGCACTTCTTGTGATATCTCTTGTCCGATATGCGTCGCCACATGTTCCTTCCAATTAGTCCTAAAATATAACGACAACGTTTATCAGAAAGTGAGGGGCTAGTCTACTACAAGCTAAAACTTACTTTTGACGATGATCGCTTTTATGACAAACTCTACATTTGTACTTTTTTGTAGATGGATCGTGCGAATTTATGTGGCGAATCAAGGAACTGGGATCCGCAAGGTTCCTTGCGCATAGCGGACAAATATATTCTGGTTTCTTCTTTCCATCGCTTCGTTTCAGCCTCCTACGTGAGCGGATATTCCTAGAGGCTCTTCCGGAGTTTCCGAGGGCAGCTAAAATAACCGAAACGTACATTACCCAATTCAGCTTCTTGTAGTGAGCTTGTAAAATATACTTACTCAACCAATAACCCATTGCCATCTCTCTAAGGGTGTAGGACCTGATGCTTCCATCAGGAAAAGAATGTTGAATCATTTGTTGGAACTTGGCAGCCATTGTGTGTTGGAATTGTCTTGTAACTGAACAGATTTTGAATGATCGACTTGAACGACTTGGGATTGTTTTATAGCCATTCCGCTACTAGCCTGTCGGTCACGAGCACGCTGACACAGCTAATAGCGAGCGAGCCGGTCAGCTTGACTTCGGCTTTCGTCGTTGTAGGAGTGCTCTTGAAAGTGAATGGGAGGAGCTCTCTCACGGTTTGGCTTAGTACAGGTTTGAGCAATCGAAATAAATCGTACTATGGGGGTCGGAGTGAAAGTGAACCAATGGCTTCTGCATTCACGACCGTAAGCGAATTGGGTGGGTTAGAGTAAGGGATACAGTTTCAAGCTAAATAGACCGTTCGTCTTGTTAACTGTGGAAGGAGGTACTATGGAATGTATATCGCCAAAACCTATTGCGCCACTCTTGCAATGAGTCGACCTGATTACCGTGATCTTGTTGGGATCAATTGGGCAATGCTTATCAGTTATACATATCCTAAATTTTACGAGGAAGGAAAACTGGACATCAAAGTTCAGGATTTGCCTCTTAATTTAGCTTGCCATTATATTCCAAATGAAAGATAAGCTTTTTCCAGACCAAGGAATCCAACCATACAATGAATTGTTCTTAAGTGACACATCTGCTACACCATTAGGCGTTCTCTCAAATTGAATTTTTTGAGTAAAGCCTGTTTTCAGTTAGTTTCCTTGGTCTTGAAATGAAGTCGATTCTTGGCTTACACTTGTTGGCCAGTTTTCAGTATTGCGAGTCGAAAAAAGCGACCTCCAGCGGCATTTATAGCATTTCCTGTAATAGAAGCAGAGAAATTCCAAAAATATGACCTTCACTTTGCTAAGTTTGAATGCCTCTCGTACATCCCCAGTGATTAAAAAATGGCAGCAGCTAACTTTTTTTAAATCGCTGATGTTAATTATTGTTTCAAAAAACAGTCTTAAATTTTAAGGACATCAAGATTTTTGCCTCATTTTTACTTATTACAAGTTCAAAATGTCAACTTCAGTTTCAAAATTAGTCACCCTCTACATATGAGGAAGGAGAAAAAGGGGAAAAGGAGAAGACAAGAGGGGCCGTCAACGAAATCAGAGCGACCAATTTCAGACAAAGGGAAAGCTTTCAGACATGTGGACTTTTGGACACCGTTGTGACAAACCAATTGAATTTCGGTGCATTACAAGAACACAACTTTTGAAGTTAGAATAAATGGCTCTAGAATGAAATGAAAAAGAAATACCAAACACTGATAAAACTTGTATAAAAAGCGAAAGAAGTTACAACATAGACTCTTAGTACTGTGTACACTCCACGTTTTGAATCGTGAGACTCAAATCATCTTTGTGGAAAGGTGTCAATCGATCTCTGATGCATAGAGATCTTGTTAAAAATGGTATTGGTAGTTAGATCGTATTGAATCGTTCATCATCAGCAAAACTTTTCATACACTGGTTAATGTGTAGCTGATTAAAGAAGAGATGAACCGATCGCTATCCTAGATCTATATGTAGACCGATATTTTGTAACAATAAAGGCTTTAAATAGGCTTAAGTTACTAAGGCTCCAAATAAAGTGAGAAATATGTATAAATAAGTTACATGAAAAGACTAGTTTTCCAAGAATAACTTCCCTCCTTAGAGCAAAGATCCTTCAATTAGTTTGCCAGAAATGATTCCTGTTCTTGGGCTTATTGAAATCACGAAACTTCTTTACTCTAATTGTGTTCTGAAAGTAACGATTCCTTTTCACTCCAATAACTTCGGTCATATGGGTGTCGATGATACATATTAGGGGATACTTATCTTTGTTAACATAGCAATAACATTCTCAAGATGATAACTTCCTTGCAAAGACACCATTGTGCCATGAAAGTAAATGTAGCTCTAAAGGGGGCTCGTGCTTTAATTTTGATGGCGATTTTAAGAAAAAGGCCATTTCATTGGCTTTCCAAATCAATAAATAGTAAACCCATTTTGGGTTGTGAATGCGCTTTTTTAAAGTGGGGTAAAACGCGGCAAAATACCAATACCTATAATTTGCTGAAAGCTTAAAAAAAACTTGCTTAACGTAACGTAGAAAAACTTTGGATAAATGAATACTCAAGTAATTGATTTTGATTTACGTACTGTCCACAACGTCCCTTTATAAAAAATGTCTACTTTCTGGGTCGAAACCATTTGCACGCCCTTATCACGATTCGGATCGGAGTTGGAGGAAAGAACAATTTTTTTTCAATGTCGAACTGATAATCGTCTTACTTTCAATCAACTTACATCGTTCATTTTCTTGATCAATTCATCCCTGGTGTTGCTAGGAATTCAGTTGGACTCCATTTCAAACTTGCCCTTTTTAAAAGTCGCACAGATTGCAATCATGAACAAAGTCATGAAAGTGCTCTTCGATAAAGCTTGGTAATTTTTTTAAATCTGTGGCAAGGAGCACAATCTTATTGCCACACATATGGCCTCCCACTGGCTTTTTTCCTTGATCCAGGGCAAAACTCTAGAGCTCGGGACATTGATGTTGTGCCGCCTCACATTTTCCCCAAGAGAGCCATGACAAGCTCAGGAAATTTGGTGGACATGACTTCGGGCACCACACTGGCGTTTTGAGCAATCCATCTGTTGCTTTGCTTGTTAATCTTTTAGTTTTGGCAAAAGAAAACTCATCAGAAGAGAACCAAATTATATGGGGGTCTTTAGAATGCTTCATCCTTTGGAGGTGCGCCTTGGAATATTAAACCCTCTTTTTCTCTCATACTGAGGGTCAGCAGTGGCCCTCTTACATTTTGTATGCATGACTTAAGGAACATCAGACACACTCGAATCTCTGCTAATGGCCCTTATGGACTTGTCGCTGATTTTCGACAAAATTGATCGTGTTCAATAAATTCTTGGCTTCTAACAGCGTTATTCCGAGGTGATTGGACATTCCTAGCTCCCAAAGCTTCGTAGTCGTAACCACTGTCCTCCATGGCCTTTTTCAAATGTCTTACTTATACATCTTTCTGTCAAGTTCACAAACTCGGCAATTTCAGAATTTGATCTTCGGGCGTGAATTGCCACAAGAATGGCGGGCCTTTTCCATTTCGGTAAGAACGTCAAGGCATCTTTGGAAGCCATTTTACTAGTAATGATTAAGCATTCTTAAGGAAGACTCGCAACAAATTTCAGCTCGGTAGTTCCAACAGCTGACACATGACGTCATTTCAAATACTCTGCAAAAACGTTAGACACACGCTGTATAAAGGAATAACCTATCTTCTGAAAGACACTATCTTTTAAGTTTTCTTTGTACAACAAGTTAGATTCCAATTGCTGGACATAAATTGCTTTCTTTACTTGTTAGATTGTTTCGCAATCGGTACTGTTAACTTTATACGATCCCATAAGCGGCATTTGTCAAAGGATTCAATCGGCCCTATATCAAACGACCGATCATGGAATACCAAATCATTTTTCAAGACCCGTCTCGATCAATCTGTGATCTCCTTTCCGGACGTAATTCTTCCCGTAAACTCGATTTTGACAGTACTTTACCCATATTTGAGAGTCCTTGGAGACCATGGAGGCTCTTTATGTTATACCGACAAGCGCTTCCGAGTGGAATCTCGTTCCGACTGTTTCCCCATGAACTAAACCCAAAGGCGTTTGGGGATCATGAGACTCATGATCATGATGGTTAAGGAATCTATCCAGCTGTCGTTGAATTCTTGAACTGTGTGAACAATTTCTTACCAATTATATGTTATGCTGATCAGTTAGGCAATAGCGAGGAGTTTCATTAGTGGGGATGAATATACTCAAATTGTCAGAAATTAGTGCCTTTTAGAAGACGTTTTGGTCAAATGAGTCGCAACTAGATTATTCGTCCTTTCCTTCATGAGGTCTGGAAATTTGATACAAATAACTTTCATCAAGATTTCGATGTTTGATTAATCTAAGATATGCTCAATAGTCCTGTTGGGTTAATTTTGTCTTATATAAAATGTATTTAAAAAAGCTCGTATATTCGAATTCCTTGGTAAAACAAATTTTAGCCTAATGTTAGCCACTTAGATCCAAGAGACGGGCGAGTCTTTTAAAAATGCCTGTCAACTTGTATTAGATTGGAAGTTTTTTCTCCTGGAATGCGTCATCGTTATGTGTCATAATTTTATCATTATTGTACAATTATGGCATGAAATTAAGATTTTCACAATTCAAGCCATCAAAAAGTGGTATGAATAGTGATAGAGGCTGTTTATTAGATTAAACGCTTTCAGTTTAATTCGAATGTTTGGCATTCAATCTTGTGCCTTTATCTTTCCGATCTTTTATGTACTTGATTGCGAGTTTTACCATATCTTATCTTCTTGTCATTGTCTTAAAAGGAAAATTATAAAGTTATCTAAGTATTCCAAATCCAAGCCACCAAAAAGGAGGATGAGACACGAGAAAATCGATAAAAGCTTCTGCAAGCCACCCTAATTCATACCAGTACTTGCCGAGATTCATGCCATCCATTGTTCAGGAATGGATCGATATTAGTGTACGTATATCAGAGTGCCTGTGGTCCCGCTTGAATGAACAAAGAAGGACCATGTGGCCAAAGCCAACGTGTGGTCGATAATACTCCACGAAAAGCTGTGCATATCCAGGCATTTTGGGAGAAGAAATCAAGCCCTGCTTTGACAAATGACAATATCGTGCCTCATTTACCCTCGGAAAAAGTTTCCATATGAGTCATCATATGGGAAGAGCTCCTTATTGGTCGTCTAGGCAATCGTCCAGAACCAAAGTCTAGTAGTTCCATATCCATATCGCATCCCTTGGTGGTGCCTGAAAGCATCAAACTTTGTAGTCTGGAGTCTAGATGAGATCTTGTCTGTCTGTCTGTTCCATTTAAACCATCTAAGAGGTTTTGAGCGTGGGGACAGATCTGAAGTCGAACAACAATCGCATATCATGTGTAGAAGGAATGGGTTGTTGGAGAGTTGGTCGATCTAGTACGTACGTTCATATTATGTAGAGAGCGCTTGGTTGGCGTATACTACAGTACTACATATGCGCACTGCCAACACATCAATTATGGGGTGGGATCTACCCAAATGCAATAAGCCACTCTTTGTGCTTCGCCGAATCGGGATCCTTTCAGTCAGGAATATCCTTTGCCCAGGGTGACTCAAAGTTCATTTATTACCTCATTTTTATTTTAGAGTGCCATCCCCTGTGTTAAGTCTTTCAAGACTGTCGCACAAATCTCTCTTTTACAATCTTTAATTGACCAATTGGCCAGGACGTAAGTGATGTAAATGAATAAGACTCATAACTAAAAAAAAGCATAAATGGGTTCATACCCGACCGATAATTAAAGATAATCCAAGATCCAAATTCAGATAAATTATCCGTAAGTATATTTGAACAATTCATAATTTTATATTTTTAGAGTGCACCAAAAACTAGTCGGATTAAGATCCAAATACTTTAAAACGAGGTTAACCCAAAACTCAACTCGGGACCTCATGTTTTCCTCCTCTTTATAACATCTATAAACTTCCTTTAACAACTTGGCCTGAATTTTTGACCGTCTGTAGGTTCCATCAGAAACGAAAATGCTGCCAGCACCCCTGAAACTCGACAACAGGGTTGGAAACCAGGCTTAGTATGTTCGTAGCACATGTCTCTTCCTTTTCAGAGTTTCAAGCCCTCTCCGTACATAGATGGGGTATGAATGGTTTTTGAGCCTCGTCTCTTGCACCATCCAAGCTTCTCGGTTGGTGCTAGTTGGTGCCTTCTGCACCACAGAGCGCATAAGTTTTACCATTTGATCATACGCACTCTCTTCTTTTTCTTGTTCTTCTATTTCCTAGTATACTTGCTTCACTCGTTCAGTATTCTCCAATGGTTGAGATCTCTAGGGGGAGCACAAGGGGTGCGATGCGAGGGCTACTTCAGGCCGTCATTGGCAATTGCGCAAAGCTTGCTTGCTTTCTTACTGACTCGTAGTGGCTTACTATGTATTGAGGTTTGACGTTGAAAGGTTAAAGCGCTTTGGATTGTAGTAGAGTCAATCTCGGATTAACGGAATGGTCATGTCGGTCAACAACATCATTTACTTTAAATAACAAAACTGGATATGAGAATGTTTCTGTATAAAAGGATCAATTAAACATATTTTAGTACGTCTGAGCAACTTTGAATATATTGTGAGTGGATCGCTTAAATTTGTAAAAAATCTCAGCCAATGCTAATGAATTACCAAAATTTTTAGAATTTGGCATGCGCTTAAACTTACATGAATTGGCATAAACTTTAAATTTTACTAGGACCTTGAATTATTCTGCACGTAAGACTTTTTTGGCAATTCGAACCACACTTTGTTTTGTTGTGATGTTGCAATTTGAAATACACAATCTACGTATATGTTGTCTCAACAAAACGTTACAGATTGGAGATTGTGATTACAGTAAAAGAACGCGTAAAGTTTGATGGACCTGCCCTTACTTTATTAGGTTTTCAATAGAAAAAGCACTATCTTTAATTAATGTGTAACATGTATAACTAAATAAACAGAAATAGAGTCTACTTCAAAAATGGACAGACCACCTTCTATGATAATGCGCCGCTTCACTCCACTTCTAAAGTGCTTTATTTGAGGGTTGAAAGCGAATCCATGACTCACACTAGTCTCATGAAAGCATAGGGAAAAGAAGAGAGAAAGAGAGAGAGTCTCAAGCCACTGAGGGTTGGTTCCATCGATGGTTAGATGTATGGGTACCAAGTGAGAGTGGCATGGGGAAAGAAAGCCCTGAAAATACGAAAACAAAGTCAGTTGTCCTCTTGGCTTCCACCCTCATGGAAACAAGGAAGCCCAAGCATGCATTGACTTGAAAGGACAAAAGGAAACGTGACATCAGGTGCAATAATACGGACGTTCAAAGAAACAACGAACGACCCTCAAGTGCGACTCAATGAAGCCAAATATTTCAGGTAGGTTAATCACATTTTTTTGAATACATTGTTTAGACAACTGATAGAGAATTATGCTTGAAAAAAGCGGTAATAGCACTTCAAGTGCCCGTTGAATGGCATCTAAGATTTACTGTCACTCGTTGCTAAAATCTAATATCACCACCTTGTTGAAGCTTTAAGTGTCTAATTAAATCAGAGTAGTATGTTGGGTGGAAAGTAAACGTCATGAAGACAAAATAACCAATCTTTAAATGTGACTTGACTTTGAAAAGGAGCTAGAGTATACTCAAGTACAATTAAAAGTTATTTATAATTACTAAAGGTCGGATGTTAACTCCATTTTTTCAAATTGCGCGAGTATAGCAAATAAAACCATGCTCAAGTATAGTATACTGCATAAACTGCCTTTTAAACGCAGTTCAGATGTTCTGAGAGTATACTCGAGCATGCTTATTTTGACTCTACTCCAGAATACTCGAGCTGATTGAACCACTGTAACTAACTTTCGACTAAGACCGTTATACTACTGATATCAAAATTCGGAGTGACCTTTGCAATGAGCTGTCAGTAGTGAATACCATAAGATACCCTATAAATTGATGTTATTTACTTAAGGGTTACTAGAACACATTAAAAGTTACTTCACTCTCTTCTCCATGCAGAAAAGATAAAAGTTCTGCTTTCAAAGCAGAGTTTCGATCAGTACTTGTATTTTTCGGCAGGGTCGATCAGGTTACATGACAAAGTTGAGGAGTCGTAAACAAGTGAATCGGCAAGGTGCATCTGCTCTCTTTTCGTGCTCTGTCCTCAAGTCCATTGAACCTGCCAGGCATGCATGAAAAACACCGGTTCAGGCAACTGCCACTAATCCATCCATTCAAGGTGGTGGACTTGCAAGCGCCATATTTAAATAAGACGAGTTCGTTGGCAGACCTCAAGCCAAACGCGTGCCCATTAGTTCGTACGAACTTGTTTGCTCCTGCATCAATTTTCGTCCCTACCCATTATTATCGCTCAACGTTCATGAATGGGGGAAGAAGAGGAGGAATGGAAGCAAGCAAGTATGGCTCGCTTTTTTTAAGTGCACCAAAGACCCAAGAGCCATTGTGACATCTGTCCTGAAAAAGGGAACAAGGGGCTTTTCTTTTCCTCGTCCCGTTTAAAGTCCACCCCATCCATGTGCATGAATCGGTCCCACTTGTCATGTGTTCATTAAACCGTCCACGGAGCTCCATCCACACTCGACCCAATGTTCGTTCAGTGGGAAGGTTGGGTTTGGGGAGTTGTTCCATACAACATGGATGAGATTATCGATCCATTTCGGGATGTGCTTCAAAGGTCCCAAGCCAGACTCCGTTATGAAGCACAGGGTTGCTCAAAATAATACTCGTCCTCTATTATAGTTTTCTTTTCAAGTGGCTTGAATTAAAGACTAAAGTCCAGTTGGAGCTTTGGATCAATAGAAGAATTGTTCCAGTCATGCTCAATTTGTTAGGCCAATGATGGGGCGAATATTTTCCAGTGGAGACCTTTTTGTCGGGCTTTAAGTCTGATTCTCGCCTTTCCTTTTTTCGTTTCGATCCTTGCGCGTCAGGACTTTTTAAAGTGGCATGGACAAGGGATATTTCTCTTCATTATGGACATTCACCTTTAATTCGTTTATCTCATTCATCAAAATGAGAATTAAATTATATCAAACTTGCCTGAGGGAATATTGTTTGCTTTTGTTGCTCAAAACCATTAGTAGAAGATTAGTGTAAAATTAGATAGCTTGCAAAGCACTCGGTGGTTGAAAAGGGCCAGTTTATACTGACCACATTATGATGCCTGTTAAATTTAATCGCAACCTTCTAGTTTTTGGGTGATCACTTATGCTTTTTATGACTACTGACTGCCTAAAACTTAATAAATTCCTTATTTGTTGCTTCTTAACTAAACACAATTGCTATGAAGGATTTTAACCCGAGCTTTAAAAAATCGCCAATAGATGGTGAGAAAGAGGGGGTAAATTCTATGCGCTAATCATACTAGGCTTTTCTCTTTACTTGCCCTATCTTCCCCGCCATCTGTAGGCATCTATCTTAAACTTGGGTTAAAATCCTTCATTGCCATCCAAAAGCTTACTGGAGCTACACAACCATTGTACATTCTATATCAAGAAGCCAAGCAAACACAAAACGAGCGATCCATCCCAAAGTTAGCAGTCCCACTTTGCCATGGGATCTCGGATGTGTGTATTGATCCATTTCAGAGGCTGGATAGTTGCCCGAACGTGCGTACATGAATGTGTATGTACGTGCAATGGCGAGAAAGTAGATTGGTCTATGGGTGTCCTGAGTGAGATGAAAAGCACTGCTTTCAAGTCTGGAGACGATGTCCTGTAGTCGTTGTGCACAAGCATCCCGAATGGATCGATCGACGAAAAAAAGGGAATGACTCAGGAGAGACGGACGACAAGAGGGGGTTCGAAATGATGCTTGGCTCTCGCTCTACCATGAAGTACTACAGCGTCGACGGCTTATGCGTGATGGTGTGTGTGCTTCATTTCAGTCCAACCAGACTTAAAGGGAATCCGAATAGGACGTGATGCTTTCATCATCCCCCAATCTCTCCCCCCTTGATTACACGAGACTCACACTCCTCGGGGGAGAATTTGGCTTGGCAGCTTGAGCTTTTTGAGCATCACCCAAACTATCGATCTACCCGGTTTTGTTCTTAGAAACTGCTATTTTTAGCCTGTGCATTCTACCATGTTAATACGGTCTGAATTGACATTTGTCTTAATTAATCCACCCACCCAAATATCAAAGTGGAATCCTAAGTCTTCAGATTACTCCAATGACCAGATTTAATCCCAATCGTGACTGAAAACCTACTCAAGTTTGACCTGGAGATCCCGCGATTCCAAGAAAACCCATTTCACTTTCCCTTTCGACCATAAATTGAATCAGGTGGTCGTCGTCGCAGCGACGGCGACGAGAGATTAGCATTTCCGCAACCATCGAGGAAAGACAATCGAAGGATTAAGTGGACAGGCACGCTAGGCCAATCCTTACCATCATCCATCAATGTCAAAGGCAATCATAAATCCCTTGAGAACTTCACAAGTTGACAGCGGCCTTCCTAGAATTCGTGGGATCAATTCAGGTCCATTTGTCGTCTGTCATTTAAGACGCCCTCACGAAATGCAATTCAAGAAACCCTAGTCAATGAAGGCTTTTAATAAAATATGGCTACAGAGTTCCATGAACAACTTCAGAAGGGTAGAACCGTCTGAAATCATGCTACGTATCAATCGAATCAAGGATAGTAGGTTTTAAACAAGTAGACTATCTCCACTATTTTGTAACTGTTTGGTAGTGGTTCACGATTTGTACAGTAAAACCAGGAAAAAGAAATGCTCATTTAAAGTCTAAGGATACTTTTCCCAGTACCAAAATATACGTAGATGCAATGCATTTCAACTCTTGTTAAAAGAAAAAGTCTCTGTGAAAGAAATGTTGCTATTGACTAGCACCATAAATTCATCAAGTTTTGACTCTATTTGGGTAACTAGTGGACTTTTGTCAAAACACAGTATGTTAAAAAAGATAGGATTACTAAAAGGCTAGTTGTAAAATTGATACAAAGAATTCAATGATCCTCTTGAGAACTTGTTTGATCTTAATTGGGTGGTTTATCAAATCAAGAAGTGTGTGTTGTTCAAGAATAAGGGGAAATTGCTTTCGTTTGAACTGCTCCGCGAGGATATTTACGTACAAGGATACTGGGGTTGCGTGATAGTTTGATAAAAATTACCGCGAAAGACTTGAAAAGATCTTGAAAAAAAAAATCAAGAAAATGCCTCTTCTTCTTGCGACTTGATACAAATGTTTTAAAAACTAATACTGAAAGGCAATAAAATCAAGCAATTTGCGAGAGTTGTGAGCTGAAACCTGCGCGACCTTTAATTTAGCCTCTGACTTTCGCTCTAGATAAATTTCTTTTCATCTTCATTCGAATTTGCTTAGATCATGCATGTTAACACTCTAAGAAAGAGTTTTATCACTACGTCCATATTTCACGTGGAATTTAGATGGGCCAAATAAGTCAATTACAACCTTATTGAAATCTGAAAAGACGTTGCAGGTAATTTGTTGGCCTCTTTTTCAAGGTACTGTAACTGTCCCATGATTTCAAGGAATTGGCGCTTCCTTGTTGCAACTCCCTAATGTACCGAGACAAATTCAGTCTAAGACGAAACTCCTTATCCTCAGAGGGTTCAGATTCGCCTCATGCTGTTGCTCAGGAAAGAATCCAACCCGAAATATGTTTCCAATGATCAATTCAGGTTTGTGGTCAAGAATGAAGAGAAAGAAGCAGGATCGGGTTTCTCATGTCACGGCAGGAATAGTCGTAAATGAAGTCCAGCTTGATGAATGTGCCGGTCAACTCGTCGTCCTTGCCAAGTGGCAATTGCGACGTAATCCTTTGAGAGGGAGAGAACTAGGTCATATTTCCAGATTGCATTTACCCACTAACTCAAAGTTTTCACTTGGGTGACATTGAGCAAAGAATCTTCACAAAGAGCTATCAAAGCCTACAAGCAGACATAAACATTTATTTAGGCGATATATTCTTTTGGTAAGAGCTAGCAATTCTCTCGTATCTTGAAAAATATCAACATCTCCACCTTTCCACTCATCTAATACGAATAAAACTACGGAGCTTTTTATCTCATCTATGTCACTTTCATTTCTGTGAGAGACCCTGTTATGCAATAGGCGAGAAGAGAACTCTATGAACGAAGCAGGCGAGGGGAAAAGTTGAGCAAGATGATCGGCGTGTGGAGTAGCCTGTTCACAGAAGATTGTGAGCCAAGACTGAAAAGGGGAAACGGCGACAATGCCATAATTGCGGACTGGACAGAAACTAGGTCAGATTTCCAGATTGTGCTTGCTTGAGCCTTCTACCACTTGAGTGTCAAGACGAGAAAGATGTTTCTAATGTTACCAAGCTGCGGTTCATAAAACTTGCCGCCAACTGCTCGAAGAACCGAAGAGGATTACAAGACAGCAGAAAGAAACATGTGTTAAAACCAGACAGTTGGCATTCTTCTGGCATTATAGATATCGTCATTTTAAACGTAGTAGAGATTTCTAAATAACCGTTACATGGAAATTGTAATTCAAAATCCACCAAGACATCGCCTCCGGCGAATAGCCTGTTCCCTTTGACGTCATTCTTGAACCTACGTAGCTCGATTCCTCCCACGAATTTCCCTTAGCCAAGGACGCCTTAGCCTAGTAGATATCGTCATTTCAGATATATCTGATTCTCTGTCTGATCGTTATGTTCGCATTGTAATTCAGAATTAGCAATCCCATTTCCCTTGGGTGGTTATACTGGATAGCCTGCCCTCTTCAATAACATTCCTTCACCTACGCTAGCTCGACTCCTCAGACCAGTTTTGCTCCCATTCACCAAGTAGTCAACCAATATGTTTCCACACCTCCAAGGCTAGTCCATCCAGGCTGCTGTTGGGTCATGGTTATTGGGCAAACATGAAAATAGTAGCTGCTCTTAATCTTCCGCTCTTTGGTTCGAGACCGACCGTAGGGTTCTAGAATAATGCCTTGTGGAGCGCCACAGCCTCCACTCCACAAGGCGAAAACCCTCGCCAAGAAAAAGGAAGGGTGCTCGACAGATTTCTAAGAAAAAAAGGAGGCGGAGATTTGAATGTCAGAGCAGAGCACACTGGCGAAGCTATCTATACTTTCGAGGGGCGAGGAGAATGCGGGAAAAACCCAGGGGCTTCCGCAATTTGAGGTGAAAATATTCAATTGCGCCATAGTAATGCTTAATATCAAAACACATAAGATGAGTTGTTCAGCTGATAATTGGTTGATAAAATTTCAAATGCAAATATGCTTATTATTGCAACTCTACAAATTGATCCAAGACATTTTAAAAAGCTGACCCTAAGTGGGGGAGCAGTTTTCCGTTTAAACATTTTGGAGACCCTAAATACTCGAGAAGTGGCTGAAAACTTTATGTTTGATCCTATATTTGATAAGTGGGACTTGATTGATAACGGATTTAATGATGTGCGGCTTCCCGTTGACAGCAAAGGAAGTGTTTCAGGAAGAGATACCATAAAACTTTTGATCGCCCAACTTTTTTTGACAACTTGTCTTAGCAATTCACATTACTTGTTCTACATGTCACATTACTTTTTTTACATTACTTCACATCAATTGTCTCACGTTACTTGTACTGGCGCTCAGACAGAATAAGTTATCGGCATTTACAAAAGATTTGGATGGATGTCAAATGGGATGGATGGAAATTAGCGGCTAGAAAAATCGACTGTATTCATGAATCATGATTTCATTTTGTTCAACTATCAATTCAGAGTTCCTACTAAAGATTGTGCTCTTCAAAGTTTCCTTCTACCTTTCCTACTCAAAAAGCTCCTACTCAAAAAGATTTTCACCAAGTAGGAAATGCATATTTTCTTGTGGAATTTCATAAGATGAGTTTTAGGTTTGGCCCAAAAAACCAGATCGAAAGTTAACAAAACCCCTTCCCTGCTCGATCAATGTCGATTATTATTTTAGCCTCTGACATCGTCCGTTCTCAGACAAGGTTTAGCACTTTGCATTCAATTAAAAAGGTGTGACTCATGTTTTCTCCTCCTCCTTCTCTTCCTCTTTCCAACTATTAACATAATCTATTATCTTTCTCTCTCGTGTCAGTTTCTGGTGAAAACAAGCAAAAGTTTATCCAGGACCTGAGAAATATCCGTTCATTAAACTGATGTGTAAAAATTGAGATCTCATGTTATTCACCGATGCCTTCAAATGAACTAAATATTTGTGAAATACAATACAAAAGTTACTTAAGTGCATTGGGGGTCGTACATGGGGCACAATTTACCTTAAAGCTTTGTGTTAAAGATTTATGTGTGAGAACGCAAGTGCACTTATTCGAAGCAAGATCACAATGTCAGTGTTCCTTTGGAGGATCTCGATAACGTTCAACTCATGAATCTGGGATTCATTTTCTTATGGTCGAAGTCTATCTAATGGTTGAATGGTCTATCGATAATAGTTTTAGTATTAAATCTCTAATTCAAATAGATAGCCATGCACAAATGCTGTCTTAAAACATAAGGTGCCTTTGAAAGCTAGCTTACAGCGTAAAATGAACTATACTCGATCACTGTTATTTTGACTAAACGGAAGTATTCTCGAGCTATTTGAATTTGTGGATTTAACATCCAACATAATAACGATTAGTTCTCGAAGATCAAACACTAGTTACATTTCCACTCTTACTTCATTGATATCTGATGAGCGTTAAGTATACTTAATAATTTGCTCCGTTTAATCTAGAGAGTTGTTTCACTATTTTGTTCCCGTAATGCCATCATCTTAAGAGTGTAGGTAAAGTTACAGCTAGTGTAATTGTGAAGACACCACAAGCTCAGAGACATTAAAATCTGATGAAATTGGCTCCACGAATACGTGAGAACCTTTAACGCTACGATTTCTCACTAAAGCGAGAATATTGCCTAACCTTGTGACTCCTCTATCTAGGAGTGCTATTTCGAAAGTTCCTGTTGTTCAAATAATGTGGATCCAAGTGAAAACGTTTTTCATTCAAACCGATAACCAAGTTATATGCCCCAATTCCTCATCTTTGAATTCTCGAATTCTCATATTCAGTAACAGGATGGGCCGTAGTCTTGTGATATCTTTCTTTACTGTTTGACTTCAAGCATATTTTCAAATTGAAAGTAGGATTTAGAGTGAAAAAATCGTTGGGAAACAGGACATTCCAAGCACCCGGCCATTGAACTCTTGAGGAGAGTTCACCCCTTTCAAGTAAGGGCGGATCAGCATGTCAATAGCCTGTTCTCGGCCACTCTGACTTGAACACCAATTCATGGACAAATTCGAGTCCTACTCTAGCAACTTTCTTCCCGCTGAAACCCTTTAGAGAACCTGGCTTTTTCATTCGACGAGAATCCCGCTTCTAGGTTGAGTCTCGTTTCCCTCCCTTCCTTCTATGAAAAGGAGATGGGATAAGGGCAAGTGAACTCACCGGTCAACTGAGCTGACCAGCACTTGCAAGCCAATGGAGTAGTAGCTTAGAGGGGAGCAAGAGGAGGAGGGAATGGGAGATGTTGAAGCCAAGCTGCACAGGAAACCCAGATCATGCTGATGATGACCTGGAGCTCAGGCTACCAAATGATCCTAGCCAGGTCAATGACTGTTGAAGCTCGAGGGATGAGAAGCTACTGCCTTGGGGCTATAAATAGACAGAAACATCTCACTCAATTTGCTAGCTTCGAGCTCATACTTGAGCCTCGTTTTGCTTGGTGTATTCTAGTATTTCAGTCAAGCATTGATTGGTGGGATGCATTCATGCTGGTCGGCATTTGCGTCCACAAATTAGCGCCTGGGGTCAACGGCTATAAAAGAGATGCTTGCACATATCAAGTCAGTCGTCCTTTGTTGAAGTCAAAGGTTATCTTGAAGCTACCCTTGCCTGGCTTTGTTCAAGACTCTTGGATCTTCCCTATGGCTTGACACCTCCCCCTTCTTGTGTGGAGATCAGTTCTTCATGAGCGGATTTCAGGCTATTTTTAAGGCTGTCAAGCTAGCGATCGCCCTTCATGTCGTAGTTTACACCCCGTCCGGCTTTAAATAGTTCTTCAGGGAAGAAGCTCGTCTAGACAAGGTACTACGAGAAATGCTTGGGAAGAGGGAGAAACGCTTTTTGGAGGTCCACAGCCACAGATTGCCAACTTGCTGCCTTAGCCTCGCAAAGTATTGCTTCACTCTAGCCCTCGTCTGGTCAAATAGGAAATCCATTCCTGGACATCTATGGATTCAGAAGAGAGGGGGGCGAGAAACATTAGCATGAGTGCACCATGTCCGAAAATAGCAAAAACCTGAACCTTTGTGTACTTGCTTGCTTGCCCTTTTCAGACAGATGGCAATGGCTTGTAACGGGCTAGTCTTTATTTAGAAGCACATTGCTTTGCAAGGCATACACAAGCACTTCCAATTCCTCCTCTTACTCTTGTTTGTACGTAAATTTGCTTCAATGTCACGTTCGATTTCCAATGAAGGGTTTTATCCTCCAATTTCAGGTGACATCATGGACGACTCGACAGATCCTCAAATGTATTGCCTCACTTGGAAGACTCACAGTACTGTGAGTGGGAAGAAGTTTTACCAACATTATCAGGTATTAAACAAGATCCCTTCACCCACATATTCACACAAATGACATGAAACTGGTCTTCATTTCAGGATAACATGTACACGGATTGTCAAGTCTCTTGTGGGGATCACATCATGCCTTGCCATCGAATGGTTCTCTCCGCTTCCTCGTCTTTCTTTGAAAGAATCTTCAAACAGAATCAGCAAACCCAAAGACCCTTGGTCATCCTCAAGGACGTCAACTCCGAGCTGTTCCAATACTCCATTGAATACATGTACACTGGCCAAGTCATGGTTCCAAGTGGATTACTTCAACGGTTCCTTCAACTCGCCACCGAGCTTCGCATCGAGTAAGAATGGCTTTGTCTTCCTCTTTTAGTTTGGTCTAGTAAATATTAAGACGTCATTTCATTTTAACAGAGGGCTCATGGATCCAACAAAAGATTCGGAATTGGAATATCCTCCATCTCCCAAAGCTATGGTGTACGATAACTCGCCTCAAGAGGAACCCAATCACATCATTGTCGATCCTCAAGCTGATGAATGTGAGGAGAACAAGAAAATTGCGGCTGCCGCCAACTCCCTCGTAAACCTGAGTCCCAAGAACCAGAACCAAGGCTTGAATAAACCGAAGGCAGATCAAGGATCAGCTCGAAGTCGCAAGGCCTTCAATCCCAAACGCATTCGATTGGAGAACCTCTGTGGAGCTTTGAGCTCAAGACCCAAATCTGATTCACCGGGAGTGAATGGAAGAGAAGCCAATTCACCAGGCACAGATTGCTCAAGTGAGGTCAGATCCGTGAGGTCGATGAGTGAAGCTGACCAGCATCCTTTTATGGGCGAGGATCTACGCTATCGAAACACTTCGGGATCAAGCAATGGCCTTGGAAAAGACACCTTGACCGAACAAGGAGAGCTTTTGCGTGAGTTAATTAGATCTTTAGTTCTAATACTAACCATAGTTACAAGTCGGGTTTTGTTATAGTCAAGCTCCAGAACTTGAATGGTGGGTCAAAGAGTGGACATTTTGGCAAAGAGCCTACTTCAACCGTGACGAGTGGAGCTTACTCTGCCATGGCTAATGGACTTGAACCCTCCATAATCTCGGTAAGGTTCTAAATTCTCGGGTTTTGAATTGCTCTTTCAAGACACTTGATGCCATTTCAGAAGCTGCTCAACGAACAAATGGACCTTCTTCGGAAGCAATCTGGGACATCCTCGTCCTTGGTAAGCCGTCCATCGCCAAATACCACTTTTATGAACCTTATTAAAAGTGTCGTTTTTTTAGACTGCCGCACTAGGGGCTGCCATGAATCTAGACTTGAGCAAGATGGTCCGAGAACACTTTTTGAATAACTTCCCAACTGATCTGTCCAACCAAACGGCTCCAGCTGCAGCTCATGGCTTGCCACACCTTCTTCAACAGGATTCACCTCCCTTGAAAAAACATCGAGCGAGAAACTACCCATCCGGAGGAAAGTCCAAACCGTCTGCCAGCATCGCTCTTGATGGTAAAGGCTTCTTTGTTTAGTTCAAAGCAAGATGATCATTCCTTAAAAACACATTTTTAAACTGTTTAGAGCATGGGAACCCCATTTTGGGACCCAATGGCAAGACCATGGTGCGATGTGAAGACTGTGGGAAGCTCCTCGCGGATCCTAGCTCGTTGTACCGACATCGCAAAATTCATACCGGGGACAAGCCTCACACTTGTGACATTTGTCATCGTGTTTTCATCCAAAGGTAAGATGTGAAAAATCAATTATAACTTTTAAACAAAATAGTACAAAAACCAACGAGACGTTACTTCTTGAAGCAACGGGTACAAGAACGATTTTTGGGATGGCTTTTCAACAAGGAAGAAGTTGCGAACATATCTTGATCTAAACAGAGTTGGAAAAAGTAGTTTCTGCTGGCAGGAAAAAAAATTTGTATAGATCATTTGGAGATCGGAACTAGAAGTGTTGCCGTTTAAGGCTTTTAGGCTCCGAGTTAAGATCTCTTAATTTCGGAAAAGTCACGTTGGTGAAGCATTTTGACCCAAACACTTGAGCAAGAACCTTTATGGCAATACTAAGCTCAAAATCGAGTTCGATGTCCTCCACTGATTTCAATGAAGGTGCAATTTCAAGTCTTGTAACGTCAATAAACCTTTTCGAGTCTACTTACTTCGTATAGAAAAGTGACCCCCAAAAATCTCAAGACTAGGAGCTCAAAACTGGTGTTCTGTGATTTTAGGTACAATATGAAGCAACACGTGAAAACTCATATTGGCGAACACGTCGATCCGAGCATCGTTGAAGGTCTTGAAGACGACATTCGACGAGTTTATCTTGGTCTAGAAGGCGTGGCCGATGAGGACGAGGTCAATCGGCGTTTGGCTCGAAAAAATAAGAAACGTCAACAACAAGAGGCCAAAGAAATGCTCCAACGCCAACGAAGCGATCATCATCAACTCCAATATCAGCAACGTGTCCTCCAGGAGCTTCAGCAATCCAGTTCCGAAATGTCTCCCTTGTCGCAAAATGAACTTGAAACCATGAAGTGACGAGCTCGTGTACAAATAATAACCAATGCCTTATTCGACTTGATGCCAGAGTACAAACTTACTGAATGAATGAACAACGTGTACATATCATATCAACTCCATCACGCTGGAAGCTGTGTTCCTCGCAATAATACTCAATCTAGTCCTCCCGAACTTTTCCCTCCAACTACTACAAAGCTCAGGCCAAAGAAAAAGCAAATATTAAGACTCACAGCAATATTCTCAACTAAAGCAAAGCGTCTATTTTTCCAATTGAAAGCAAAGAAAGCATATCCAATATTTTGTATCTAGTCAGTCTTGCCCGTAATTCTACTTGTGGTATAGTTGCAATTTTGTTTGTAGTCATTCTTCCCCCTTTTTACACGTGCCAATACGACTACTTTATTACTCAAAAACTTGTTTTGTACACAAATTGTGCGTTTTGTCCAAAATAAAAACAGATTAGCAACTTGATTTAACGATAAAAATTCTTTATTTTACGTGTGTTAATATTAGTGATCGATGGAAATTGAAAATCTAGCCTTGTGATGCCATATTGGTTTTCAATTAAAGTTCTGAAAACAAAAAGATTAACTCCACCTGATTTTTCGAGAAGTAAACGACACAAACTCCAAGTCAAAAATGGCAACACTGCTAGTTCAATATCCGTCCATCTGTTCTAAAAAATATTAGTATTCCTGATTTGGTTGTTTTTAAAGCTTGTGCTGTCCTTTGTTAGAGAAGTTTTTGCCAGAAGGAGCAAGCTGAAATACATTGGCAAGCAAAATTCAAATCGCTAGGGTTGCTGATATTTCAAAATAAACTCAGCCAACGCGAGTTACAAATGCTAATGGCCAAAAAAAGAGTTGTTGAGGGGAAGTTTAGTTTTGTAAATGAACACCTGATCTACGAGGGGTATCCAGACTAGAGGTAGACTGGGCCTATAACTCGTCAGCAAGTGCGATTTTTAGATGCTTGATAAAGAATTGAAATCAAGATTTATCTCTTATGAGCAGATGTTATTTTACATGATTTGTTGTAAGGCAATCATGTTCGAACTTATGATTTAATTAGACAAGGTACGTTGGGCGACCCCTGTATACATATAAAATAAGCCTCAAAAGCGAGCAACAAGTCAAAAATCAAGTACAATGTAAAGCCAAGACGTTTCACGTCAAAAGTTACCAGTTTTTTTCCTCAAATATTCATCAAATATTGGTATGGGTGGTTGAACAACGTCTTAACTTTCCAGCATAATGAATTTTAAATTGTTTTTAATTTTAACTCTTGACATCGATGTTCAAAAACGTGCAGGGGTCGCCAAACGTACCCTTTCTTTGTAAATAAACCATCACTATGAACTGGATTACCTGACAACAAATCATGTAGGTATAATATCATCTCCTCAAAAGAGATATATCTTGATTTTGATTGTTCATCAAGCATCTATAAATCGCACTTGTTAACGAGTTACAGGCCCAGTCTACCTCCAGTCTACCCCCACGTACTTAATTTCAGTGTAGTTCCCTGCTCAATCAGCTCGATTATCTCCTGGATGACCATCAGCCAAAATGTCAATCAATTTGTTTGTCAAACTTTAGGATAACTTGATGAAATGGTTTTGGAAGGAGGAGACCTGGATTTTTTCTTGTAAAATCTATGCATGTACGTAGATTTTATAAATAAAACATAGATACGGTCGAAGGATTGGCATTCAATCAACACCAAAATGTGTGGTTGGTACTATAAAATAGATGAATATAATTCAGCCATCAAAGGAGAGTAAAAGGAAAGGCATGAGAATAAAATCAGGTTTATCCGTATAAACGGTAAACACTAGGGATCAGATCGGTTCGATTCGAAGCCGAAATTGAAATTTTGGATCTGGCTCAGATCTGGATCGGTGCGAATCCGGACCGGTCACGGCTCATCGAGGGCCTTAAAGAAAGATTTCCTAACACAGGAAAAGGTGATAAACTGAAATTTCCAAGGAATGTTTATTCAAATTTTATGAGTCAACACTTTTGATGTCGGTGCCGACTCCGGATCGGTTCCTGGGTTTTTGGATCTGATTCACGACGAGCCGACTTTAGAACCAATCCGATACGATACTGAGTCGACTCATCACCGATACTAACCTGTCCCTTATAAAAATATGAACGTTTCGTCCATTTGAGTTGGATGTCATTGGCTTGTTTATCCATTTTAACTTCACTTGTTCCATGATGTGATAAATGTGAATGGGTACGGATGTTATGCAGATGGGATTGGATACCCTCTTTAACTGTTTTTGTATTGTAGTTTTAGTGTCTGAAACTTAAAAAGGTGAAATTGCAGCTATTTTTTTACCCTCTTGAAAAATGGTTTGTTTGACAGCATTTCGTAAACCTACGAAAGCCCAAAAGAGTATGCTTAAAAATGAATCCATAATTTCCTTAATTCATCCCATTTTTTTAACCATAGACAAATTGATCCAACCCTGGTCACAATGCGCAAAATTGCCAACTTTTCCATGCAACTTACTTGTCCTTAAAAGAGCATAAAACAATTTTCCTTGAAGGCGATCTCTTGATTGGTGTTCTGAGCGCTGATCCCCGGTTCACGGTTTAACTCTCCGAAAGGTCCGGAAAGCGAGCGCTCGCCGAACTTTAGCGAGCGCCTAGGGAAAAGAGCGCTTCTCCCGCCCAATCCGCATTCGTTCTTCGAAGACAAGAGCGGCGATTTTCTCGACATTTTTGCGTTTGCACATACATACTCTTAGCCGCCGGAGAAAGATCAAACGGCGATTCTATCTTTGATGATATAGCAGATAGCCCAATTTTACACATTTGTAAATTGGACTTTTTGTTTTTTGGGTGAAAAGCTTTACATTTCCGAGAGCTTTATTAACCATTGAGAAAACACAATTCAGCTTAAAAATGTTATACAAGATGACGGGTACTTAAAACGGATGTCGCTTAAGTCACAGCAATGGTTTAAATAATAAGATATGTGGTATAGATTGAGATTCTTTGTTATGTGAGATAATGTTGCCAAAATGTCAAATTGGTTTCTTCTCCAGTTTTGAAATGAAAAATTTTTGAAGATGTGAAGTGGCGTTAAAAGAAAAACTGTTGATATGAAAACCTTTGCAATGTCTGTAAATTTGCGTTCTGTAAAAGAAATACCATCACACAAAAAAACATTCGTTAAAGAGGGATTTTTTTTGGGCAAACAAGCCAGCAAGCAAGAAATGTCTCAAAATGGGAACAAAAATCAGCCAAAACATCGAAACAAATGCTGCAAAGTTCAAGTGAAGTCTTATTTGAGAGATGGTTATATTCAATAGTACATTTAGAAATCGCTCAGATGACAGGAATCAGTTTTAGCGTTACAATTTTCAAAACTTGTTCTCAGCGTCTTTTGAAAGTTAATCAAGCAAAATGAAGAAAAACCCGAAAAATCTACCCTTGAAAACATTTCTGTCTTTGATGGTTATTGGTTTATTTGAAAAAAATCAACTCTGCACATGAATAATAACAACAATGGAATTTTACTCGCTAAAGAAATGACTCTTCTAAAGTGGAGTCTCGGAATTATCTTTTATATTTCAGGATTTTGAAAGGGTTGTTGGAGTTTAATTAACCCATCTCTGCAGTCAAACATAAACACTAAACAACTCTTGCCCTAGTTAAGCTGATCTTTTCAGTCTTCAGATGTCAACGGTTCATTTCATTCTTTGAACTTCTCAGGTAGCTTAGTACTACTGTATCTTCACCAACGGAAATTTGGGCCAGATTTTGATTGAGTATTGCCCAAATTTCTGACGTAACTGTCAAGACCTTTGCCATTAATCCTCACATCAACGATCCAATCCATTTTTAATCCACCCCGATTAAGAGGATCCACCTCCTTGTTTTCTGGATCTGGAATCGAAACTTCAACATATCAAGAAAAACTGGTTTTTACCATACTCTGTCTGCAAATGAGTTTGCTACGATCGGTCTTGCTTATTTTTCATTTTATTTTTATAGAACGTTTTACAAGATGCATATTTTAAGGAAGATAAATCATCTTGATTGGATTTCAAAAAACTTATTTGTGTAATTCGGGGTTTAAGAATCATTTAAGGACATGGAATCTTTGCTTTACAGAAATGACATTATATGGCTTTGAAAGAAAGATCTCGGAAGTAGTTTTTAAATATTCTTACTTTTTTCTTACCAACAAACTTGAAATTGACGTTTGCCAAACCCTGATATAAAATGGATTAAGTTACATCCAAATATTGATAACTTAACGTAAACAATGCTCCAAATATTCGTGCATTTTTTTGCTCTTTTGTGTTCGACACAACAAAAATTAACACATTCTTATTCACAATTATTTTTATTTCTACACTTTCCACCTCACGTGATTAATAGAGGGCTCACAGAAAAAAAAACTCCGAAAATATGTGTGAGTCAACAAGCCTGCACGGTGTGTGCAATGGGATTTGATGTTGAACACGCTAAGTTAAGTGATTCACAACCCAATTGTGCTTTCAGGGAGTCAGTGGCAATTTGCTTATTCAACTGCTTTGGTCGAACAAGAGCAATGTATGATGAATCAAGTAACTTGGCATCCTTGCTGTTGGATCAATGTAGTGTGTTCAAAACAAATCTTCACTGACTGTTCTGAAGTGACATTTCTCTGTTACCCCTTTAGTGATTAAAAGCTTCCAACAATGCAAAGACTCAACTTGAGCATAACAGAATGACTTGAACCCCTACAAGCAAATTCTCTCATGTAGAATTATATAATTGCTTTGGTAGTTATGCAGTTCAGGGCCATTTAAATTAAAAGAACCTCGTCATTCGAACAACTCAATAAAAGAAGACCTTGTTTTTACCGCCCTCATATCGATTTAAACTCTTGGTTGTTTCAAATCGTTCTCGAACAAAAGCTCTGAACAACCTTTTCTCAAAGGATAAGAACTTTAAGGTCAAAGTGTACATTTACAAGATGGCTTTTAAATAAGAGGAAGTCCCAGGAACATAATGCAAGATAACTTTTTAGTGCATTGAACAATACGTTCTGAAGGCTTGCCCAAAATATGCCAAAGATGGAGCCTTCAACACGTTCAAAGCTGACGGAAGATGGTGTAAAAGAGGGCATTGAAAGTGCATCTAGCCCCTTTCTCAGAAGATGACTTTTAATTTAGAGTGGTGGTTCTGAATCTTAAGTTACTCTATTATTTTTAGAGCTTTTTTCAGAAACTTTTATTCAACAAACTTTTCCTTGACTAGATACAACCATCGTCGGATACACGAGTCTTTACAATGCTCTTTGTTTCAAAACCTAAGGACCCATCCAAAATAAGATATTTGGAGAAAAAAAATGATTAAGGTAATATGTTTTGTGATTGGGGATGCATGCTTCAAGCATACTTCAACAGCGACGTTTACCTTTTTTGGGACTTTCTAAAGCTCTAAGCTTTCTAAAATGACGTTATTTGAATGTTTGCGTCTACATAGATTCTACCAAAAAATTGGGTAAGCAATGCCTTCCCTAGCTTAAGATACACGTGAAGTCAATATTGAAAGCTTGCTTTTAGTCTGTCTTGGGGCAAACAAAACATACGGGCTTATGTTCTCAATTTGCTTTCACACAACTTTTACCAAGAGTGCTTCTGTCCCTCAGGATAGCAACAAAAGTGCTTCTTTCTCTTAAAGGGTAAATTATTGAGCGCCTAATTCTGCCTCACTTCATTCAAAAAATTACAAACATTTTGTCTGTCTATTAGAAATTTTGTTTTGCTTCAACTTAGCTTTTCTTTACAGAACAGAACACAGAACAGTGTTCAAAATAGAGGTAAGTTATTTTGGCTTCCATTGCAAATCTTGATGCTATTTTCAAATTCCACTTCTGTCACTTATGAAACAAGGTCTGTATTGTTTTTAGCTGCCATTGGAGTCATTGGGACGTGAGCTTATGATTTAAAGTCAATAACCGGGAATTTCCCTCAGATTGCTTGTCAAGCTGACCCTCAAGCTACCTAAACCTGATTGTGCCGGTCAGCCTACTTCGCCAAATTTACAAGCTCAAACTGAATCAATCTTATCTTCAATTCAGCAAATATAGCTATTTATATTTCAAAGAAACAAGCCAGTCTGAGTTGTGCATACAAAAGTGGTGTCCTGAGAGGTCCATTGACCTTTCATCCACCCTCTTTTCCTCGTCCGTTCAACTGCCCTTCATGTTCTTCTCGACGTAGCTTAGTACTAGATTTTGTTGCTCTATCTTTTCCTTTCCATCCAGAACTCGCACTCTTGGAAGCTGTTCGTTCTACTCACTGCACTTCCAAGTGGAAGTTGGAAACAACCCCAAGCCAGAAGCGGTCACTCAGGCAGGCTATTGACATGTCCAGCTAGCGAAAACTGACCGACGACACGACACCCTTTTCCAGATATCGTACAATGTGGAGTTCAATGCCCTGACCTAAAGCTCCAACTTGGGTTGCCCCCTTACTGCATTGGAAAATGGATTCCTTTCATATATTTTTGTCTATAAGCATGCCGAAAACAAGGTCGGAGATGTGATGCTTTTGCGAAAGAAGGAGGTAGTGACTGATTCATTGGGTATTGGATTTAGAGTAGCTTTGCTCGTGTTCATTAAATTCATTGGTTTGTTTAGTTTGTTAATATGAGCCATAGTTTATTGCTTATTTTTTGGTCATTGCGAGTCCACTCAAAACTCTTCTCTATCTCTACAAAGTATAAGGGAAGAAAGAAAAAAGTTTAAACCAGATTGAAATAAGTCATTTAAAGAACTTGATAAAAGTTTGCATGGTCATTGACGAAGGCGTGACAAAAGTTCATTTTTTAAGTGCAGTAATTCAAATAATCGAGCATACAAAAGTACAGCCAAAACAACCAAGTTCCAGTGTCGTTGGAGAACATAATGTGCCTAGTAAACACCGTCTATAAACATCATTTATAAGATCAGTTGTTGAGGTAGTTTGATGATAAAATGTGATACTAGCACCTCAGTCTAGTTTATACCGTAGTCTATGGACAACCCTGTACTCGAGCAGGGCTATTTGGTTTATACTTTTGATTACTCGAGCATTTCAAATTAGTGTAACTATCATCTGACTTAACGATGGTAAGATGAGGACACTTTTTTACGGGGCCAGTGCCTGAATTTTTCCCCCTCTGATTTATGCTCTTTCAACGACAAGTAGAGACGACCAAAAAATGCGATAAAAGGTTGCATGTTAACAGATACAAACATAATTTTAGAGTGCTTTAGAGTGCTAGTCAGATTAAAGGTCTTTGAGCACACTCTCGGCCCAGCACCTGCTTCTCAATCGCAACTGATGACCAAAAAGTGTACTTGAAGCTCGTCAATCTGACTCAATAATATTTAACAGTTATTTAGTGCTTAAATATGTTGCGTTAAAATGTGATCTAATATGTCTTGGAATTACTAGATACACGTTTCATGAACTATGTTAAATAATTTTACAACCAAAACTACTCTGAAAGTTAAAAAAAAGGGATTGAATTGTAGGCCAAGGTCTTCTTTAATTGAAACTAGGTTTACGCGCACCATTACTGCAAACATGAATGACTAAGGAATTAGAGTTTGATCACTTTATTTCGACAGTAAGAGTTCTTAGTCCATCTACTGTATAGGCACCATGTTAACTATTGTACATGCTCTAATTCAAGAAGTGAAATAAACCAAAATTAAATCAGTTTATTGGAGTGCATTTTTAACACGATGTTGCGACTTCTGAGTCAGTTGGAGAACCGTTAATTTGGCCTGGTTAAGATGTACTTGAGCAACTGGAATGAGTGCAGTTAACAGGCGACCTGCTAGTTCCCAACCCTTCCTTTAAAGTGCTTGTTGAAATCATGAATCATGACTAGTTAGAAGTTTCGAAGTTGGTGAAAAAATTGGGTGTATTTTATGAGCATCTTTGCTTTGATCCAGATTCTTCAGAAGGTCAACGCTTGATCTAGTTTTATTCGTTAAGGGTAAATAAGAATCCGATCCAAACCAAATTTTTAGGGAGGATGTTACCTGCATTCATTGAAATAACTTGAGTATACTACAATTAATCTCCGTGTATACGAATAAATGCATTGTTGGGCCCAAAAAAGCGTAACAATTATAAGCTCTCGTTCATCTTTGGAAGTTTGCATATGTATCAAAGATACATATATCTTTTTTCTGTGAAATGTATCCAATTCCGTAGGAAGTTTTCGTATGCCCAGTAGCTTTCATTTCCCGGCAATTCTCGATACAAACCTCTGCAATAGTGCCAGAAGCCCACTTTATCAAAAATGTGCTTAAAATTCATTTGCATTTTCATTCAAGTACAGCGTTCCAAAACTGCTCTAAGGATAAGTATCTACGTTTTAAGGATACATATCTGCTATATAAGAATCCTTAACCTCATAACTTGTCGTTATACTAAGATATGATGATGAAATCAGGTTGACAACGGGATTTCCAGACTTAGTTATGGTTGTATTTAATGCAAATTAGATCTTTAAATCAACATTAAATTACAAAAACTCTTGAACTGCACTAGTTTGGGTAAGGCCAATCAAAGTTTTGTTTACGCATACAACCATCCTCGTGTGTAGTCCTAGAAGATAAGCTGTCTTTCAATTGCAGGTTATGTACAGAGACTATACTTGGGGATGGCTATTTGAACTAAACTTTAAATTGCCATGATAACGTATAGTATACTAACAAGGCTTTCTTGAGCAATTCAAATTAGTGGAGTTAACATTTCCAGACAAATTGTACTTCTAAATCTGCAATCTCTATATTCTACGGGAGATCTCCATACAGACTAAACGAAAATTATTGGGTTTGTGACTTGTGAAGAAAGTTTCTCGTGCAGGTCAACCCTACAGGGTGCACCACTTAAAATCGGACATGAATAATTGATAATTTAAGGGAACTGAGCCGTCGAATCAAAAAGCACCTGTTCAAGTGATATTGATTGCAACAATATTTTACAAACCTATTTCTAAGTTATTCGACATAGAGCTTCTCGCTTTTTATTACGGTCTTCAATCTCTTCTCTGCACATGAGCAAATGATCCACACCTGCTCTGCCGGAGTTTTAGCCCATGAAGCTTTTAAGGCTGCAGCCAAGGAAGGCATTTTTTTAAACTTTACTCCCCACCTTCTTCCTCAGAATGGGCTAACAAGTAAAGTTCTTGGATTAAGATCAAAAGAAGCCTTGAAGCAATGGTCCTCTCAGACAAGCCTTGGACAACAAATCTTTTTAATAGCATCGTTCTTGGTTGCGTTTTTTCTTGCTGAAACAGCTTAAGTCTCCAAATCCCCTCAAAATAATAACAAGTCATTCATCTATGAGCTGGATTTGGGGGTTTTCACGCTAAAATTGAAATTGGCGTTGCTAGCCTTTATCAAACCTCTGTCCGATTTTAAGTGGCGCACCCTGTACAAGAATAACTGGAAATGAAAATAATGTTGCTACTGAGCAAAACTACTCTTCTAATTAGCTTTGGTTGCAGTCGTTTGACTTTGAATCCTCATATCAAGCAATTCTGTTTTCATCTAATAGATGGTTCACAACGAGTGATAGGGGTAAACTTTTTGGTTGTAAATGGGTACCTCATTCTCTGAATATACAAATTCAGCCCAAGCTGAGTATAAGAATACTCTGTAACACAACATCTCTTAAAATATGAAAACTCTCGATTGGTGCTGCTTGCCTATCGACAATCTTCCTATATCCAGCTTTGATTGTACACAAAATGTCTCTCTAGTATTCATAATTCAAGGGTTGATCCACAGTTTGGCATCGATCGTTACTTTTGTGAAGTACAGTCCACTTCAACTGAAACAAAAGGATTGGCTGCAGTGGCTAGAATACAGTTGATAGCTCCTTCATGGTAGCTTCCGCCCTTTCCAACTCAGCTCTATTTCTTGGCAATCTCATCCTCTTCATCACGCATTCAATTAGATTCCAACTACCAGTAGAAGAATTGGCGTGATTTCTCACCCAAGTGTGCTGGTGGGACAGGACAAAATGGGCACTCATAACTGAGACACGGACAAGAAAGGAAACGATCATCATAACTGGAGCAAAGAGCCACCCAGCACTAGTCGAGCTTGTTGCTGTTATTGTTGAAGAATAGTACTACTGTACACTGCTAGTAGTTGTTGTATGTAGCCAGAGATCGTGGCTACCTCTCAGGACGACTGCATTGTCATGTGGTCGCAATGTGCGGTCAGCGTGTAGCCAAGATCCCATGATCTCACACCACCAGCCTACAGGGACTGCTATTGCTATCAAAGGGATGACCACATAGGTTTCTGACCAAGCTGTGAACAATCTTGGCCACATTCTTTGGAAGTGGCGTCTCTTTCTAGACCAAATGTAAAATCAGGTCATGTATTTCGTCAAAAAAAAAATTATGGAGGAAGAAATAAAGTAAAATTTAGGTTTTTGGTCTCGTTATTATTTTAGTAACTTAAATCTGAAAAGGCGCTAGTCAAGAAATATAGTGCTAATTTAGAAGTTCTGACATTGTTTGCGAATCATTTGGGGAAATGTTGGAGAGAGACGATTTTGTGGGCGGAGTAGGTTTTGGTTTGACCTACTTCTTCGCATGAGGAGCTACCAAGAAACACCGGCAGCTAGAATCTCTCAAAAACGGCGTCGGTTTGAACCTGAGGAAACTACTCTAAAATCAGGAGAGATATGTGGGCTCCTCAACAATTTAAGAATGGTTTGGTATCACTGTAATGCGTATTCGTTAGAAGAAAGTACCGAAAGGAATAAAAAAGATATGTTAATCTGATTTAACTTATGCATTCAAAGTACTCTGCTCATCGTGTATCATGCCCATGAAACATATATTCCACAACAGTGAAAGTATTGGTCAAGATCACAGACCTGTGGTCAAGATCTTGGCTGGAGAGAAGAGCGCGCTCGTCCGAGAGCGAAATCAGAGCACAAGGACTGTGTAACCTGTACCCGTTAATAGGGGGCTAGCTTTTGAGCTTCTGGCGATCGGCCGTTTACTAGCCTGCTGACCGGCGTGGAATGAAAGAGCAGTGGATCTCGAGGCAAAGTCTGAACGCAATCCTTTTCAATTCTAAAATTCAGTCGTCCAGTGACAGTTCATCTGAATAGTCGCTCTTGTTAGCTTCTCTTAAATTCGTGTCTTCAAAACAAAATCATCTTGTGATCCTTGGAAGAAATCTCATTATAAGGTAAATATCTTGTTTGTTTGAAACAGTTGCAGTAAATATGAGTTAATTTGAAAGGGTCGTATCATGTTGGAAGTGGTTACTGCATTACTGCAGCATTATAAACTGATTAACAAATATATATCGGGAGTTTAGTTGGTCTTAGTGTATTTTTCATAAAGCTTGCACACATTTTAAAATTCAATCCTTTGGTTCTTCATGATGCTTTGCATTCAAGAGCCTACTGGTTAGATCTTTCCTGTCAACTCATTTCAAGGAAAGGTAATCAAGATCTAGTAGCTTCAGGGAAATCTGTATCTCTTCAAATAGACAAGAAGATTGGAATTTTCATTCTGTTTGAGATATTTTGCCCCAAGGCTCGGATTCATGTTTAAGGATGGTTGATAAGAATTTGGATACTTTTGGCTTCTATTTCATTTACTTTAAGAATAAGTTTTTTGTGAGATGTTGGGGTTACTTTTCTGTGAGACAGGTTGGTTGTTGACTTTTTCTTTAAGAGAGGTGGTGAGTTTTTTTACTTTTTCTTTTATAGACCTTGGGTGTTTTGGGTGTTAACTTTTTCTCGGAGAGAGGTTGGGTGTTAACTTTTTCTCTGAGAGAGGTTGGGTGTTGACTTTTTCTCTGAGAGAGGTTGGGTGTTGACTTTTTCTCGGAGAGAGGTTGGGTGTTGACTTTTGTATCTAGTTTGAGCTAGTTAGTCTAATGGGTCAAACTTCGGGGCCACTCATTTTGGAAGATTTTTTACCCCATTCCAAAATTATTTTCACATTTCATAAAGAAATATGAGACAAAGTGTTAAAATTTAAAATGTTTTGCAATTTTTTGTGTATCTTACAGATTTCACTATGGATCAATCTGCTTCCGCTCAACCTGATCCCAAGAAAGGTCTTTTAATACGGATCGAGGGCAAAGATGCTTTGGTGCCAACCATTACCTTCAAGTGGAAAAATTTTGATAGGAAACAAGGCGAAATCTTGTACAAAAAGCTTCTGGTAAGGTTTCATTTTGATTTTACGTACTTCCTTTGCCTCGAAATCAATTTCCAGAGGTTCATGTTTCATTTTTTTCACAGGATCGATGTGATACTGATTGCGTGATTGGTTGTGGTCCAATTGATATGCCTGGTCATCAAAGTGCATTTAGATATGCATCCCTTCGTTTGCGAGAGGCTTTTGACGTTTGTCTTAGGGTCAAGGGTGGCAAGAAATGTTCCAAAGGGTACAAGCTTGGATTGGACCGACGGTTTGCCCCATTCATTCATGATCTTACCAGATTTATGTACACGGGCGAGGTGACGATATCCAGCCGTCAAGAGGCTGATTTCCGTTTGTTTGCCCGAGCCCTTGGAATTCCGTAAGTTGATGACAAATGATGAAAAAAATGACAAATTTTCTTTGGAAGTACAAGTTCTTGATTTCAAATTTTTCATTTACAGTCCATTCATGGAAGATGAATCTGAAGGAAATCCCGTTAGTCCTCAATTATCTTACGTTACCATCGCGGAAGCTGACGAGGATGAGCAAATTGTGATCGAAGTGAATGTCCAACGTAGTAAGGACAAAAAGCCATCAAGCCCAGTGAAACCCCCGGTTCAGGAAGAGCAAAAGCCCTTCAACACATCAACGGTGGACGAAATTCTGGCCAAGCAGATTGCACTAAATGAGCTCAAAAAGAGCAAGCGATCGCGGAAGTCTTACGTACCTGTGAGGTTGGTCAGCCAAGCTGAGGAAACCAACCCAACAAAGTCTAATGATCAGACCACATTTACTCGTGAAACTGGAGCAATTCCAAAAATACGTCGTCCGTCTTCCAGTACCCAGTCCACTGATTCGCAGTCGCCTCCCATACCGGTTAATAACCCTTATTATAATCCCTCACTCCCGGTTAATCCTGCAATGTTACCCTTTCTCCCACCCATGAGCCAATATCAAGGTGCTATCCCTCCATTTCAATATCCTTTTGGAATACGACCTCGACCATCCTCCACTGTGACAAGTCCCTCCCAAACGAGTTCACCCTCACCCACAGAAAGTATGTATCCACCAACTACTTCCAGCTTGCTGCAAACTGCCGCTGCTCAACATCTCAGTAATAATCCTTTGGCATCCTTGGCTTCTGGATCTCGTCAAAATGATCAACAATTTGTTGATCCTAATGTTTCTGCTCAAAACTCTCTCTTACTCATGGGTTTATACTCGAATGCCTTCCGTAATATTAGTGAACCCCAACAAAGCCTTTTGCAACAAATCGAAGCTATCAAAGCTTTAGGTAAGGATCTTTGAAAAAAAAATTCGTGTTTAAGGACATCAATTCTAAACAAACTTTCTTTTATCTAGATATGCATCTTGGAAGTCAAAGGTCCCCAGGGTCATTTTTGCCGAACATGCAACAACAACAAAAACTTGAGGAACATGAAGCTATGGTAAGCAAGACACCAAATTCTTGGGTTATGAGCAACCAAATGACGTCTTCATTCTATTTTAGAAAAATCTTTTGGCTGCTCAATTCGCTCAAAACATGCGCCGACACGAATCTCCCAGAGGTGGAGCTAATGCTTTCCCTGAACCGATTCCGGGACCTAGCGGGGCCAATGCCAATCCTCCAAGTCCTGTTGCCAGTACCAGTGGAGCTAACGCTTTTCCTGGGCTTAGTGGAGCCAATGCTTTCCCTGGAAATGACGGAGCACTGAATTTAAGTCGAGATCAAAATCAGCCCAAAAAAGGCCAGGGCAAAGGGAAATCTTCTAGCAGATCTCCGAAATCTCCTAAGTCTCCCAAGTCTGACGAGGATCCAGCCACAGGAAAGAGGAAACGAGGAATTCCCCCAAATTATGTCAGAGATGGTGAGTTTCGAGACGTAGTTCTTCTTAAGTTCCTTCAAATAACAAATTTATGTCTTTGCAGAAAATGGTGAAATTGTCTACAGTAAGAGTGGCAAGGCCAAGATCCGATGCGAGATTTGCGGTCGTATTCTCACCGACCCCAGCTCTCTCTACCGTCATCGCAAAACCCACACCGACGATAAGGCCCATGAATGCAAGATTTGTAACTCCAAACATATCCAACGGTAAGTCAAACCTTTATTCCTTGGCCCTAACCGAATGAAAATAACATTTCTGGCTCTCTCTTGTAGCTTCAACATGAAACAACACACCGTCACCCACATTGGATATCCTATTGACTTGTCGATCATCAACAGCATGGACGCTGACCTTCGCGGAATCATGCAAGGTGTTCGCAGACACATCAAGCCCGATGAATTCTGGAAGCGCGTTGAAAAGGCCAAGACCAAGATGCGTCAAGCCGTGATTCGTCAACTTGCTCGCAATGCTTCAGACAAAAACGCGTCTGTGACCCCTGAATCGCAAGCTCTGGCCTTTGCTGAGCTGGAAGATCGTTTCCGCAGGGCTGAAGCTGTCTATGGACCCACTCAAGCTGCCCTAGCTGCCGAAGATCAGCGATTGGCCGAGGCTGCTCGCGCTGAAGAGCGCGCTCAATATGCACCTATGGTCATTGACGAAGGCGCTGAAGAGGCCGGGCCCTCGAACAGAGGGACTCCTGAGGAGTTGGACATGGATGCTCAGGATATGGATGGAGTGGAGAATGGTGAATAAATTTCCACCGCAGTCTTAAAGTAGAGTGTGCACTTTCGAACCGTGATTTTTGTATAGTCTCTTATCTTAATTATGTACGCAACGTCTCGCATTGTCAGGAAGTAATCTTTGTACATAGATTTTTCCCCCGCAATAGTCATTAAGCATAGTCCCCAATCATCATTCCACTTACACCATTGTTTGCTCTCCAATGGTTACCATTTTGCAAAGGAATTATTCTTTGCACACCCCTATCGTACTTTCACTCTTATCACATTCACATTTTTGTCATTTTACCATCATCAAAATGGCCAACTTGTTCAAGTATTGTTCGGAGAAAAAAAAACAAAAAAATAGAAAAACCGAGCAATACTTGGACAATTTGTGCCTTACCAAGTATGTACATGTTTAAGGCTGTTCTTATGATATGATTTAGTGTTACTATTCCCAAGAATTGTTGTTCTGTGATTATGCAAAAGTGCCTGTCGCTGTTCAGGCTAAAAGCAGAATAATAACCATTCGGAATACTAATACATTGAAGCGTGTTTTCATATCTGTATGTGTTCAACATAATCGTCATTGCATTGTCATTATCAATTTCTGTCATCGCCAATCAAATAAAAAGCACACTCTACAAAAGCCTCTTGTTTTTTTCTTTGCCAAGTTTATGACTCAAGGTCGGTTTTTGAGGTAGTTTGGAAGTGTATAGTAGAAGCATAGCTAGAAACATAGAAGAAGCACATGAGACTGAATAACCATGCTCGTTTTTAAGTTCAGTTTCGATAGCTGGTAATTCGTTAGTACCTTGAAGTTTTCTTTCATAAGGTGGAAGAACTTTTGAATTGAAAAACGAAGCTAAACTAACGAAACTTAAAGGAGAATGGTTATTTCACTCCACCTCACATGCTTCTATGTTTCTAGCTATGCTTCTACTATTGTGGATTTTAGCGCAAGCTTCAAAATTTACCATTAGATGGCGCCTAAACAGGGGCAAAGTCATGGGAGAATAGAGCGTAGATATTTTTTAACTTGATGTGAACCTTAGTGGTTGAGACTAAAATGCCATTTTTCATCATATTTTCATCCTACTCGACCTTAGGAACAATGTCTATAAGAAAGAATATCGCCAAGTCATACTGTTTGATCCTAAATTAAGGCCAAAGATTGCATCAAAATGTGAAAGACTAGTTTCTGCCGCTAGATGTCATTGAATGTCATTTCATTGGTACGTAGGCGGAATTGCTGTTCAAGATGTTCGGCTTCCTCTGGACAGGCCTCAATATTTTGCCATTGAAAGCCAAATTTTCTTTCTTTGCAAAGCTACTTGAAAACAAATTGATAGTTTTTCGTAGGGTTTCTGAGCAAAAAAAAGCTCAAAATTATTTATTAAGTATATGAATAAAAGAAATACTCTTCATGTTGGCAGACTTGTTTAAGAGGAAAATTCTCATTAAATTTTCAGTTTCACTGCACATAATCGTTTGTGCAGGGCTGGCATCAAGGGCACTTCAGTGTACTAGAGCGTCTCTACGTTGCATGTGGAACGAAAACTACAAGGGTAGCTGAATTAAGAAAGTAAGACAGAACATCAATTTGGTTGTATGAGTTACTATTGATTTCAATTGTGGAGAAAAGTGATATTTTTGGATATGAAGAGTATTCACGAATACAATCGTTGGAAGCATGGCATATTCTCATCTTTTTCAATGTGGGCACTAGGTAATTTACAATCCTTTGTGATTAAACACGGAAATAACAATCCTCCATGTCTTTTAAAATATTTTGGTAAATTTGAGCAATTCAGAGATATTTATTTTGGGTGAAAGTTTCATGTAAAATCAATAGATGACGTTACTAGCACTGCGTAGACGTTCCTTTCAAAACAATAGAGGTGCTATCTAGAGAACAAAAATACTTGTTTTCTCTAATAATCTTCATACTTCCAAACTACCTCAACAGCTGACCTTCATATGCTTCTAGATATTCTTCTAATATACTTCCAAACATCCTTAACAATTGACCTTCATCTATCATGGTAAAAAGACTGGAGAAGAAACAAAGAGCATGGATACTTGGACTTAACATTTGACGATTTTATGAGGAAGAAAAAAGCATGTTCTGCCACGGAAGAAATCATTTTTTTCAAAAAAATACAATATTAATTTTTGCACAACCTTTAATTGTATACTCACTAGGCACCTCTGGGAATGCTTGAACTTTTAGACCAATAAATCACTTCCAAACAATTTTTTTGCAATAACAGAAGTGATAGAGATAGTACTAAAATGTTTCAGGAATTGTAAATTTGCTAACAAATTATAATTGATAAATCTGGACAACGCATAAGTTGATCAGGTTTATCATTTAGAAGATATTCTTCCCTTGCCTTAGAAGCATTTTGCAAAAGTGTCGAACTCATTTGAGCTCTAATGGGTAAATCATTTTTTGAATATCAACTTTTATAAAGTTAACAGATGGAATCCTATAAGGTGGCCCATGTTCACGTCTCCTTTTCAGCGCATTCAGCAAAGTAAAGAAAACTGGCATTTTTGTCAACCAGATTGTAAGGGAATCATTTTAGATGTCTCTTTCCCACCGTTTCCGTTCACTCTTCCTCACACTCATGCTGGTTCTTCGTTTTTCATAGTACACCAATGCCAGCCATGTTGATTTTTTGTGTTCCAATAAATCTTGTCACATCATCCATATTTATCCATACCATAGAGGTCTATAGAGAGGCCATTGTCGTCATTTTGTTTGCCTTGTTTATTGATGAAACTGGACAGAAGTTGCGTGAAAAGGCAAGTATTTCCAAAGAATGTCGTGAAATACTTGCCTAAACAAGTGGAAGATCATAGTATAAATTGAGATGCTCAAGACATATTTTCAATGTCAAATCCTATAATTACGTAAACTAATGGCTGTGAATTGAAAATCATACCATAATTTGGGAGAAGCAAAGCTTAGACAGGAGGCCACTTGACCAAAAAACTTTGTTGTTCAAAAATTTGCCTTCTACGAATACGTTTGTTTGGGCAAATTTCAACTTGTCGCTGATGATGAACGGCCCTTGCTGCCTACAATGAAAATTCACAACCGGCCTGCTCCGGTACCTCCACTCTGGGACCTTTGCAATCCCTACAATAGAATTACACCTACTTATCTAAACATCTCCTCTCATTATTTTGCAAAAACATAACACAGATGGCTTTCACCCAAAATGAATACATCTGGGTCAGAACGAGCCTAGTTCAAGAAGCTAAGAAGAGCTTGAATCTAAGAAAGAAGTGACAATTCACACAGTCTATTGGAATAAACAATTTGAGATGTTTCGTTGAAATCTTTGGCCTTAACAAATAATTACTCAACATTCTTTTTAGATGTTACTTGGGCTTTGAGTGTCCTCCAAAAAAAAAAGGGCGTAACGTCCTCAAAACTATTCCTCCACGTGTTGCATAAAACGATTAAAAGAATCAATTTAGTCAGTTGCAATTGCAATTTAAAAAGAAAACGTGGTGTCGATGTTAGCGCAGTTTCCAATAGTGAGAGAGGTCTCAGGTTCGATTCTCCTCCTCGACCTTTCTTAAGGAAACGTTAAAACGGTGTTCCACACCCATAGACAGAACTATTCTGATGCCAGACTTGAAATTGCTTATCGGGAATACGGAAATATTTGGATGATGTGGTGGCTGGCTTCACTGGCCGGGCGAGTCTCAAACCTCCGACCCCGCAATCCCAAAAAATGTGACCAAAGAAAATAAAAAAGGAGCGCAGCAAAAACTTTAACAAACTTTGTAACGTGTGTGCTCTCCAAGCATCAGGTTCACTCTTTGTGCTAGAAACAGAGTAAAATGGAATAACGCATTATGTGTTTTAGAATAATCCCAAACATACGAATCAGTTTAGAGACAACCGCTATTAATTCACATTGGGCAATTTGAAGCTATAAAAAAGACTTTTGGCATGAGTTGTAACGACATTTGAGTAGAATCACGAGTCTGGTTAGGGCCTGGATAATGGTTGGACAGGTTCCAAGAAAACGCTTATATTCGTGTAGAGTGGATATGCCTCTATAGAAAATAGTTTGTATCTGAAACATAAGCAGCCAAACAGTAATTGTTGAGAGTTAAGAAAGCTTTTTATGCTAGTATTACTAACTTGAGGTTGTTCAATCCATCTGTGTCAAAATGTCTTTTGGCTTTTTTTAGATTTTCGTATCGTTTTTCATTGGGTTTCTCCTTTGGATGAAGAGTCATCGTGTATCTATCAAGATAAAAAATGGGTACGTACCATAGGTGTAATTCTAGCTTTAGAGTAAAGAAAAAGAGACAAAAAGGGGCAATTCTGGCTTGAAATTGGAGCAAAAGAGACTCTTGTTTCTTTTCAGTTTTTCTCGATCTTCAAGCAAAAAAGGAAAGTGGCCTTTTGATGAGAGCAGAATACTCATCAATCGTTTTGCAGTTATTCAAGTTTCCGAGATTGATTGGCCAGGAAGTCGACGACAATGAAAAGTAAGAATTTTTGCCTCTCCTGGACTTCCTGGACATTAAATCCAAGATATTTCATTGAATTCAAGAGTTTTGATTGGCATTCATGCTCTCTGTCAAAGGAAAACCTCCTTTTTTGTTTCAAGACTAAGGAAAACATAAAACATTCCATTATAAGGAGGGGGCTTTGAAATATAGATGGAGTTGTTAAAATTCATTTTGTAATTTGTAAGAAACGACGCCGTTTTGTTGCGCCCCCATGCAAAAGAAACTTCCCGCCAAAAACCAATTAGTGACCCGGTGTGTAAAGTTGCCTAGATTCTTTCGAAGCCTAATAAGTAGGGCCCGGAAAAATATTTGCAAAAAAGTGACAAAATATCCAACATATATTTTCTTCAAAAGCCCAAAATATTTGGAAAAAGCTGGATATTTAAGTAATATTTTTTTGACAACGCCATTATTTGGTATTTTTGTCTGTGTGCATCGATTTTCCCAACTTGTTTTTGGCGAATTTGATTTGATGTATTTGGCCGTTTTGGAGGCAAATTTAACATGTAATTGATTTAAAAATATAATTTTCAATTTGCCTCAATACATGGCGTAGTATTTTTCGCATATGACAATAGTTTTAGTTGTGAATATCTAATCTTAGAACAAATGCCATCTTGAACAGATTTTTGTATTTTGGGTAAGCTCTATTGAGCATTGGTTATTCATATATTTTCCTCAATTTTGACTAGAATATTCGAGAAAATATTATTTTTTTCCTTGAAACAGTCAAAATATTTAAAAATTTGGAGAAAAATGGAGAAATATTTTAAAGATATTTTATTTAAAAAAATATTTCCGGGCCCGGCTCCGGCACATAAGTAATAAAAATTGGTATTATTTACTGTGTTTTCGTGCTTATCAATCCGGACCTTTGACGCGTCCGTGGCATCAAAGGTCTCCTTTGTATCAATTTTAAGAGAAAATTGCATCTTTAGTTGATGAGATTATGAGATTGTGCAGGGTGTGCCTTTGAAATTAAGACCTAACTTTTGGATCATATATCAATAATACTGCGTTAAAAAAAGGGGTTGCATTTTTTAATATCAAAGTTCATACGATTGAGGTTTGGAGATGAATAAGGACATTCATCCTTGCCCCAGATATGTGAAAAGTTACTTTTGATAAGCCGTGCAGTATTAGAGAGAGCCCTTTCTCATTGCAAGAGCAGGGGAATTCAGAGGCCATTTTCAAAAATTTAAGATTGCCTCATAAAAAGTTATTGCCTACAAAATCCTTTGAAAAGAGGAAATATGATTTTTTGCACAAAATATAATTCCATAAGAACATTGAATTTTTTTTGCATCTTTCGTCAAATTGATTGCAAATTTTGGCCCAAATAATGGCACCTTTCTTCCTAAAAATCTGCGACTTTTGTTTTAAAAATCTGCAACTTTGGGACAAAAAATAGCAACTTTGTCCGAGCCTTTTCAAATTTGTGCAATAGCCTTAAATAAAATTCATGGAAGAAAAACTGAACTACGGTAATAAATTGATGCGTGATGACTGTTGTTTTGCTTTACCTGGCAATTGTTTCATTGTACCGTGCCAAACGTAGTTTTTTGTTGGCAATCCGATCGGACATTTCGTCATCTTCGCCTAAAATCCATGCAAACAAAAACATATTATTGCCTTTTTACTAGAAACCAGAGATCTCTGGCATTAGGCTAAACCTAATGCTAAAATACAATTACGAGAACCCTCAAAGGAGAACACCTCACTTTGAAAATGGTTTCACGAAATTAAGAAATCCTGTTTGTTTCTTAGTTAACCAACCTAGCAGTAACACAATTTACAATTTACAAATTTATCACTAGAAACTGTCAGCATAACAAAATTTCTTTACTCTTAGTTCTACAAATCAGTATTTGAATTCGCCCAACATTTTTGAATTTTGCACAGTTATAGTTTGTTTGTTGAATCAAATGAAAACTTTTGATCAATATTTCCCGCACCAACAAACAGGGAAGATTTCTTCCAATTACTTAGGATTGTTCTTGATTCTGACCACGCAATCTATTCTATTGAAATCTTCGTTCAGCAAACGCATTTCCTCCAGTCCCAAACAATACGATGGGTGTACTAAAACGAATGCAAACAACCCTGTAATTTTTTATGTACTCGACCAATTTTAAAGAAATAAACATCACGTAAAATTTCAGAGCTTTGGCTACTTAATTTTCTTCATAAACATTTTTCACAACCCTGTTTTTGACCCTATTTGAAGACGTCAAAAAAGTGGATTGAACGGTATCTACGGAGTCAAGGCTCTCCATTTTAGTCAAGTTTGCCATATTTGACAAAAATTTAACAAAGATATGGGAGCCAATACATCAGCTCATGCGAAAGAAGCGTCTTCAGAACATTAGCGACAGTAGCTTTATCATGAAGCTTTAAAAAGCCAAACAAACCAGGAAGTGCAAGAAAAAAAAAATACAGCAAAAAGGAGCCTTTGACCGAAAAATATCCATGGAAGGGATTGAATCCGTCTTATTTTGTTATCCAATGACTGGATCCATCTTTACTGGCATGATATGCGTAAATTGATTGCAAATTTGACTTTTGTTTTAACTTAAACTTCCTGGTTGATGGTGGCGACAACAACGGGAAACATTTGAAGTTTCGAAAAAGCCAAACAACTTGACTGTGACGACGCTTCCTTCCCATGAGATTGTTCAGGAACAAACAGTCAATGAAGTCAAACTTGAAAAAATGTTAGTCATGGGTTGACTACGTATGATGAGCTTGTGAGGGACCATGTTGTGTCAAAATGGCATGTGACCATTTTGACAATTCCGTCAAGAAGTGCCCTTTCCTGTGGCATAGTTTAAAAGATTCTGAAGCCTTCTTTGTGCTTCACAGGATCGTTGGAAAAAGAGTGCCGCTTTTTCACGCTAAAAAACTTGAAGACCAAGGCCTTTGTGATCCACAAAAGGTTCCAAATTGTGGACTGATCACCATGTAATTTGGATATGGTATTTTGCAACATTTGGCTCTTCCCCTTAAGGAAAAAGAATTGGAAAATAACAGCAGCCAGAAGCCGGGGAGCCTCTAGAAAACTCGTATGAGCAAAAGCAACCCTAAAGATCCCTTTGCTAACTGCTTCAAGGGGCGGTTACACTTTTGGAAATAGGTTAAATCTCGAGGCTAGATTACTAAAACATTGGGCATGAAAGAGCAATCTAGTAATCTTAACATTAATGTTGGACCTCACTGCCGAAAACAAAACCGTAAGAACCAATCTTCAAAATCACATACACATACAACACACGAACACGCATAATTCACTCTAAATTTCCAATTTCCCTTGGATTACCTGAGCATTCTTTGAAATTCGGAAGTGAACCTTTGTTCGGGATTTTTTAACACAAAATTTTCGAGTTTTCTCATAATTTCGGTTTTTGAAGTGTATGACTGTTTCCAGTTCATTTAAGCAAAAACAAAACAAAAATACCAACAGCAGTTTCGGTCTATCAGTACTTTAAAATTTTGGTCTCAACATCACAGATGTTGTACCTCATTGAAGTCAATCCGAGAGGACGGAAAAGAAAATTAAGAAAAAAGTCAAAAGGAAGTTTTCATGTTGAAAATATGGCCAAAAAGTTTTTTTAGTTGAAAAAGGCCAAAGCAGAGAATTTTCACTCTTTGTCACATAAAAGGCCAAATTTATTTGTTCTGCGATTTCTTAAAGGCCAATATTTTTGTTCTCGATTTTTACATCAAAAATCTTTGGACCCATTCTTTCACCTCGAAAATTTTGTTTGCTGTTTTGGTAAGATTGAAATTTAAAAGCTATATATTTTGCTATTAAAATTTCCACAAAATGCAACCAACACCAGTTGGTGAACCCCCAAACAAAAAAATTATTGACCAACCCAAGAAAAGTTTTTTAAAAGTCCTATGTAAAAAGTTTCACTTATCTATTTAAAAAAAATCAAGTTAAATTTTCTTAAAAAAAGTCTTAAATATATTTAGCCTTACCTCCCCAGCCCCAAAATTGATTGGTAAACCCATTGACCATGAGAAGATGGGCTTTTCTCAAGGCCACCACTCCACCAAACATTTTAGGATAAGCCAGTTTGTAATTAAAAGTGTTAACAGCTGAGAAGCAAAAAGTAAATGTTACAGATTTTTTGAAATTCAAATATCAAAAAGTACGAACTCACCAACAGCCATGTGCCGAGGATTTTCGGGACAGGTATAGAGATTTCTATCATCTTCTGGTAATAAATCTAGATCATGAAACACGAAGCAATCCCAATTGGCGTCTTTCATAGCTTCAACGAGGCCCACATTGCAGAGCATGGCATGGTTAAAATCATTTGAATCCAACTAAGATAGGGGTGGAGGAAAGAAAGCGTGAGTCTGAGAGTATGGATTCGGGGAAGTCGTGTATATTGACTGAAGTATGGTGAAGATGTCAGATAGGTATTGAAAGGGAAAGAAGACAGAATGTACATTGCGGGATAGAAATTAGGGTGTGATGGAGAATAGCTATTATTATAATTATATGTTGAGAACAATCCCAAATTTAGTGGAATCTAGCCCTTTACGCAATCCTCCTATCTGTGCGAGTCACCTAGGCCAAAGTGCAGAAGAACAGGAGGGTAGCCAAAATGAGAAAATAACCAAATGTTCATTGAAGTTGTTTGTTGTAGTATCTCTAGTTTGTTGAACCTTATCAAGAACTAAAGGCATAAAAATATCTAATGACAGGTACGATAAGTTACTTTACTAGAAGCTAATGCGTTGGGTGAAACAATATACTTTTGCGTACTTAAGATAACAATTGTTAAATGAGTAACACTCTCTGACTGAAAAATAGTCTTTACTACCACCATCACCACCCTTTTGTTTTGTCAACAACACTTGTGGCTGAGATTGCTCCACCGATATAGTGAGGTGTTTTTTTTTGGATTTTTGGTGCTAGGGTCGGAGGGTTAACCTCGCCCGGCCAGCAAAGCCAGCTATCACATCGTCCAAGTTGTTCCGATAGGCAATTTCAAGTCCAGTATCAGAATGGTACTCCGTCTGTGGGTGTGGATTAACGTCTAAAAGTGTCCTTGAAAAAGGTCGGGGAGGAGAATCGAACCTGGGACCTCTCTCACTATAGGAAACTGCCCTAACCACGACACCACGTCTCCTCCCTTTCCTCATCATTTAAAAAAGAGTGGACCATACAATAGGGAACAAAAACATGTACTTCAAATAATAAACCAACCATCTTTGGTGTGATCAGCATGGTTGCACTTTGCACACAAAATAACTTTTTTTAATGCTAGCATTTTCTACACTTTTATTTTTCTCTGATTGAATTTGAATGTTTGTTCATAAAAGCCAAACAGGACATGAACAAGAGCTCGACAAATTTATGTTAGTAGAAATTAAGGAACTCCCTTGACTCTCCCTTTTGGAACAAAGTAAGCGGGGTCTGTTTCGGTTTCATCAAAATCTGCCAATAAGTAAGAATGAGGACCCTCCCAAGATTTCATTTGCACTTTGGATTTCTTATTTGCATGAAAAGGTCAGCCCTAACGTCACTAGATTTGCAGAGAGTTTGAGAATTTTCACCTTGCATCAAAAACAAAGCTAAAAAATACTCACTTGATTCACCACAAATATGCGGTAATCCAGTTGCTGGCGTTTCAATATTGGGTGCATATGGTGTAAAAAAATGGGCAAATGAGATGGTCGATTGCGATAGGGAATCACGATCGCCACTTTGTGACGAGCCACACAATTTGGAGGTGAGTATTGGCCTCCAAGAGACACACCCTCCTGCCCAAAGAAAAAATAACAAAAATGATTTGAAGGAATCCCTGCAAAAACCCAATATAAGTTGTCACCCCAACTAAAGACTCGATAAAGTCCATGCTATGAACCTCTTGGCTGATGTTCAGATGTCCCATGAGCAAAGGTGACCATGAAGGGCAAATGTTTGGGGAGGAGTATGGAATTTCCGAGATGCTTTGATTTGTGACTGAAACAGATGAGAAGACTTTAAAAAAATTGGCATTTGTATTTCATTAAGTGTAAATAAAAATATTATCAACATCAGCATATTGTGTTCACTGGAATATAAAAACGGGATCATGGGAATGTATTTTCCAACCCTGAAACCAGACGCAAAAGATAACCAGAAAGACAAGGAATGTGACTCACCTGAGTTGTTAGCAATTTCTTGGGATTTGTTTAATGAGTTTTTATTATCAGTATAAAACGCAATGTTTGTGGAAAGAGAGGAATCCTGTGGAAACAACCTTGTCAGAAATATGGCATTGAATGCGGTTGTTCCAATTACGATTGTCACTATCCTCAAAATTTGCCACATCTTTCGTTGCCAAGCTCCAGTCCGCATCTAAAACATAAAGCACTTTTGATTGCCTTCCAATGACAAAGAAATTACATACAAAAAAAAGCGAACTTTTCTGGATAAAAGAAGAGGTTTCCTGCTTATTTCCTGCCATCAGGAGCTTCTTAGGGACTAAGATTTGATTTCAAATTGGTAGAGCACTTCAATCGAAACTGACAATTTATCCAATAGATGGCATAAAGATAGATGGAGACAAATACTACTTTCTAAGATCTCGAGAATTTCTACCATAGATAAATTAAATAAAGATACCCCAATTTTGAAGGGGCCCAAAGGCGCCCTCTAGTAGGGATTGACAAAAGTCATTCTGTAATGGAGTGCTTCCCTTTACTTTTAGTGCCACCAATCGGTGAACCTGTAAGCTTCGATTAAAATCCTCTATACGAGCGAATGGCACTGCACTTTGAGAAACAAATGAGAAGGCAATTATTCTCTGGGATTAGGTTTAGTATTTTTTTTCAGGCAATTCTAACTGAGTAAAGTAGTTCTTTGATTACAAAAACATACGCAGTAAGTGACCAGTCTCCTTTTCCCCTTTTGATTGTGATGATGTTTGATGTGAACTTGATGTCTCAGGAGCCAAATCTAAAACACTTTGCCCCTCTCGTGTATTGGACTTTCAGAACTAAACAAAATGTGTTGTGACAAAACATCATTTGACTCAGAAAAATATTCTTAGTCACGGTATTACTAATCAATTCCAATCTTGCTCTGAATAACATAATTCAGATGGAGACATGTCGGGAAGTCTAAAGATGAACTTCTGCAAAGGAATTATGACTTTATAACAACCGTTAGTTTGATAGAAACTTGCTTAATTATCCACATTATTTACATAATAACAATTACACAAAAGAGAAGACGAAATTCAATGAGGCAAGTACAAGAGGTTTGAGTGATCTCTTTAAAAATCTTATCGCTGGTGGATGAAACAAGGAAAAAAGCTTGTTCGGCAATATTTGGTGGCTTGTAAGGATTTGGTCAGTTTAAGTGTTTTCTCATTTTACAAAGCGACTTTACACCCTGACACGAAAGTTGTGCCGTAGTCATACTTTGAACCTAAAAATAACGGCAATGCGTGGACACTTTGGCGCAATCAAACCACCCGTGTGCCCCAACAAGTGCCTAGAATATTTTTGGATTAGTTATGAAGCAATTTAAGGGCAATTAGATGACAAATTATTCCTGGAACAGCAATTGTCAATTTGATGCTAGAGGTGCTTCGATTAATCATAATTCATATTTTGACAACGATTGATCGATGTTGATTAATCGCGATTAATCGATTAGAACGATTAATTTTGGAAAGAGATAAAACCTCAACTTTTGAGGTCAAAAATTGCTTAACAAACCAGAAAAGCTGATTTCTTCAGAGCTCAGTGATTGCTCATCTTGGTCGCTCCCTCACTTGTAAGCTTCAAAAGAAAAACTCAAGATGAAAAAAAATCATCTCTGGCTGATGATACCATTGATAACCTTTATTTTTTGCGATCCTTCCTTCTGCGTAAGAATTAAAGTGAAATAAAACGGCGTCTCTCTTTCGTTTGGTCTTTTGAATTTTCCGAAATTTTTAATTTAAAAAATAATTAATTTGAAAGATTTTTAATTTAAAATTTTTGATTTAAAAAATAAAATTTATTTTTTTCCGAAGTTTCAGTCGTATAAATATTAATCTATTAATGATTAATCGATATTTTTCTTTAATCGGATTAACTAATTAATTGAAAATCACCCCTACTTGATGTCCGGCGTTTTCTTTTTGCACGGTTCCATCTGCCTTTAAACCACTGAAAAAATAGTGAATGGCGGGAATCAAATTTTACTCGGTTTTGGGGAAAGGAGACTAGTTTTAGAACACCTCTAACCAAAAATAACGGGAAATAGTACTGTCCGTCCTAATTCAAAAGTTCATTGAATCTCAACCGTTCATCAAAATTTTAGGCAAAAGGAAGACACCTGAAAAAGTGCGGGAAAATGTTGAGTTGTCCACACTTTCCACTTTGGTCGATAGCATCCCAAATATCATTTCCGAGGAAGAAGAAACTAGTTGGGGACAGATTGGATGTCAAGTCGTTCAAATCTATTCCTATATAATGAAAATATTTTGGTTCAAAATTATGACCAAACTTTCATGTCAGGGTGTATGTCTTAGATGCCATAAAGTAGGTGGGATTGCAAGTTTGGACATATTGACTCTGTGTATTATAAAAATATCCACAATTCATTGTTTTGATTCAAAACTGACAAGTTTCTTAAAAGGACCATTGCCATTGAAAAGAAACAGGTGTAAAACACGGCATTTTGTTAGTTGTCTTGATCGTTTTGAAGTTTGAGCTAATAAATTGTGCATTTTTTTCCAAAAACCTAATCAATTTTGTTCAAATTTGTAAGCCAACTTACTTCATAGGAACTAAGTCACAAGAGTGGCTTATAAAATGTGAAACCATTAAACTACCCAAATTCTTGCAAGACACCTACAATTTCTTCTTCCTTTCTTCTTGTTTCATCTCCAACGAAAGTTTTGTGAAGAACTCACTCAAACCTCTCGTGCTTGTCCTTTTGAAATTAAATATATACTTTTAGGAATTGACTGCATTTGAAAGTGAACCATTTTAAATAATAAGGGTTAAAATAAGGTTGATTCACTTTTTTATGGCCGTTCAGGGTCTTCCTTGTGTGGAAAAGAACAAAGTTGTTAACGCAATTGTCTTAAAATAGAAAACAACAAAATAAATCTTGGAAGTACACGTATATTTAACCCATTCATTCTTTAGCAATAAGCCGATGGGTTTGAAACTTTTTAGATTTTGATTTTAGACTTCCTTGACGATCATTGGGGAGGCTGTCGATGTTTTTATAATTCTTAAAAACATGGTTATGAAATTGGCGGTATTTTTTCGTGATTTTCCAAGCCTACTCAAAAAGTGTGTACATAACATTTTTTGTGGAGACACATTTGTTCATAATCTCTCAATCAATCTGACTGATCATAAATTAAAACCTCAGATTGCGCCTAGACACGTTTTGGAATAATAAATGGCATCACAAAGAAGATGGGCTCTCAAAAAGAATTGACATCAATGTTTGTTTGTCAATGTCAAAATTTCTCCTTATTTTAGCGTTTCTTGAAAGCGTCTAAACTTAAGGAAACAATTGATATTTCACGTATAGCTGAGTTGCTCCCATAAAATCAACATTTTTTTCTGCCAAATGGAATTTTGTGTGTGGCTGCTTTTAAACGGCAAAGAGATTAACACTACCCCATAATCTTAAATCAATATCCAGTAGGAACAATTTAAATACGTTCTTTTGCAAATAAGACCTTGCCTATATTGACTAGGCTATGTATGTCAATTTTTAGCTCATTAGAACGTCCTAGTCATAAGTTTCATCTCTCTCAAATTTCACTGCAAATCTCACTGTGATAGAATGAACTATTTATTCCCTCGTGATGATTGTTTTACCACAAAAGGGCGAGCACATTCATTCTATGCTCTCTTCAGTCCGTAAATTTGCGAAGGCATAGCTTTTCACTTCAGCATTCTATTGAGCTGAAAATTGAAATATGTTCTAATCTACTCAATCTAAAGCAGGTCTCATGTGCAGACGAGTAGAATTGATTTGGTTTTCTTTGAAATGAAACTCTCATCATCCCCCTCCAGTTTATTCAGTACTTCTTGAACTGACAAATGAAGTCATTACTGACGTATTTCGAGTTGAACTTTCAGCAAAGTGTTGCCTTATCATTATTTGGAGGTTTAATAATTTTTAATAAATATTAAAAAAATAAAAAGTAATAAATTAATGAATTTTAATAAAATATTAATCATAATTTGGAGCATAAGATGGAGTTGCAAAGACCACTGGCATTGATGGCAGTCCTAACAGGTTGAGCAGATAGAAATCAGATTGAATCCCATCAGTAATTTTTGGTCCTTGCTAAGGGTTTATGGTTCAAAAAGCTAACCACGACTAGACTCTTGAGGCACTATAGTTTATCTGATCAAAGATGGCTCAAGCCAGAATTACTTTCAAAATACACACTGGGTCCGATTGGTACAATGAAAATTCAACGGAAAAATACATTAGTTGCAAAAAACTCACATTTTAGTACAATGATCGGACCCAGTGTGTATTTTTGAAATTCGTCCTGACGTACAGTGGTTCCTGATCTGATACACGCTTGTTGCTCTTGCGACAAATACATGAATCTCATGGAAGTGGCGAACCCCTCGCTACGAGAAAAAAAATAGATGGCGAACTCTATGACTGTACTATATTTCATCAGTATACACGTTTTTTCTTTATTTGAGATTTGATCTGCCAGAAAAAGGCCACCACAAATACCCATCAATTTGATTCAATAGAGTGAACATTTAAAATATTTTGCTTAGCCCTACCTGTAATTCCTTATTGGTTATTGTGTGAACCACTCGAACATTACTTCGAGCAAAATTTGGCAATGAAGGCCCGTGGATGAAAAACTTCTTAGGCTAACTTCAGTCAACAAACAACTTGGCATATTGATCTACCTTGTGAGAGAAATTATGCTGAGGCTTGAGTTTTCGGCATTATTACTTTTGGAAACTACGAATTCTTGGCAGTGACTCTTTTATGAAGACAAACGACCCATTCGAGCAAATCTTGTGCTATTTGACAATCACAGCTTCTCAAAAGTTGCATGGTCTAAAGGTTTTATGTGTCTTCGTCTTTAAAACATAATACTTCGTATCTTACGTAGAAACATTTAAAGTGTGTTGTTTAAAGCCAATTCAATCCAAAAAATCAAAGCCCGTTCCAAATGAAAACTGGTAAATCAATTATCAATGTTTTTTTTATCACTAGAGACACCCCAAACTATCTGATTTAGATATTAAATATCTAATTTAAATTTCTTGCTAGGTTTGGCGAATATTAAATGTCTATCAATTTTAAATCCTAAACTTTTTTGCCTTTCTTTTTGTCACAACTTTTGGCTATGAACCTGGTCCCTTCAATCAAAGACACCAGGTGTCTGTTTTCGCTGCCACCTTTTGCAGAGATGTTATATGTGTATTTTTACTCGGTTTTAAAGCTTTTTTCTTGAATATTTTCTTTGCTCTTAAAACTTTAATTTTAATTCTTTTGCTTTTTTTCCTTACATATTGAAATTTTTGGCTTTGCAGACTGTCTTGGGCTGTCAATGAGGTTCGTGTAGTACGTCAGGAAGGATCTGGAGGAGTCTGGAAGTGACTACGAGGCCACTGCCTTGCGTAAAGAGCATTCAATTCAGTCAAATCACCAGAATTTATGGTCCAAGTGCAAAAAATTGTCTTTCAAGGCCCTAACAAATCCTGAAGAGCCATTGCCCGTGACTTTGGCAAGTCACGGTCAAATGACACAAATTTGGCCCTCTTTCAAAACGTGATCCATGAGGAAATCCTTACCCTAAAGGCCAAGGACAAGAGACTGGAAAACTCGCGAAGGCTGCTGAATTGGATCAAGCATCACGTGCATCCTGAAACAATTTGGTTCTTCTCAGACGAGAGGATCGTTTGCCAAAATCAGAAAATTAATAACTAGAACAACAGGAGGCTTGCCCAATGCCCTCATAATGTTCCAGTAATCATGCAGACCAAATTCCCGGTGCATGTCATGGTTTTCGGTGTGGTCAGTTCAGAGAGGGGACGTGATGCCTCCACACATTTCCTCAAGACCTAAGAATCTATTTTGATATCTACATGGATTGTTGCGCTGGATGCTGAGGGTGGTTGCTGGAAGGCCAATCATGTGGCAGCAAGACGCTACCCTCTGCCACACCTAAAAAAAACAGGAGTGGATTCAGGACCACTTCCAAGACTCCCTACTTTTGGTCCCCAAACTTGCCTGATTTCAATCCTCTCGACTATTTTGTCTGGGGCGAAGTCGAGAGACACACTAACAAGACCCCCTGCAACACCAAAGACGAGTTTGTGGCGAGGATCAAGTCTGAATTTGCAGCCTTGCCCAGGGACCCTCTCCAACGCGCCTGCTCTCGGTTCCATCGATCGGTTATTAGCGAGGAATGGCTTTAGCCATTCCTCGAAAAAAGGAACGTATTACAGTTCCCGTTCCTTCATCCAAAATGAGTGACGCGTTACTCCTGAATTCCTTTTGAAAAAAAAGAATGACATTTCAAAGTACAAATTACTTTTTTTAAAGAGGCACTTATGTTTCGGGTGCTTAAAGGTGCGATTTTGAACATCTCAATCACAATAACTTTTCTAATTTGTTAAAAAGGCAATACACCTTTGGGCTGGGCTCAGGCCATTGGCTTTTGGCTGCCGCATGCGAACCTGCACTCCAGGCCATTCATCAATATATTCTCGCCAGGCCGATTTGGAATTCGAGAATGTTTTAACCAAACGGATGGAGGAGGAGATGAAGATCAAGGATGCATTCGATCAACACGCGACAAATCTTCCTGAGGTGAAACCTGGCATGCTCGTCCAAGTCCAGGATCCCCACTCCAAGAAATGGTATGATTCTTGGACCCAAATCAAATCAACGAAACTAACTTGAAGGCCAGGAGAGCTGAACTCTCCACCATGGTGGAAGAAGATCTCTTCATTTTGAGATTAGTCACTGGCACTTCTGATCGTCGATTACGACGTGAAGAGTTTCTTTGCCAAGCTAATCCAACCCGTGATCTTCTTCATCGCACGGCAATGGCCTGGGAATCCGCCCACATTGTGGAAACTTCATTTTCGTCAAGTCCTAGAGTTCCCACTATCGCCGCCGTTTCTTTATACAAGAAATCGAAGTCTGGAAAGGACAAATCATTTCCTTCACCGAAGCCCAAGAATCCTGTCAATCCCGACTCACTTCGAGGCAAATGCAATGACTGTGGAAGCCAACCGCATCCAGTTCAAGGCTATTGCCCAGCTAGGGTTAAATCTTGTAACAAATGCAACAAAAAGGATCATTTCGGATCCGTTTGCACTGGAGGCCGTTTTTGGCGTGGTAGATCTCAATCTCGTTCCAGAACAAATTCTTCTTTTTCGTGTGGTAATTCGAGACCCGTCAATAGGTCCTTCCTTATACCTCCATCGTTCGTGTCAATCACATCAAAACTCGTCCCACTCCCACTACCTCTGTGGAGATCCATCCAGATTCTGGGACAGCTTTTCACATGGTGGTACTCAGAGTTGGGTCAATTACTTGAAAAATGTAATTAATTACAATTACGATTACTTCATCAAAAAATGTAATTAATTACCATTCCAATTACAATATCCGAAAATGTAATTAACTTCAATTACAATTACATGTTAATTACATGATAATTACAATTTTTCCATCTTTTTCACCCTTTTGCCTTTTCAAAACGATGAAAATAAACAGATCTGCCATTTTGAAATAGCGATGCAACAACTAGCAACTCATAATGCCTGAAAGGTTAATATGAAAGAATGATTTACAAAAACCAAAAGCTTATGAAATTAGCGGTTTAAATATCAAAAATTAGTGATGGACCGAAAGCACTGATAAATTTGTTTTTATGGCTAATTTAAAGAAGTAAGATTTGAAAAGTAAGTAATTTGTAATTGAAAATTCGTCAATTACATGGCCAAAAATATAATTAATTACAATTACATGTAATTGTAATTGAAATTACGTAATTGGAATTGCAATTACAATTACTCCCCATCCCTGGTGGTACTTCCTGACACGGGTGCGACAGAGACATTCATCTCAGCCAATCTCGTCAAATTATACGAAATTCCCATTGACGAATCTCGATCTCGTTCGATTCTGGCTACAAACGAATCGAAAATGAAATACTTTGGAGCTGTGGATCTCACAATCTATCATTTGGGAAAGAACCAAAATCGCCTATCTGCTTTTGTGACTCCTGATATCCACGATCAAGTCCTCCTTTCCTGGCATTCCATGATCGATCTCAGGATGTTGAATTCGACTTTCCCGTTTCTTCCCGAGGACGCTCCATCAGCTGTAGTGCTTGACGAGCCAAATATTCCTGGGAGAGACACCCCGACATCCAGTGATGACCAAGATCCAGTGATGACAAAGATCCAGTGATGACCAAGATCCAGTGATGACCAAGATCCAGTGAAGACCAAAATCCAGTGATGACCAAAATCCGGCGGGAAGCAGCCTCGATCAGGCAGGAAGCGCCCTCAATAAGGCGGGAAGTGGCCTCAATCAGGCGGGAAGCGGGTGGAGTGCAAGCTTCCGACCTGCTGTCCTCAAGAGGTCCATGAATAAATGTCACTTCAAAGAGTTCGTTGGACAGAGGGTAGCAAATCGGACAAGGCGATTGCGCCATGTCGAGTAATCATGTGCGGAGCCAAGTTATTCATAAGAACGTATGCTCAAGACTGGGATATAGAAGGGAATGGAATGATGTGGAAGTAGAGGAAGGAAACTGGTTAGACAGAAATGGTGAGGAGAGAAAAGGATAGCAAGCAGAATAATAAATATCAAATGAAGTACAATATCTATCAGCTGCTAAGTTATTTGTGTTGAATTGGTCCATTTTTGACTCCAAAAAGCGAAAAAACGCCCAAAGTATGTAATAAAAACTCAAATGTTCAAGTCAGAAGTATGGATTTTAAAGTGGGTCAAAACCGTGTAGGAACAACAAGGTGGGATTGCAATAAAAGTACTGCGTTTTGAACCAATAGATAAAAGGTGGATTGACGTAAGCAACTACATTTTTGGCGACAGCAATTCACTTCAAAGATGTACATACGCTTGAAAAAACTTTAGAAGGTCTGCCAGCCAAGGCAAGCAAATTTATTTTTTTATGACTTTTTGCAAAGGTGTTAAAAAAAGGTGCTCGTGGGAGTCCACACTAACAAAAATACTAAAATTAATGCAGTGTGATAAAGGAACGAGTAACGAGTACTTTTTGGGTTTTTTGAGCCGTTACAGTTGCAGCATTTTTGAAATGTAATGAATGGCATTACAATTTCTTTTGCGAAAAAAAGGAACTAATTACTGTATTTTCGTTAATTGTAATTTCGTACAACTGCCCTGTTTATTGAGAATTCCAGCAACTTTATTGAATAAAAGATATTTCCAAGTGTCTAAGCTTTCTACATCTGGTCTTTTTTCCAATCAGATCGTTGGTTTAGGAGTTATAGCCAAAATAAAAAAAAACCGTTAGGGCGAATAATTACCACAAGCATATTGTATTCTTGGGGTCCGTAGTTGTAAACAAGGCCACCAAATTTTGGAAAAAGTATTGCCAAAAAATGCTATGGGAGTTTTTTGGGAATTATTTTGAGAAATAATGCAACGACATCGGATTTCTTTTGGTAATTTTATTAGCACTTTTCTCATCAATTACAGAAGAAGCTGACCTTTTCCTACACTTACATTATCTATAAGTCTTACTTGATCGCTTGGAATAGCTGATGAATAAATTTCATGTCGTTACAACTAATATAAATCCTCTGCTTCTTTTCATAGTTTGATTTTACCATATTTTTTCAAGTCTTTTTGAGGGGAACAAGCAATTTCCCTAGATTTTTTTTTGAAATTTTCCCAATTTTGTAATTTAAAAAAATCGCAAATTTTTGTAATTACATGAATGTTTTGTAATTACATACAAGTATCCGACGGCCCCAAAGAAAATAAACATTTTTTGTTGCAACAGCAATATATAATGTCGGGTTGTCTCCTAATTTTGATTTTGTTTGATAAACTGATCTTTTTCTAGAGAAATTATAACAGACCATAGATATCTAGACCCTGGATGTCGTACGGAAAATTGAGGTGACCGCTTGGTTGGCTAGAGGAAGGAATGAAACAAAGAAGCAAGTTTTTCATTTTTTGGTGTTGTTAGCTCATTCTTAATGATCCTGTTTAACTATGAACATAAAATTCTCCTATTTTCTTGTTGCATGAAATACTATCCAACCATTTTACCTGCTAAGGGGAAGGTTATTGTAGTCATATTTGAATCTTTCTTCCTGAATGGTTGATTTTAACCATGTGCTTTTTTTGCTGCCAATCTATTATTTCACATAATATAGACAAGTTTGCAACAAATTATTTCCTGTTCCTTCTCATCTATTTTACAACGTGTTTTATAATATTGATTTATATATGTGTTTATTGAAGTATATTTCAACAAGAAGTATTTCATTACATTTGCTTAATGCACTAGAACATATAACACTATATCCTTCCAGGGCATAGTTTCCCCTAATTTTTGTTCCATTTGTGGTCTAATTCATCATTGTTATTGTTTTCAGAGGATAGACAGTCTTTGCATTTATCCTTAAGTATTTTTCCAATCTTGGTGAAAGGAATAAAGGACTAAGAAATTTTCCTTGGAACAAATCAGAAGCACATCCTACTCACAAATGTCTAAATGTTTTGAGAAACTAAGATAGTTATAGTCACAAAAACTAACATCAAAGGGGAATTTTTCAAAACCAAAGCTGGCTGACAATGATGTATCTTTTAATGTTCCGGAAAAGTTGATGAAACTTTAAACTTTGTGTGAAAAGGCTGTTTCAAAGTGAACTGGATTTGATAGATTGTACAAGACTTTCGTATCATAAGTAAAACAGGGAACAGCCTCCAAACCAAACATTTGATGGAGAGCTTTAGATTGAACACACTGTTGACTTCTATTGCTCATCTTGACTTGTTGATCTTGATGAAGCAATGTTATGTTAGGCATAATTGTATCAACATTGCTAAGCCATCATTTGTTTTACATGAAAGGGCAATATGCAATTCTAGACAAATTCTGTTTAACAACATTGGTCACCTTAACTTTTGACAAATACAACCAGCAAGTAAAATGTATGAACAATGTAAAATAAAGAAAAAAGTTACAAATAAAGAAATGCTCAATGCAAATGGCAAGTGAATTGAAAGCACAAAATTTTGATCACTTTGACAATTCCATATTTTTGCACCTTTTAGGACTGTATAGTCCATTGCACAGATAAATTAAAACAAACACCTTTTGCTCCAATTTTTCTCATTTTTCTTCATCATAACACCTTGGTGAGTGCAAACACCTTATGACTTGAAAGAGTTAACATAAAGACCTTAGAAAGCCAGTTCTTAGTGCCCTAAATATTTTTGGATTGTGTTTAACAAATGTGGAGATAGGTTTCATTCTGCCAAACAAAATTGGTCATTAACCATTCAAGCCTTGTGATGCATCCAAAAAAAAGCAACCAAAATGAGGTGCATTGCAGCATATTGGTTATTCATACTTCAAATAAATCTAGATTTGCCTACCTTTGTATGCAGTTCAGTAGATCTCAGTGAATGGAAACTCCTGAACATATCTTTCAACACTTGTGTTTGTTGGTCATTGATGGCTGAAGTTCCCCACCACTCATAGAGCCCCTTTGGTCTCACCCTGGTGCCCACCACTTCACTTCACACCCCTTCAAAAAAGTCTGAAGACCACATTTGACTTGTTTTTTTATGGATTTTTGTTTCCTGACGCTTTAAATTCAACCACAACCAGGAACAAACTGATGTGCTTCCTTTATAGACAACTACTGGCATTGTCAAGGGTCACAAACATTTAGAGGGCAAGTCAAATTTCCAATCTTGTGTCATAGTTTTGAGACAAGATTAATGAGATGGACCCAAAATACACTATTCATTTGGAAATCATTATTCAATGTTCAATTATTGCACAACTTTGTCCATTCTTCTTTTTGAAAAACTAGTCTTGATTGGGCTCAAGTCAAAATAAGTCTAACCCTGAACATCACTTGGGAAGCCAAATGAGTCTACAGTAATTGGGCTCAGAATTTTAGCCAACCAAGTGGTCGGAGAGGTTGGGCGATTTTGTTGCGTTAGTCGTCCACTCGAGACGTCCATGAACAGACCAAGTTTTAACAGACCAATAACAGACCAGTTCCCACATTTTTTGCAATATTTCCCCATTTTGGCAATTTTGAGCAAAAATTGAAGATTTTGGTAGTTACTTTGTGAAATGTAATTGACATTTACATAACTATCTGGTGGCCCTGGTTATAACTATAGATGGTTAATCTAAAATTATAATATATTAAGGTTTTAGTAGTAACCAATAAAACCATTTTACTCACCTCCATTCATTTATTTCTTTTAGTTTAAAGTAGCAATGCCCACTGTGGTGTCCTATACGAGGTTGAACCCAAAAAGGGAAATGAGGCAAAATAAAATTCTCAGATAAAAGTTTTAGCTGTGTCCAACCTCACAAGAAAACTGCTCCATCTCATTTTAGCAGATTTCCAAATGCAGGATGTCTTTCTCAGAGTAAACGAATGTCTACAACGTGGAACATATGTGAAATTGGGCAATAACGTCCAAATTTGTCATGGGACCTCGTAAACAACACCTTTCTTTTTAACATTTTGTTGAGAGACATTTTCATTGTAACGGTGGTCAAAGGGTTTGCTCAAATGCGAAGACTTCAAACGGCGTTTTTCGATGTCAATGTATCATTTACAGATATCTTGTACAGGCAAACATCTTGTACTAACTCAAATAATTGTAGTAAACCGCTGAAATCAACATATTTTGTAAAATCATATTTAAAGATATGGAAAGGATCCCTTAATATGGGTTGAACTGAAATTGGTTTATTTTAGCATCAACCAGTAGTTTTGGGCATTTTCCAAGCCAAGACAATTCAGTGTCACAAAATTAAGCTAATATTTTTTCTTTGACTTCTGCCTTAAATAAAAAACTCTTCGTTCTAAAATTGACTTTTTTTTGGGGGGGGGGGGCGGATTTTTTCATACCGCTACAAGGAATGGGATTCCCTGTAAATAGAGTTAACGATTAATTTAGCTTATAAAATTACCGTTTATATGAAATTTGATCTACTAATGAGTTACTGTTGGTGGATCTGTACAACCATGGTATAGTGGGATGGTCAGGAATAGATTTTAAAAATTTGTCCAATCCTGCCTTAAATGCTGTTAGAGGATCAGCTCCTACATATTCCCGACGATAGCAAATAGGCAACAAATTGAACAATGAAGGAGCCCGAAAAAGAAGAGAGGAGGACTTCATTGATCGAACTAGCCTCGATTCCCTTGGATTTGGAGGTGCTCTCAAAAAAAAATAACTGTTTTATTGCTTTGACGCACCTCAGTTTTGACCAATTTCTGAGATCAGCAAGCATCATTGTAAAAATTTAATGGCTGGAAAAGGACTGCTATCTTACGCTGCAACTTTGCTGTGAAGTGATGTTTGCTATCAAACACCTTTTTCTATCGTATTTGGCAATTCTGTTCAAATTCACTGCAGAACTGCACCGTTTTAAGGGCCTTCTTGGGCTAGGCGTCAGTTGAAGTTCGGCCGTCCTGTGGTGAGAGGTTCTTCCTTGAGAAGACTACTTAATACGGTGTGACCAGACATCTGAAGGAAATAATGCCATCAAAACAGTTTATGTTTTAGGTGAGATAGCACATTCAGACTCTTTGAAAGGCTAGATATTATTATTATTACTCATTTATTGCGATGTCTTTTATCATCAACATGGTTTCGAAACATTACAAAAGTAAAGCGTATGGTATGGATGTGCCAAATCACCACAGATCAAACATATGCAATCATCAGTAGGAATGGGATGGAATTCTTTCCTACTGCAATTAACATGGTGTTCAGCGTCAAGTATTTCCCGAAATATTAGCCTTCGGTGCCTCGGGTACACTGAAATCAGAGGAAGAACGCGGCTTCGCCAGAAGTATGAAGGAATATCAGAAAAAAGAGTGATTGAGGGCGGTTTGGGAAGGTCGTTGAAAAGGGTGAGCTGAACTCCCTTGAAATAGATATTAAACTCTGAGTAAATAATGGCAACAGTGCCAACAAAAAACATACTTTACTCTACTCATAGCTATTTACCCACGTAAAATAATCACGGAAACAGGGGTCACAAAGTTTCTGATTTGAACTTTTTCCCAACTTTTTGACAAAAAGAAACTTAAAGGGCACTTTTCCCCCTTTCCAAAGATTTGAAATAAATTGGCATTGTAAAATGTGAAGTTGAAGAATGACAATTTTAGCAGGAAATTTTGGCGGGAAATTTCAAGCCTTCATTCATTTGATTAATTGGTCCTTCAGAACCGGTTTGGGATGACATTTTTGAGCAAAAATTACAAAAAATGTTGAAAATATCCAAAAAATGTCAAATAAGATTAAAATGTTATATTCACGTAATATTGGCAAAAAATGTAAAAAAATATTTTTAATGTAAAAAAATTTTTTCCCGGGCTCTACTTATCATAAAAGGCTTTATTTATATAAAATAATTCACAAATAAGCACTTCAGGGTAGAGTCAAAGAGAAACTTTTTTTGTGACATTGAACACATTTATTTCACTTGCTGAGGTAGTTAGGAAGTACAATAGTAGAAGCATATCTAGAAGCATACATAAGCTGCGTTTTTCAATCACAGCAAATAGGTCGGTTGTTGAGGTAGTTTTGAAATATAGGAGAAGCAAACTTATTGCAGAAGCATAAAAGGAGCATGACAGAAGCATATGAGATGGAGTACAAATAATCCTGCTCGATCAAGTGTTAATACATACCGGGTGCGTCTAACGTTTTTGCCGCGTATTTTAAATGACATCACTCGTTAGCTGTTGGAACTATTGTGCTGAAATTTGTTATGAGTCTTCCTCTATCATTGCTTAATCATTGCAAGAAAAAATGGGTACCAAAGATGCTGAGACGTTCCCGCAGGAAAGGAAATCGCACGCCATACCAGCGGCAATCCGCGACGGAAGATCAAATTCTGAAAATGGCGAGTTTCTGGACTTGGCTAAAAGAAATGTAAAAAATGTGAAAAAGGCCCTAGAGGCCAATGGTTATGACTACGAACCTGTGGGAAATAGGAAAGTCCAATCCCATTGGAATGGCGCTTTTAAAAGCCAAGAACTCATTGAACAAGTTTAACAATTTGTCGAGAATCATCCTGACAAGGCCTTAAGGGCCATTAGCCAAGACTTGAGTGTGCCTGAGGCCACAATTGTGTCCTCATGCTGACATCGCTGAAAAGTGGCCTCAGATACACTCATATCTCTGCTAATGGCCCTTAAGGACATGTCAGGGTGATTCTCGACAGATTTTTCAACTTGTTCAATAAATTCTTGGCTTTTTCCAACGTCATTCCGACGGGATCGGACTTTGACGCTCCTACAGCTATGTAGTCATAACTAATGTCTTCTACACATTGCACGCCTTTTTCACATTTTTCACACTTGTTTCTGGCAAGTCCAGAAAATCGGCAATTCAGAATTTGATCCTTCGGCGTGAATTGCCACTGATATGGCGTGCCTCTTCCATTCCTGCAGGAACGTCACGGCATCTTTGGAAACCATTTTTTCTAGCAATGATTAAGCAATGTTTGAGGAAGACGCCCAACAAATTTCAGCTTAATAGCTCCAAAAGCTAACGAGTGATGTCATTTCAAAAGCGCGGCAAAAACGTTAGACGCACCTTGTAAGGTGCGTTTCTCAATCCCACCTTATGTAGCGAAACTTAATCGAGCATGGTTATTTCCACTCCGTCTCATGTGCTTCTTTTATGTTTCTTCTAAACTTCTAGATATGCTTCTACTATACTTCCAACCTACCTTAACAACCGACCTATTGTGTCCAATGTACCCCCCTCATTGGCGAGCTTATGCCCGAGAATGGAAACTTTCCGGAGATGAAGCCGATTGTTGTCGCCATAAATCCAAGGAAAAACAAATTCATTTTTTTACCATCGGAGCACTAGAGTAACAGAGTACGGTCATTAAGTGCGCCATCTAGCGGATTTCATGCGGCAACAGCTCGCAGTTCCCACGATACATATATTTTTGAAGATTGCAACGGTCAGTCATCTTTTTTGGACAAACTTAAGTGCCTAAAATGTTGATGGTGGAACTCGAAATAGAACCGTAAGTGTTTTTCTGACGATTTTTAGCATAAATCATGCCTAAATTACCAATTCAGTAGTCAGGTTTCCATGCCAATTTGAAAGGGATTTTACCTATTATTTCAACCAAAAACCACCACAGGTTCATCAACAACACTCACTCAACATGGCGTATTGCGTATTGCGTCGATTTGTCGTGCAGAAGCCTGTGGTTCGATCCCGGTTGCCTGCCACCTTCCAAACTCAAATCTTCGGAGTCAAAATTTGGCATTTGGACCGTCTTTCAATGCAAAAACAACTTTCCAAACTCAACTCTTCGGAGTCAAAATTTAGCATTGAACTGTCTTTCAATGCAAACGAGGCAGGCCCCGGTTCGATCCCGGGCTGGCCGAGTCCTAGTGGCTTGCGGTATTAAGTTACATGCAAGAGTCACGGCCCTTGACGGCTTAAATGGGCGAACATGGGGTCATTCCCGAAGGTGAGGTAAAAAATAATGCTTGTTAAGTGGAGCGGCAAATCCCCACAGTGCGGACAGCCTCTATCAGATCGTAGCTGCGAAGCTGTGTTCTGACTCCAGAAAAAACAAAACTGAAGAAACAATCTTTCACCATAATCAAATTCCTGAAGGATCAAAAATCCTAGTTTAATATCCTTCAACCAAAGGATGGGATCGATTTTGGTCGTGGTGTTGGCACACCGAATAAACGTCGATATCATAGGCCGCGTGTTAAAGCAACTAATTCGAAAAGCGAGAGCCTACCAAGATCAAGTCATATGAATGTGCCTCGAGTTTATACTCTCGACAGCTGCTGTGCTTGAAACGCAGCATCTGGGGCGAGTATATACTCGATGAACGTTAATCTGACTTGATCTTGGTATACTCTCGCTTTTTGAATTTGGTGCGTTAACATACGTCCTTCTATTAGATACCCTATTATGAAGGAAAGGTGACATGGAGAAATAGGAAATGTATCAGGCAAGATCCCCCCTGGATTTGATCAACTTGAAAACGAAGACCAAATCAAACCACGTCGAAGCTCCCAGAATACCCAAAAATCCCGACCATTTCAGAATTAGATAAATATTTGTGGAGTGCTAGCTAGGATGGGGGCTTGAACTACCCATCCGGCCAACGGAGCCAGCCTTCACAACATCCCGTTCTTCATTTTACATGATTATATACATATTAATATGTACAATACACAACATTTTATATGATTTCCATGCGCTGGTTATTCCGTTGTTCATTGTTGATATCCGGTATCAGGTTGCAGTTCGCCATCTGTGGGAATGGCTAACGTCTAAAAATTTCCTGAAAAAAAAGGACACGGGGAGTCTCGAACCAAACACTTTTTTCATGCCAGGTAACTGGGCTAACCACTTTGCCACGTCTCCCTCTGATATTCCAAAAGGTTGAAGTGAATACGGTATTTTGAAAACAATCTTAACTTTGTATAGTATTTCATCGATCTTGCTAAAGATAAGTTGGTATGATCAACAGTGGTATCATCAGTACTTCACCATCCATATTTGTGCCTTGCTCTCTCTCACTCATTCTCGTTCTGGTTTTACTGAGAACTAGTGTGCATATTTCTTTCATGATAAATGTACTTTCTAAATATTCCTGCCTTTATAAATATATTGTGTTATTATGGGGCAAAATGGGTATGACACCCATTGTTTTGTAACTGTTTTGTTTCCTTCTGAGTACGCCACTTTAAAATGAGCAAAGAAATGAACAATTCAATACAATCAATTAATCAAGTAATTAATTGCTCAAATTTAATTCGTCAATTAAAAAGACATTCGCCTTTCAACATAACGTTCAGAGTTTAAAATGATTTTGAAATTGACCCCTTTAATGTGAAAGATTTCTGTCAATTTTAGAATATGAGGTTAAAAAACGAAGGATTGGTTTTTAATAAATAAAATCTTTCATCTATGATTTCTTAAATAAAAATACCCTTCACTATTTTTTCCTCTCGCCATTTTCCCTTGCTTTCCATTTTCATTGATAGGGAGCTAGCAACACGTCGAATCCGAACTTGGTTCTGACCATACACAGGCGAGGTGTGACTGACATCTTTGGGTGCACTTTGAAACACAATCAGTGCTTCCATTTTTCTCTCGTTAATGCAAAAATGGCACTGTTAGACAAGAAACGTCACTCTTCTTAATCCCTACAAATGAGCTTGTGAGTTGCCCGAGCTTTTTCGTAGAACAAGATTGGTGGAAAGACTTTTGGGGGGTGGGAAGAACAATTTCGTTCACTCACACCAAATTTTGAAGCACTCTAGGTACATTATGTTAATGATTGTACAGTATTATTAACAATTGAAGAAAACAGTTCGCCGTAAACTCAGGAAAATTATCATTGTCGCTTTAAAACTTTGATTTTGTATTAAAAATGTAAGGACACTCTAAAAACCTACTTACATTTAGAGTTGTTAAGAAATAGAGAAATTTCTTAAAAGTTTCTAAATCCCTCACTAGATAAAGTCAAGACTGAGGTAAAGTCTCTTGATTCTAGGGAAATCTTATCCGAAAGTTGTTGTCAAAATAGCATCTTTGATCTTAAAATTGATAAATCTTCATAATTCGATTCTACTTAGTCTATCTATCTGGCCACTACATTACTGTTTATAAAGATTTAAATGTCATGCTGAGGGATTGTCAATCATGGCTGCAGATTTCACAGCAGTAGTCAGAGCTTTTTTTTTTACCACAAGATGGTGGAGATTTTCACGCGTTCTCTTCGATTCTTATCGAAATTAGACTTCTCAAAAAACTCCTTGCTCTGAAGGTGAGTTGGACTCGGAACTAATTCCTTTGCAATTTAAGTTTAAGGTCTTAGTTTCAGTGTTATTGCTTATTCCTGCTTTAACAAAGAGAGGGTTCATTTTAACACTTGGAATGTTTTTATACTAAAGTTTACAATTGTTTTCCTGTGAAGACTTCTCAATTTTTTGCGAAGAGGGTATTTTTCAAATGGAATTCTGATTGCATCAACTTGAAGAGCATTTATGTGAAGAGCTTGGACAGTGCTAAATCTTTTAAGAAATGAGAGGGACAAACCCCAATAAATTGGTCATAGCTTTGGAGGCATTTATTAAGTGTTCCAATGTTGGCCCTTTTCAGTGCAAGAATTGATAAGTCATCCTATTTAACAACGAGACTTTAAATCATGATATGAAAAAAGTAAGTAAAATATGTTATGCTCATGTGATTCAATTTAACGTGTTTGTTTCTTTTGGGATGTGGTGAAAGCTTGAGTCAAATTGCGATCAGAAAGTAGCCGAAGAAAAAAAGAGATTTTTCTGAGCAAGCAGGTTCCTTTTTTTAATCGTGATACGTTAGTGAATGGGACATGTAGTAAGCGATACGACGCGCTCAATAATGCCTGAAACGCCCAAGAAAGCTCAAAAAGTTGTTAAGAATATTGATAATGCTTTAAACAGAGTGATTTTTTAAGTAATCAAAAAGTATTTTTGCATTGTTGTCAATAGTGGCACTTGTGGTAAAATGATTTTCGTACCATGACAATCTCGCAGACTTGATATAGGTTCCAAGGAATGTTTTGTTCCCCGTGGAAATCGATGTTTGCCATTTTTAAGGAAGCATTCCACATAAAAGTGCTGATTACAAGTAGGGCTCGGATTTTAACTGGATGCATTTAGCCTAAAATTTGGGCAGAAACATGAAATAAATGGTCAATAATTAAAGAAAATTACCCCTATGAAGATTTTTTTGGCTTTTTCAATGAGAAAATAAAAATATTCTCGAATATGCTAGTCAAAAAAAAAAAAAATTACGGGCAAAATAAAGGAACGGAAATGAATGACCAATGCTCAATAGAGCATTCCCAAAATGAACCCAAAATACAAAAATTTCTAAAAAATTAGACATTCACACTCAAAACTACTGTCGTGTACGAAAAAACTGCGCCATGTACTGAGGCAAATTGAAAATTGTATTGTTTAAATCAGTTACATGTCAAGTTTGCTCCCAAAACGGCCAAATTCATTGATTTCACCAGAAAAATATTTGGAAAATCGGTGCACAAAGACAAAAATACCAAAAAATTGCCTTGTTAAAAAATATATCTCAAATATTCAGCTTTTTCTAAATATTTTGGGCTTTTGAAGAAATTGTATATTGGATATTTTGTCACTTTTTGCAAATATTTTTCCGGGCCCTAATGATTAACAAAAATTAATGAAATAAATCATTAATAAAAAAATCAAAAAAGTAATAAGTTTGAATGAAGCCATTACTTTGGGAACATGGATAAACTAGGGACATAAAGGGGTTTGAGACCGAATCAAATGTTGTCATGACATATGGCTCATTTGATTGGCCGTAACAGTTTCGGGTGTTATGGTCAATTCTTCCCAACAATGAACCGAGAAAAATATCAGCGGAGACCTTGCTTTGCCAGACCCATCTTGCGTTGATTTTCAACATGTTTGCCAGGACTTAATCCTTGATGCCACTTTTTGGCCACATGTCAACTCTGTTTCTTCGATGGCTATCATTTTTTCAATAAGGATAATTTCTCAAAAATAGGTGCCATTTCAGCCTAATGATGTCACTCAAAAGAAAATAATCGTCAAGAAAAAGGACTTAAGATTTTGCCAAAAACTAGCATTGTTTATCCCGCCCTGGCAACCATGCTGGAAATCAAAGTAAGATGGGTCTGGCGACGCAAGGTCTTTTCTCCTGTTTCTCTCGATTCATTGGAGTCCTCAACAGGCTGTTCCTCAAATTAGAGGTTTGGCTATTTCAAGAAGCATTGGAATCTTGGAGTGGGAGGCTAGCAATGAGAATTATGATTTCCAGTAGAAACAAGTCAATAACGCTCTTTCTTTCGTCGAGTAGACAACGTACTTCAATTTTCAGCTCAATCGACCGTCGGAGTCAAAAGTTATGCTCTCTCAAAGCTCAATGCAAATCCTACCGAGAATGAAGGAACTTGCCCTTTTGTGGTAATTGTTTTACCACAAAAGGGCGAGTTCATTCATTCTATGCTTATTTCAGTACATAAGCTTGAGAAGGCATAACTTTTCACTCCGGCAATCAATTGGGCTGAAATTTGAAATACGTGTTCTTCTCAATGCAAGCCAGGTCTCAAATACAGAAGAACGCAAATGGTTTGTTTCTAATGGAAACGTAATTCTCATTTCTAGCCTCCCACTTCTTTGCTTTTTGGCTATTTACACTATGACGTGTAAGTTTGTCAGCCCAAAGAAAAGGCCATTGATCAAAGACCAAAGGTGCAACAAGTTCAAATCATCAATTACTAGAATTTACACCTTTAAACTGGCACCTTATATGCTCTTATTATGGTCAGGCATATTTTTTAGCACCTTTTTGTGACAATCAGAATCTATGTAACTGTTCCACACAGCTTTCATGTTTCTTTCAAGATCAACAACTGCTGTAACAATTGGAAATCCATTAACCTTTATTTTAATAATTGACCATGACTTTTCTTTGGATTGAGGTTTGATGAGTTGTTTGATGAGCCTGGTTGCCTTTCTTACACTACAACGGAATTTGAGATTTGTGAAGCGTGAGAAGTCATTTTCAAATTCCAAAAACTTTTGAAACGTAAATACAGTGCAGAACTTTAATTTGAATTCGGTTAAGAAGAGAAGATGAAGAGCAAAGCCCCATCAACATCAGGGGTTTCTCCCTTCCAACTTGCACTTCTCCGGACCCAAATCCAACCACTCCTACAAGATCTCTTCAGCCACGCCCTCCAAACATCTATCTTCCCACCAGACTGGATGGAGTCAGCAATCATCTTCATCCATAAGAAGGGGCCCAAGGATATTCCAAACAATCATCGGACCATTGCCTTGGAAAACCCCTTCTTGAAGATGATGTCCACCCTCTTAGCTGCCCGCTTCTCCGGATTGGCCGGGGAAAGGAATCTCCTTCCCGAGTTCCAATTCGGTTTCTGGAGAAGCCGCTCAACCACCTCGACAGCCACTCTCCTCTACGAAATCGTGCAAGCAAACAACAGCACTAAGAGGAGAGTTTACGGATGCTTTGTCGATTTCTCCAAACTTGAAACCTATGTCAAAACCGCAAAGTGAGGCCGAGAAAAAATGAAAAGCACATGCCCTCATGCCCAGTCAAATAACTTGAATAGCTTGATACAAGAAGTCTTAGAAAGGGTTCCAAGATACTTGCAACTGAACTATAAAAATATCTGTGATTATTATCGCAGTATAATAGCGAAGTATTTTTTCTCTAACGTGTCTTTTAAGCCATTGAAAATCTATTTTTTCCAATGCACCATCAATTCTCGGACACCCTGTACGGGGAGGGGCAGAAGTATCCAGACAAAACTTGGATGACGTATATCTCCTGAAGCAAGAGGAATATTTTTATTTCCCGCGTTTTTCTGGTTTGACCAAAAACCGGTTTTGAATGTTTTTTTTTGTTTAAATCCGGAAATATGAAGCCCCAGGAACAAAAGCGTAAAGTGATTGCTGAATTGCTCTCGGCCGGCAATGACGCCAGAGCCATCATCAAGTCAACCAAGTACCCCAGGGCCACCGTCTACGAGGTCGTGAAGAGGCTGCAGTCTGGCCGGAGGACAGGCCACGCCCCCTGCGGCCCACACAGGGCAAAAAAGCGGACCCCCAGGTTCTTGGCGGGCACGCAGCCAGGCGGTCCGTGAGCAAGAGGACTGTGGCCAGGGCCGTCAAGGAGGACCTGAACTTGACCTCCTAGGTCAGAGGCAGACGCCACCTTCTTACCAAGAAGATGAAGGTCACCAGGCTTGAGAGGGGCAAGAAGTTGCGCAGAATCTGCAAGGTCAATCCGAGGACGGTCAGACTTTTCTCAGAAGAGTCAATCTTCATGGTGGATGGCACGTACAACCCCCAGAACAACCAATGGCTTGTCGAGAACAGAACCGTTGTGCCTCCCATCATGAAGACAAAGAATTCTGCCAAGATTATGGTCTTTAGCCTCATCAGCAGCGACGGGAAGGTGATGCCAGCCCATGTCTTCCCTCCCAAATTCAGGCTCAACGCCGCCGAGTACGTGGAGCTTCTAAGGAAGGTTGTGATGTCCTGGCTGGCAACCTCGTAACCACCAGGAACCAAATTCATGTGGATCCAGGACTCTGCTCCGTGTCATGTGTCCAATGTTTCCATGAACTTTTTGAACAGCAAATTAGACGTGGTGGTCAAGAAAGATGAGTGGTCTTCAAACAGCCCTGACCATAACCCATGCGACTTCTAGTTGTGGTCCGAGCTGAGGAGGAAGGTCAAGATGCCCCACAACAGCCTGGCGTCTCTGAAGTCGTCGGTGAAGCGGAACATGGCCTCCTTCTCCACGGCCGAGGTCGCCAAAGCCTGCTCGGTCTTTGTCGGCCGCTTGGACGCCGTCATTAAGGCCAACGGTGACCATATTGAACAAAAATGTTCTTAATTGTTGTCCAAACTTTTTTTGTTAAATACACAATTGGCTAAAAATAGCTCTTGATGCTGTAAATTATGTTCAAAGTTTTGTCCGGATACTTCTGCCCCACTCTGTACATTAGGACGAGCAGACTCCTCTAAAAAATGTCAGTCAAAGTGTCCTCCAACATTTTTCACTTGTTCGCTTTGCCCCTATCATCAGTTTACTCATTGCTTAGGCTCCTGTCTTGGTTGAAATCTCCTCATGGTAGTAACCATTATTGACACATGTGACGTGTAAAGGGAACAATGAGCCAATCTGACACTGCCCCTTGGCTTAACAAGTCTGAAACAGTTTCTTTTGGGGCAAGTTTAACGATGGATGAGTGTGGTTTCGACCAATTCAACTGGGGATTTGGGGATCAAACTGATTAGGGATGGATCAGAACTAGGCTTAGGCGTTTTGTAGATAAAGTTTGCTAGGTGAGGGAAAAGTTCGTTTCAATTAGTCATTTAGCTTCAAATAATGACTTGTTCACCCCGCGAGGTGTCATTTTGATCACTTGAGAGTGTGACGGCTTTGCCTTCATCGAATAGATTTTACGTATTTGATTAGAGTTGTATTTAAATCAGTGTAACAAACTTTTTGGAGAAACTGAAACAAAATAGAAATTGCTCGTGCATTCTACTTTCTCAAAGCATAATCGTTCCTCCATTTGGCTTGTATCAAAAATCTCCATCAAAGAATTTTCGCTCGCTCGAACTCACGCACACGAACTGGAAACACTGTCGCTTTCAAAGTGACTCGCTTTTTTTTTTACTCGAATTTCAGGTGGCTCCCTCTAAGAAGTACATTTTGCGCAACTCTCGACTAAAGAGAGCAGCTCCCCCTATAATCACAGCAGAACTTTCAACTATTTTAGAGGGATTGAAGTATTGATTGTCGAAACAAAGAATGCAAATTAGGCTCAAGATTATCAATTGAGTTTTTTGAAGGATTAGTTGCGCATGTGATTAGCCATTTTGGCCCCAGAATGTCCAACTGAAATTGTCTGATTACACTCATTCATTGAGATTACCTCATTTACCTTACATACCTTACTTACATCATCCTGGCGCCTGGCTCAGGGTAGGGGTGGGCGAGAAGCCGGTGTCGGTGTCGAGGTGTCGACACCGACACCGGCTTTTTTGGATTTCGGTGTCAGTGTCGACACCAGGTTTCTGGTGTCGACGTTTTAAGGTTTCGTGAGTTTTTTCCGAAAGTTCCGCAAATCGCGCAAAAATTACATTGAAAGGCTTGCAAAGCAGGGTGTTTTAATGCCACTCTTTGGCAAACCGTTCAAGATTTTCTTGAAATCAACATTTCTCCGAAATGTACGATTTTGATAACAAAATGCCATTGCAAAGAAATGTAAGCATCTAAGGATAAACCTATTTCTCCAAAGTTTTGCCAAAAGTGGCATTAAAAACCACTCTCTAGCTGGGAACTGTGTCTCAATACGACCGCAAGAGGCGCTTATTTTGTGGAATCAGCTGAAATTTTGATCAAGGTTAATTAAAATCTAATTAGTTGTTGTTGGAGGCACACTTGACACAAACCGGATTTAACAATAGAAATTTCAATTTCCCCAATAGATTTTTTTTTCCTTTAAACAACCAAAATATTAGAAAATTTTGGGAAATACTACGAAAAAATATAATTCTGGACCCTACTTGTAAAAAATTCCAAACGGGAAAGTTATGTTGCTTACCCTTCATTTGAGGTTAAGGGCCACCAAAAAAGGTTGGAACTTGTTATGTATTTGATAAAACTTAGGATGATGATTTTTAAACCCCAAATTCTAATATGAATTACTGGTGTCGGTGTCGTTCTTGGTGTCGGTGTCGGCGTCGACACCAGCGGTGTCGACACCACGGTGTCGATGGGAAACTTTGACACCGGTGTCGGTGTCAGTGTCGGTTTCAACCTTCCGGTGTCGGTGTCGGTGTCGAGGTCAAAATTGCCGGTGTCACCCATCCCTAGCTCAGGGCCCTTCTCAACTCGTACTTGATGCTTGAAGTAAGACTTCAAGAACGAAGTTACTACATAGAAGTACAACTTCAAGTACCAAGAACGAGTACGGGCCCAGACCTTGTCAGCAAAAGAGCTTGCTGATGGATTTAGTTTGAAAAAGCTATAAACAAGTCAAAGGACTCATGACCAAGCATGACTCAAAAAATGATATATTACAATAAACCATTTCAGCCTAGTCATTATTAGAGACGGGCAAAAAGTGTAAAAAAAATTTTGGTAAATAAACACATTTATTTGCCTTTTTGCACTTTTCGCCTTTAATTGCACGATTTTTTTACGAATTCGGCCTAAAATGAACAAATTGTTGAGGGTTTGCTATTTCTTCTTTGTAAATGTATACTTTTGGATGATTTTTTTTCAAATTCAATAATAAATATGATTTTAGTTCGTCTTGAGAAATTAAGATGTCCTTGTTTTGGCCAAAACCATCCAAGTCTTTTTCACTTTCTTATTCAAAGAGAGTTGTTTGGCCTAGAGTTCTAGGGAGAGCAATGTCACTCCCAGCAGTCTGCTTGCCCTTTGTTTAGATCCTCCATTTGCTAGCTTGAAGTTGGGCAGGATCACACAAAAGTGTCCCAAAAAGAAGAGTGAGTGACCTGACAGCTCAGGCAGAAATTGGTCAATTTCTGAATCAAATTTGTAAATGTCTTAGATTGAAAAAAATAAATCATTTGGCAAGTAAGTGAAACCTAAGCTAGCCCAACTCCTCTCAACACTCAAGTCAAATCATTTTTTTTGAATCAGATTATTCAAAATTGAAATGGAAGGTTTCCAAAAATGACAAATTAGTGCATCCAGTCTGAGCAATTGTGTGTTATTTTATATGCATGGCCAGAATGAACCTTTAATCAGGTTGACTGAATCTTTGAGCAAAGTAAGTTGTCCAGAAGGTGTGAAAAGTGTGTGATGCTTTACTTCATTTCCATTTGTCTTTTGAACAACAAAAACTTTGAAGTTGAGCAGATCTGGCAATGAACACCTCCCTACAGTTTACGTATTGGAGGAAAGTATCTGGAGAACAGTTTTGGTTCTTTATATTTTGGGAACCCTGAACTACAAATGAAAATGCTTTGTCTCTTGGTTTCTTTGAACTTGACACCATGTCAGAAAAGTGAGTTGTTAGCTGAATGGGATCATAACAAAAACATTATTTAGAAATGACATTTCTCTCCCTAGAATTCTTGTTTGGTGCACTTTTATGAGGCCAAGCGAAGGGTGTCCATCATTTGCCTTCTCAGTCTCCTTAAACACAATGTAATCTTTTTGATCAGTGGTCAATCTTGTTGAGCTCTGCTCTCTTTTGGCAACCATTTTCGAGATCACATGCCTTCCTACTCCATGAATTTTGATTGGGGCACTTCATCTTGAATTGTCTGTTAGGCTCTGTTTCCTTTTAAACAAGACTTTTCCTCAAAGATCACCACAAATGAGGCTAATGCTGAGGTTGGGAAACTAGATTCCATCATGCTCATGGCATGATCACTGGTCTCATTTTGGAATGGAATTGGCTTAGTTGGAGTGACTACCTTGCAAATTTAGATGGTTTTGAATTTCTAAGTCTTTGCCTCTTGCATGTGGTCATAACCTGACATAAGGGGTCTTGAATGATTGATCAGAGTTTTAAGACTTGCAATTCCGTTTATTTTTTTAAATTCAACAACTCACATCTACTCAAAAAGAGTGACTGAGTGTATGTGTCAATCTGTAGTCTGAAGCACATCCTTACGTTTTTAGAACCCAACTAATATTTTATAAAATGTGTTTTTGCTTCGAAATTGCATTTTTCCGCTTCAACAAATTTTGAGAGTTTGCACTGAAACAGGGAATCAAAGGGGAAAATAGAATTTCTTTATCCTTGTTCACCTGAACATCCTGAGAAAAAAATCCCTACGTGTAAGAAATCGATGTTGACTGATAAGCTCTTTAGAACTTTTTGTTTCCGTCCTTTGATCATACATAACACCATCAAGGTTAGATTTGTTTCGTAGGGCAAAGTATCAAATGTTCCCCCGGAAACGAATTAGAATCAATCGTGTACCTCTTATCACACAACTCCACATGAAGGAAAGTGCCGATGTTCATGCTCACAAACAAATGGTACCCTATTTTTCATGAATTCTCCCCTTTTGACGGGTGGCCACATAGAAACTTATATTCCAACTCTTATTTCTCGATTATTTGTTGTCTTTCATATTTTAAGGAAGCATATTAGATCACGCAATTTTCAATTTTATATTAACTAATGGCTATTTGTTCGTATTACTGTTGAGTAGATAATTCAGAAGTTTCAAGGAATAAGGTTAACTGCCTATCTTTAATCATCACTGTGTTATTAAAATTCTGGGATATCTGTTTAACGTGGGAAAACATATTTTGTTTACCCAAATCACGAGGTACAAAGATGTCAATTAAGCGGAAATACAGAATATGATTCCCCTGATCTTTCAGTTTTAATCACGCTTTGGCCTGATCACCCATTCAGGCCTTTACGTATGCACTAGATTAGTTCATCAAAGGTCAGTGAAGTTGAGCAGATCTGGCAATGAACACCTCCCTACAGTTTACGTATTGGAGGAAAGTATCTGGAGAACAGTTTTGGTTCTTTATATTTTGGGAACCCTGAACTACAAATGAAAATGCTTTGTCTCTTGGTTTCTTTGAACTTGACACCATGTCAGAAAAGTGAGTTGTTAGCTGAATGGGATCATAACAAAAACATTATTTAGAAATGACATTTCTCTCCCTAGAATTCTTGTTTGGTGCACTTTTATGAGGCCAAGCGAAGGGTGTCCATCATTTGCCTTCTCAGTCTCCTTAAACACAATGTAATCTTTTTGATCAGTGGTCAATCTTGTTGAGCTCTGCTCTCTTTTGGCAACCATTTTCGAGATCACATGCCTTCCTACTCCATGAATTTTGATTGGGGCACTTCATCTTGAATTGTCTGTTAGGCTCTGTTTCCTTTTAAACAAGACTTTTCCTCAAAGATCACCACAAATGAGGCTAATGCTGAGGTTGGGAAACTAGATTCCATCATGCTCATGGCATGATCACTGGTTTTATTTTGGAATGGAATTGGCTTAGTTGGCTACATCAGTTACATCAGTGTAGGTAGTTTACTTTGAATTTATCAAGGTCTTTGTCAGGTAAAAACAATTGGAGGCAAAATAGTCAAAAGTAAACAGGTTGCCTTGGAAGTTCACGAGCAAAAAGGTCACAGAAAAAGGTCACGATAAGATTATCGCTATTCAATAGACACAATTGTGTTCCACCAGCTTTATCTTAAAATCCCATGCGGAGATCTTGAAGGTAAGGTGCAATTTTGACTTGGGAGGTGTAGGAAAACTCCCTTCTTCGGGGTAGGAGGATCCAAGACGGGTTCGGACCATTGATAAAAAGCAATTGGATTTGCTCAAGTGAGCGTGTTAAATCATACCGATAGTGGTAAAACAAGGCGAGGTGAAATATCGATCATTCCCAAGAACGTAAAATCTCTGAACAAGCGCTAAAATTGATATGACTTAAATTTGCCGCAATAGGCCAAGCAAATCAGCACAACCAATGGCCCTGTTTTACCATTAGCGGTATCATTTAAAACGCTCACTTAAGCAACCTTTACAATGTCCCGGTGCTTCCTAATAGTTATTCTGTTACTAACTTTTGCCTTGGCATGATGGCGGTCTACCTGAATTATCTTGAGATCCTAAGGTTGATCTCAAACCATGGAACAGATTTGGGTTCCTGGGGTGCCTAATGTTGACTGCCTTTTCCGCCTTGTGGCCCTTTTGTTGTAGCATTTTTCACTGTGCCCTAATTAACTGCGACCGTTCTGTTTGTGACACATTTACTGCGCCCTAATTAACTGCGACCGTTCTGTTTGTGACACATTTACTGCGCCCTAATTAACTGCGACCGTTCTGTTTGTGACACATTTACTGCGCCCTAATTAACTGCGACCGTTCTGTTTGTAACATATTAACTGCGCCTTAATTACTTGCGACCGTTTTGTTTCCGACATATTTACTGTGCCCAATTAAATCATGGCCTTTTATTCAAAAGACCCCTATGGTTTGAGTTCCAAGGTAAGGTCATGGATTGGATTGGAAGCTTTGCCAGTGAAAGAACCATTCAGTTTGGCACAGTGCATTACGTCCGCAGTTCCACAAGGTTCTGTTGAAGGTGTGCTCCTAAATACCACTTTTATTGCAATTATTTTTTTTAATGCTGGATCTGTCAGATGCCATTGCAGGAGTGCGAAATTAGAAAGCTGAAGAAAACGCCACGGCTCAAAAAGTTTAACTGATGATATCTAGAAATCCTAATCATGGGTTGCCGAGTTTAAAATAACCTTGAATTACGTTCAAATTCCGTTCCACATTCCATTTCGGCAGGATGTCGTCCATGAAGGATATCGGCGTTATCGCCAGAGTATGAATAATTTGATGAAGGTACATAACCAAAAACGAACAAGTGAGGTTGCCATCTATCCAACGACATCTGCATGGTGTTACGCATCTAATTTTAGAAAATTGAGTGTTCAACCTCGTCTGAAATTGGAAAAGCCTCCAGAAATTAGGGTTATAAAATACTCAAGAATATTTGAGAGACATTTGAAACCGAAGGTCGTTACGAGCTCTGTCCTTGTCCAAGATTTAACATCTTCCAATGAGGCCTCTCTGGCGCTTTGAGAGGACCTCCAAATCCTTTTGAGTCCACTTTTCCCCTATTTTAATGGGGCTCCTTTGTGGTTCAGCTTAGAAAATTTAAAAAAAAATCTTGTTTCAAAATTTAAAAAAAAAACTCGTTTCAAAATTACAAAAAACAGATTATTTTTCAAAGTTGCTTTTGTTAAAGATTTGTGAAATTGATTAGTTCTTTTGTTATTTCGGTTGCAGTATGTAAAATATTTCCAAATTGTAACTAAAGTAATATCTTGCTTTTCATGTGCATAGCATTATGCAGAAATGCTCGAGAAAAGTACTTGGGTTTTGATTAACATTAGTATTTTGATCCCAGTTTGGAAGACTTCTGCAGGCATGGAGAAATCACCAACAAACTTGTGAATTTATATTTGAAAGGTAAACCCCTATTCAAAGGTTTCCTGATTGGCTTGATATCTCTGTATAACGACACCTTTTTTATCTGCAATAAATAACTATGCTTCCCATTCTCAAAGGTCCATCCACGCTTCTTGAAAAGTCCAATGGGATCACACCGATATTTGCATCTCTCTTTGTCCTGAAACATGCTCTTAAATTTGTGGCAAAGAATCATTTTCATTCGTACACTGTGTGCCTTTGAACGTTGTGTGTGCCACGCATTGCATATTTACATGTCGAGCCTATTATCTGACGTTGTGAATAGGCTTCATGCTGGAGGAGATAACAAAAATCAGTTCGAACAGATCCTTCAGTGCTCTGTCAGCACAAGCCTTGCAACTAAAGGAGATTTGATTAGGGGAAAAAGATGAAGTTGTGATCCCCGCTGAAGTTTTAACCTACCCCCAAAAGGGTAATTTAGCATCTGCAACAGGTAAGAATGGTTCAGGACTAAATTTCAAGTATTCCTAGGTTGCGTGATTCTATTTGAAAATAACCTAATCTAACTAAGACCTGGAATCCAAAAATCAGTTTATCAGTCGTAAGAGGATCAGTTTATATAAGACAACATCGAGCAGATGTTTGCATCAAAAGTGGCTTTTCATTGCACCCTCAATTTTTTTTTGTTAAAATTGGTAGTGTTTTTTTGAAACACTTGTATTTTAAAAGAGTCAAAAGGATGAGTTAGGTCTAAAGGTTGATATTTTTTGTTAATATGAAATGTGACATGGCAAAATGAGAGCGCTTTTATGATTGGAAAAATCATTTTGTTTTTATTAGTTTGGACCGTTTTTCATAATTGGTGTTAGTTTTCAAAAAGTTATCCTTCTTTTATTCCTTCAGGCTAATTGAAACGAGAGGTGAAAATACAGGTTTTCTTTTTGTTTCTTTCTTTGGAAACTAACTTTTTTATTGAGGACTCAAGTTTTATTTTTCCGAAAATGGCAAATAGCGAACTTTTTTAGTTAATATTTTTCGACAAACTAGTTGGTAAAATAGGTAATAATTCCTTTTTGAAATTTTCGGAGTTAGTGCTTTTGAGCAAGAACATTTTGTGGGGCATATTTTGAACATTTGGTCCGAATTTTAAAAGATTTTATTTGTGTAGGAATAAATGTTTTCAAAACTGAGGCTAGTTTTAAAAAGTTCGAGAATTGTAAAGCAAATGGGAAGTTTGAATTTATTTAGAATTTATTATTTACGCTCCCTAACAATGAGTTAGCTATCAGAAAGGTCTTTTGAGAGTATTTTGTGGTTCAAATTGCAAACAAAGTATTGAACTGAAAATGTGATCTCCATATGAACAACATGCGTATCTCTAATATCAGAGGGTCTAATAACATCCATTACATCAAAGTCATAAAAGTCATAAAAATGGGTCACCCTATACAATTGCTGGGAGAGAATTTGATTCAGGTTACGTTTTTTCTCGTAATTGCTCAAAAGAAAGGCAAGATCAAAATATATTTAACAATTTATGCCGTTTGCAAGACTGAATCAAGTTTTTAGAACCTCGCTCTCACAGCATATTGCATAAATTGCCCCATTTAGTTTTGGTTAAAGTCTCATTTTGGAAAGGAACCAATGATGGTCGGTGGATAATTCCATTTATCTCGGGTAGTGAGATAAACGGGATTTTCATAATTTTGCACCCAGTTTTTCTTCATTTTTACAAACACATGCTCAATTCATTGCATAATTTCTCTCGAACTTTACTAACTGAAATTATCTCCCTTGAAAGTTATTCTTCAGTTTTTTACTTCATATATGAAGGATCCAAAAGCCTATACTTAAATCGTTCTTTGTTCAGTTTAGAAATAACTTAACAGGATCTAGCAGCCCTCGAATACATTTAAAACATTTCCTTGAATTATCAATGCAATTCAATTAGGTCACAGTACCTTCATTGCATCTTAATTTTTTAATAAAAAACTAGCAAAGTTGGATGTAATAATTTGAAATTATTTGCAATCCATTTCACAAAAGCTGCTTTTGTTTCGAGATTAATTGTCACTTTTTTCTGTAATAATTTCAAATGTGGTCCAAAACGCCAGTCTATGGAACAATTTTGCCAATTTACTTGCACTATGGAACGCAATTGAAATGTCTAACATGCCTTTATATTCGTACCAAACGAAGTGACAATGAATTCAGAAGAAATTGTTAGAAAATCTATGTTCAATGAGGAACCTTATTTCTTTTTGAAATAAGTTGTTCTTCACGGCAAACTGAAGTACATGATGAAAAGCAAATTGCTTTGGACTTTTTTTTCAAATATTTGGCTTAACGAAAAGATAGGAATATTCAATCTAACAACTACAATTACTACAAGTAATTTCCAACAAATTCAGTGAGATGAAGAAACTGAATGATATTTGACAAGATAGCTGATAACTGGAAAATATGCAGTTTTAGTGTTTTCAACTTTATCTAAACTTTGTTAATGATATAAAATGGTCTACTTGATTTTTTTTTGTTTCAGATACTTGTGAAGCGTCAAAATCCATAAGATGCGGAGCATTTTGAGGCTAATCATTAGTGTAGTGGTAGTTTTTACATTCAGTTTCATCTTGTTCACAACAGTCTTTGAAACCTCCAAATTTGGGGAAAGGTTCATCCCCTTAAATTCCGCATCTTATATTCCATTGGATCCACCATATCCATCCTTGGACTCAAACGAAAACAAGCCTCTAGTCACCAATCATACAAGTAAGTAAAGTCAAGGAAGACAAAATGCATGGAGGCCTCTACTTAGGTGTTCAGCTGCTGACTTTTTGAAAACATGTTCCATTTTAGAAAATGAATTTCTTGATAAAACCGATCAAACAAATAAGTGCCGAGTTCCTGTGCTCTATTTCAGGCTAAAAGGTGTATTTTTCATGATTAAATAGTTATTGATGGACCAAAATGGCTCTTAACCAAAATCCAAAATTTTGGCCTAAAGGAGGCATAACCATTACCAAAACCTAACCAATAGCAGCTGATTACAATCTATTGATACATAGATCACTTTGGAAGTTATTAAAGTGATAATGTGTTTCATGTTGGGGATTTCTAAAGTGTAAAAAAATCTGAAAAATTTCATTTCAAAGTGTTTTGAACCTGGAAATCTATGACTTCATTGTCAAGCTCCATTCAATATAGTGCATGCCTGCATTTGGTAGGCATTATCAAAACTGAAACCGAAATTTTGGTTGTAATTTTAGGCATAATTTTAGGCATCCATCATCAGAAACAGTATTTTGATGTTTGTAATTTTCACCATCCGTTTGAACAATTGTAGTTGCCGTTTTGGAAAAACACCTGTCACTCTACACTTTATACTAGGATGCTCAGTCTTATGATTTTTTTTCAATCTTGTGTAACATGAGCCAAGAAGCACTGAGTTTCTGGAGTGGGAGGCTAATGGTGAGAATTATGATTTCAAGAAGAAGAAAAAGAAGAAGAGGACGAGACCTTGCTTGTTTTCAGTAGATGACATATTTCAAATTTTGGCTCAAACAATGGAAAATGCAAGGGGAGGTTTGAGTGATCTCTTCAAAAATCTTATCGGGGGCGGATGAAAGAAGAGAAAAGGCTTGTTTGGCAACAGTGGGTGGCTCGTGAGAATTTGGGCAGTTTAAGGGTTTTCGCAATTTACAGACCGCCCTTGCGAATTAAATGCCATGAAAAATGTCGAATTGCAAGTTTGAACACCTTTGGTTAGGATTTTGGAAAAAAATGCACACTTTATTTGCTTGTTCTTGCACGAGAAAATTCTCAACAAAAGGCCACTTTTTTGGGTAAGTACAAGTGTAAGTGATATAAAAAGCACTGATTTGTATTGTAAAACTCCAAAACCATCAAGGTACCAAACAAAATGCCGTGTTTTGTACGTGTTTCTTATCAATATCAAAGGTCTTTTTTAAGTGCTTGCCATTTTTTAATCAAAAGAATAATTTTGCAAATTCTTACAAAACCGAGAGTCAAAATGTCCAAACTTGCAATTCGACATTTTTTGTAGCATCTAAGTCATAAGGGCGGTCTGTAAAACGCGAAAACCCTTGCACTGACCAAAATCTTACATTGACGAACAAGCCTTTTCTCTTCTTTCATCCGCCCGCGATAAGATTTTTGAAGAGATCACTTAAACCTTCCCCTGCATACCTCATTGCCAGAGTGAAAAGTTACGCCTTCTCAAACTTATGTACTGAAGAGAGCATAGAAAGAATAAGCTTACCCTTTTGAGGTTAAACAATTACCAGAAAACGGCTAGTTCATTCATTCTCAGTGGTATTTGCACTGAACTGTGATTGAGCATAACCAACAAGCATGAAGTATATTGTCTTGTTGAATTTTGATTGTAAGGATTGGACCTAAAGAGTATTTTGAAAGTAACCCTGGCTTGGTTCATAACTGGCTAACTCAAAATTTGAAACATGGCTTTTGCCCATAACCACAATATGGATCCAGTTATTCTGTGATCCTAGTTAAAGGGTGCGCAAGCTCAACGGACGTAAGCGGTTTTGTCGAAAGAATGGAAAAATGCATTTTGAGCTCGATTTTTTGTGGAAACGCTGAAATGTCCACAATTTCATCCTAGAATGACATTAAGTTTGAGATTATCCTAAGACATTCCATATTTGCTGGAATTTACTCAGCCGACCACAGGTCGGTAAATATTTCAGATACCAGACAAACTTTTCCTTTCTGAATGTAGTAAATTGGCCTTTTCAAGATGGGTCGAAATCATTAGGGGTCCCGTTGCTTATCACAATTTTACAATTATACAATTTGATGCTTGTGTTGATCATTCTTCTAAAACCTGGCAAATCACACTTCTGTAAGTGGAGCTTGCACTACTGAAGGAGTTCAATCTGATTTTCAATCTGCTCAATCATTTTTTGGCGCGTTACTTCGTTGTGAATGCCAATTCAAGTGAAACAGTACACTTGTCACTTCTGTAAAAAATGCGTTCGTTCATAGAGAAAATCCAAAAAGTCACCCTGTTTTTGAAAACTTCAAACCAGGGGTGCCATCAAGATCAAACAAAGGTTTTTTTCACTGTTTTTGCAATGGACCAATGGGGACCAATGGCATTGATGGCAGCCCTAAAAGATTGAAAAAAATGAAATCAAATGAAATCCCATCACCAGCTTGCACAATTGTATGTAAATGTCAAGCAGGTCTTGTAATCGAAAACAGACGTGGACTGTTAAGTAAAAGAAGAAAAAGGGAAGATGCAAAAAACTTTCATTTGACATATTACCTCTTTTAGTCAAAAATGAGAGTAACCAATTCTTGTAAAGAACCCATACTTTAGAAGAGCACAATCACAAAAGACAGATCTAAAAGTACTCATATCCTGGTTTCAGCTCCAAAAATTGATGTCATTGTTTCACCACAAACAATTTGTCCTCCAATTCCACCTGCATTAGTGGGTCGACTGAAGGTCAGTGAAGAAGTCTTCGAAATGGACTTTATCGAAGCTTCAGTGGGGGTAAGACATTCTACTTCCCGCACTATTAGCTTGAATATAGAGTGCTTTTTGTTCTCCGAATAGAGAGGATTGACTGCAGGAGGAAGGTATTCACCCCGAGAATGCATCGCTCGTCACAAAGTCGCGATTTTGTTGCCTTATCGCAATCGAAAAGCTCAATTGGCCATTTTCCTACATCACATGCACCCTATATTGAAACGCCAGCAATTAGATTACGGAATCTACGTGGTGAATCAGGTAAGTTGGGTTTCATCTAGTTAAAGCCTAAAAATCAGAGTTCAGTTGCTGGTTTTATACATTTTTGAGTGACTGAATGGATGAGAGGTACGAACAAAAGAACAAACCTGCGTTGTTAGATATTCTCGAACTAATCCTACCAAAAATGTCGAATATAGTTTGTTATTGCAATGCTGTGGAACTTCTGAACAAATTTGAGGTTAAACTAAAACATACCAAATTTGGAATAATGTATTTCTTTTGACATTTTTTCGGTAGTAAAGATCCAAAGATAATTTATGCATGGCTTGCGCATTGTGTTACAATGTACAAAATTTGGAAAATTGGAAACCCAATGAACCGTAATTTTGAAATTCCCACAAAACAACAAAAACTTGACAGTTCAGGGCATTTTTTGCCAATAGCTAGATAATTTGTTGATTAATTCAATTATTTTTCATAATCTCTACAAGGGATAAGATCACTCATCAATATTGATTGATTTGGTAAATCAAAATACTTCAAGTTTAAATTTCTTATCTTTCACTATTTAAATCAATTCCAGTGAACTGAGAGCGTTTTTAAGACCTAATTCATGACAAAGGACATAGTTTATCTTGATTTCATACACTGTGGCTCATTGCCATTATCAAACACATCATAATTGCTGAAATTTAGTCAGGTATTTTCTTTTGTGTTTGATTGTGTTTTGAACACTATTTTGATTCGACAAAACAACTGCTTCACACAGAGTGTTCGAAACACATGGGCAACCATCTTTTCTAGAGGGCGTTGAACGCAAGAAGCGATGCCTGTGACATCTAGTGGCCACAGAATGAAACTCATGAAGGGATGGGCCTAAATTCACTCATTTTGCCTTGTTCCTGAAGATGCAAATCGAACGCGATTTTTAACCTAGTGTTGCCCTTTTTTAACCTTATTCTAGCTGTGGGACCAAATTAGTCTTACCCAATGTGACAATTTATATACATTAACTTCAAGTAAAATGACAACCTTTGGGTTTGATGCATCCATCAGTATGTGCTTGAAGCCATATCATTGCAAATGCACAATTGGATGAACTTTGCACATGTTTCATGCCTCTCTAGTGGCAGAATCGAATGAATGTTACATTGCGATCAATCAAGCACACCATTAGAGGTCAGAGCGGATCTATCAAAATTTATTAATAAAAAAGTCAGGCATATCCATAGCAACTTTGTCCAATCATAGCAATTACAGAGAAATCATCGAAAAACAGTCATGTGATTTGTAATCGGTTCCCTGGAGACCGGTCATTGTATTGTATTACCAACCAAGCGGTCAGTCGCAAGATGTCCAGTAGTAAAGAAATCTATGGCCCACACAACGTTCTATTACGTGAAGCTCCCAAAGGTGCCATGAAAAAAACCTTTACCTTCACCTTCCTCCCTTGGGAATAATGCAAGGTAAATATCAAATATATGCTTTTCTCTCCAGGCGGATTCGAATGAGTTCAATCGAGCCATGTTATTCAATGTGGGCTTTGTTGAGGCTCTGAAAGATGCCAATTGGGATTGCTTCATTTTCCATGACGTGGATCTTTTACCAGAGGATGACAGGAATCTCTATACCTGTCCAGAGACTCCTCTACACATGTCTGTAGGTGAGAAGTTTTCCATTGACATCTTCATTTGATTGAAGCCTTCAACAACATCATGTTCCCATTTTTCGTTGCTTGCCTTCCAGCTGTGAACACATTGAAATACAAATTACCTTATGCCAGCATTTTTGGCGGAGTGGTGGCCTTAACGAAATCCCAGATTTTCCGAGTAAATGGGTTTTCGAATCAATTCTGGGGTTGGGGAGGTCAGTAAGGTTTAAATTACACAACAATACCATGTTTAGGATGTTGTTTGGGCAATCAAGGAATGTATGATTTATTTGAGAACGAAAAAATATGAGAGCATGCCATTTTATTTTTCTTCAATTGTTCACTGAAGGAAAAAATTGAACTGTATTAAAAGACGCATTTTTTTTAGCAACTTTAAAGACATGCATTGGACAAATTAAAGTCTGAATAGAGTTTTGTCGGATTCATGACTACTAAGAGCTCGGAATGAAGTTGCTAATTTTTGCCTAAAGTTGTGGTTTTCTTAGCCCAAAGGTTGCAATAATTAAAATAGAACTATTCTATGTTGTATGCATGTATGTTTCGAGTTTGATTGTGGCAAAGTGTTGCCGCATAGGCCCTTGATTAGGATTTTGGGTCAGAAAGCTTGACACAGCCAAAGTTGAGAGACAAGATACATAACATTCAAGTCAAAAATGACAGCACTGAAAACTCAAACACAATAACAGCATTTCTTTCTTGGTTTAAAAGGAGCCAATCATCCTGAACTGCCTATTCAGATTCGATCTAAAGCATCAAAGCCTTTGTGCCCTTCAAGCAACAGGTGAACTAAACTTTAAAGAAACAAAACTGATTGAGAACACAGATGAGTCTAAAAGCAAGTCGTGTAAGGAGGCAAATTTTTCTTGTTTTCTCAGAAAAAAACTTTTTTGAGCTCAAACTTCCATTGCCTTTTTTCTCTTCCTGAAATAAACTTTATGGCCTGATGCCTCTAATGCTCTGGAATCCCGCTTTATCAGCGGACCTTCCCCCCAAAACACTATTGACGTAAAATTCATGAGCTGTATTCATGAATTTTCCCATCAGATCCCTAATCTTTGGCATTGTTGCACGCACTCCAAATGCCTCAAAATCCTTATCTTCAAATAATTTTTGTTACGTGTTTGCCTGAACAACTAATTGGAAGCAATGAAATGACATTTTTTCCAGGAGAAGACGATGATATGGCAAATCGGGTAGCTCACCACAACATGACCGTGTCAAGATATAAGCCCATAATTGCCAGGTGAAGAAAAGCCAAATAATAGTCATCCTAGGTTTTAAATTTCATCCTTGTTTATTAGATATACCATGGCCAAGCATAAAAAAGAGAAGCCCAATGATCAGAGAATGAAAATTCTCAAGAATGGTCATAAAAACTTCTACACAGATGGACTAAATAATCTCCGGTGAGTGACTAATATCGATTAGGTTAGGAAAATTTGATCCCCCAAGTAGCCTCGAAGCATTGGATTGGAAGTTACGCTTCAATGTGGCAAGATTCTTATCCTTCCTTAGGGTTCCGTCCAAAGATCTCGCTATTGCAAGGCCACACCATGGTAAATGACAAACGCAAAACAGCTTACAAAATTATGAGGTTGATAAGCTGTAAGCTGTGAACATCTTTTTCTTGTTTTGATGTCAAGGAAGCCAGAGTAGCCGCGCGTACCAATGCGTTCTTGTAAGAGCCGAGTGTAAGTACTTCCCCAGACGGTCGAGGTTCGAATCCCGTTGTGGATCGGATTGAAGCTGTTGGGAGAAATCCTTGTTTACAGGGACTGCACCAGTAGTAGAAAATCCGCAACAAAAAAAAAAAATAATAATAGAGTGCCGCACGTCAAGCGTTGAAATCTGCCTCCTCTCTATCGCAGTTGAAGACGAGCTTGATGAAACAAGTTTTTTTCAAGAGCGAAAACTCGAACCCTTGTTTTTTGCAAGCTGCTTAAACAGTTTTTCTCTTTGTTTTGATACTGTCGTTTGATCAGCTAATACAAAGTAAATCCACGAATTCTGTGGTCTATATTCCATCTTAAGTGAGAGCAAGCTTTTGCGTTTTCAGCAAATTTAGAGTGGGTATTAAAACCACAAACATAATGCAATTAATACCAGAGGCAGAAAATATAATTCAAAGGCTTCCTTGGCTAGCTCAGTATTAATTAATGCAAAACAGCTTCCACAATTTTGGGGGTGATCAGCTGCAGGCTGTGAACAAGGTTTCTTGTTTTGACTTTTGACATGCTGACTGGAAATGAATATGTTGAAACTTGACCTCGTCTCAATCTACGACAAAACGAGCTTGATGAAACTAGAGTACTTTTATTAGAGTGCTCTAGATGAAACGATTTTTTTGAGAGCAAAGAACATGAACCCTTAGCTTTTGCAAGTTGTTCAAACAGTATTTCGCTCTTTAATGATACTGTCGCTCTCTAGATGAAACGATTTTTTTGAGAGCAAAGAACATGAACCCTTAGCTTTTGCAAGTTGTTCAAACAGTATTTCGCTCTTTAATGATTCTGTCGCTCTCTAGATGAAACGATTTTTTTGAGAGCAAAGAACATGAACCCTTAGCTTTTGCAAGTTGTTCAAACAGTATTTCGCTCTTTAATGATACTGTCGCTCAATCAGCTAATGCAAACTCAATCCACCCATAATAATAGAGTACTTCATGAAATGTGCCATCTAGTTCTTTTTGTGACAACAGGTCGCCGATTCCATGAGATGCATGGATTGCAGATGGCGACAATCATACATCAGTTTTGGATAATCTTAAGTGCCGCCTCAAACGTTGAAAAGGGATGGCAATTGGACCGAAAATGGTGTTTGGCAGAAATGTAAAGTAAATTCCATTTATGACTGAACTGAAAAGCTTGAAGGTTGGTTGAGAAGAAATTTTGGATATAGTTCATGTCAAAATACAATACAAAACACTTAAAGTTTCATTGAGATTCCTGCCATTAACATTTGAAGTGCTTTAGTTTGGCAAAAACTGATGTATGATCGTTGCATCTCATGGAAAAGAATGAGAATAATTGGATGGCGCAGGTTACGTTTGTACTTTTTCATTACAGTGTATGATCCTTGCCAAGGTTATCTGTCGCATGAAATCTGGTTTCATGGAATTCGTTCATTCTCTTTTTGACTGTTGCTTTTATTGTCAATAAACATCTTAAGCGTACCCTAATATCTTTAATATCTTTGGTTCCAGATACGAATTGGTGTCCAAACGACAGCTCCCTCTGTACACCAGCATCTCTGTGGCCTTGGAACACGTGGCGCCTCTAGCGCCACCCAAACCAAACTCTTGATAAGAACATTGATGTCTAGGTCAACCAACTGTGATATTTCAGCACCTTTTCAGCCAAATTTTGTTATCAGTTTTTGTTACGGGATTGAGAATTATCGAGAATTTCTCTCAATGTCTTTGTTAAATAAGACGCTTGTTGTATTGTGATATGAATGACTTTTTGTCGCTGTTTGAGTACGCCTTGGTGACCAGGTTGCCAATGGGACAAAAATCCGAGAGTGCGTGACCGCTTTTTTTCAAGTAGCGAAGGGCCTACTTTACCGTTTTAGGAGACTTCTATTGTAGTAATGCTTCAGTAGAAATGCAATTACATGATGTTTTCGACAGTCTATTCCCAAAGTTAGGTGGAGTTCTTTTAGGGGAGATATTTATCTACGTGATGAAAGAGTCTTTGAACAGATTGGTTGACATATTGTTGAGGATGAGGCATATTAAAAATGATCCTGATTTGAGGTGGGACAAAATTTCCTGCTGCTATTGCAAGTTAGGTGTTGAGGGCAGATTAGGTAGAAGTTATCAAAGATCAGCAAGCCCTTTGACTGTGTTTGACCCTGGCCGCTCTTGCTTGCTCTTTGATTTTGAAGTTGCCAGTTCCTTGATCCCCTCACAAAGAGGGCTTGCCTCAACCAAGACTTCTCACTGATCTCGACTCTTGATTAGTGATGGACCGAAAGCGCTTTCAGCCGAAATTACGGCCGAAATTTGGGTTTGGTTTCGGTTATGCCTACCAAAACCGAAAGCAGACAAATAATATATAAAATGGAGTTTGACAACAAAATCGAAAAAAATTGGTCCAAATACCTCTGAAATTTAAGTTTTCCGATTTTTCAAAATTTGCAACTACCAAACATCGAACACATGAGCATTATATTTTTTAAGGCGGATTTTTATTTGAACAATTTTGTAATTAGCTCCTTTCGGTTTCGGTTAAGCCCTCTTTTGGCCGAAACTTTTGGTTTCGGTTATGAGACCTTTTGGTCCATCACTACTCTTGATTTATGGTAATACATCTTTCTGTACTCAGCCTTGTTAGATAACTCTCTGGCAAACAGGGGCAAAAGCAACAGGCGGGAAAAGATGAAGTGCTTCCATCAGAAAGATGACTTGTCTGCTGCCGTCTGTTTCTGTTCAGTAATCCAGCCAGAATGCACCAAGACACCCTAAATATAAGGGCAATCATTTTTATATGCCTCATCCTCAACCATATGTCAACCAATCTGTACAAAGACTCTTTCAACACTTAGATAATTATCTCCCCTTAGAGAACTCCGCCTAACTTTGGGAATAGACTGTCGAAAACATCATGTAATTGCATATCTACTGAAGCATTACTACAATAGAAGTCTCCTAAAACGGTAAAGTAGGCCCTTCGCTACTTGAAAAAAAGCGGTCACGCACTCTCGGATTTTTTCCCCATTAAGAGCGCCAAACCTCCTAGCTTCGACTAAATGCTGTTATCGTCCAACTTTGCAAACACATTACGTGCTAGGTGATTTTTAGAGAGGAAAATGATTGAGTCATCTAGTCAAGGTCGCTTGTTGGATTTTCTGCATTGATTGTGTGAAGTGTCAAGAGATGAAAATAAACTCAACTCGTCTCCCATTGGTGGCTTTTCAGACTATTTTTTCAATAAATCACTGAACACCAGAAAATGCCATTTCGTTAAACTTTCTCCATTTTTATGATTTATATATGTTTTATTTATATTGATGATTTATGAATTTGATATATTTTAGTTCGTAGCAGGCGAGTGGGGAAAACTTTTTTTTGAAAAAAAGTCGCTACTTGTGTACGGTGGCCATGAAGCTTATGTAACGCAACCTCTTTTTGTCATGCATGTATTTATTTATTGTTCGATCAATATTTTTGGACGTCCAAAAACAAAAGTGGATTTTTTCTCAAAGGTTTGTATAAAATATCATTCTGTAATCTGGCAGAAAACACTTAGAAAAAAGATGTTATCATCCTTTCGCACAGACGAACTACTTGTTCATATTTTCAAGGAACCTTGACATGGCCTTAAGGTTTACCAATAAAAGAGAAAATTCGTGCAAGACTTAAAAATTACTCTCTAAAAATGTCAAACAAAAATGTTTTTAACCCTTTTGGTCGACAATAAACAAGTGAAGTTAGCCCGCCGATCCTTAATGTGATATGACCAATTCTGGTCCGTCAAAGCCGGATAAAAGGTTTATGTTTGTGTATAGATTAATAGCTGATGATGGTGATGATTAAGTCAGGAACTCGTTTAACGATATATTAGTCAGGGTTCAAAGAAGAATAAGGAAAGATAAACTATGAGTATAAGATCCTTAGGTCCCGCCCATAAATCGGCTGATTTGTTTTCATGGAGGAGGGGCATTAAACTGATACAAAAAATTGTCAAAGTTATTTGAAATGTTATTAGTGGTTTAAAAACATTTCTAGAAAAACCTTTTGATATCCCTAAGGTGCATACACGGATCCAGCACGCCCAACATTGGTCTCCTCGCGCTCGCTGGTCTGCGTATACAAACTCAGTTTTTCGGTGCCAAATGCTCAGGTGATGTCATAGCTCCAGTTGAATGAGGTCAACGGCTCCCACCACGCCAGTAGCGTGTAAACAAACATTTGTTAGTGTTGTCGGAAAGGTTCATCCAGTAATTGTGAATTTGTCTGAATAAACACCAATTCGTGATGATTGAAATAAGTGATATGTTCTTTATCAATCCTCATATTCTGCAAATGAAAACTCAAGGTCAAAGTGAAAGAGTGTTCAAGGCCCTACGTCGACAACTCCATTGCCCATTGTGTAAATTAACTTTCCACAAATCTTTTGGATTCAGAAGACATATGGCGAGGGTTCATAAGAAGTTCATTCTTCTGAAGCATGTTTCAGGTGTTGAAGAACAACCGCGCCGTCCTAAAAGCAAAATTCTTGATCAAGAAATTGACAAATCTCAGCATACGGAGATTCTTCCAGAGCAAGAAACTACTCGAATTTTAACAGATCAATCAAGCAGTCCCTCAGACAAAGCAAATCAAAATCCTCATCTCCATGAAGAAAGGATTCTTCCTATTAAAGAAGACAGTCTTCCAGACCTCCCTAGTATTGTTCAGAAACACGCAAGTACACTTCCAAGCCAAACAAGTACAATACCAGAACGAGTTGATATTCTTTCAATCGAAGGAAGCATTTCTCCAGAAGAACCAAGTGTTCTTTCGAAACCAACAAGGTTACTTCCAGATCAAGTAAACCTTCTTCTAAACCAAGCAAGCACTCTTCTGAAAGAAAAAAGCATTCTTCTGGATCAACCAAGTGTAATTCAGAGCCAAATTAGCAATCTTCCCAATGAAGAAAACATTCTTCCTGATATCGAAAATATTCTTCCTGTAGACGACAGCATTCTTCCCGATGTGCCAAATGCTCTGACAAATCACTTAAAGTCGCCTCTTGATGTGGAAACCATTCTCCCAGAATATAAAAAGTATTCAGACGATGTGAAGAAAGTTTGTGAACGTATAAACCAATCGTACTCAAGAGGAAAGGGACTTCAAAAACTCACCAAACAATCAAATCGGCTTCAAAAGCAATCAATTGTCTCTTTAAACCAATCAAATTCTTGGCCTTCTAAAGCAAGACGTCCTTCCAGAGTAGGTAGATACCTTTCCAAAGCAAGTAAATGTTCTTCCACCACAAACCAAAAAAGTTCAAACACAACAGAATTTTTTCATCCCGAATCGGCAGCTTCTTTATCTCCTAAAAGAATTTCCCCTCAATTGATTATCACTCCCTCAAATCCAAATAAACTGTCATCTCAAACAATGTTACATCCACCTCAATTCAGCATGCCTTCATCACAAGCAAGTGCATTGTCATCAAAATCCAGTAAACTCCCAAATTATTTAAATGAGTTACCTAAATTCAATGAACTGCCAACTCAAGCAACTGAGCTTCCAAATCAAGGAAGTGCCCTTCAATCTCATTCAAGTGTGCTTCCTTTTCAAGCAGGTGTAATTCAATCTCAAGCAAGTGTGCTTTTATCTCAGACAAGTGTGCTTCCATTTCAAACAGGTGTAATTCAATCTCAGACTAGTACATTTTCATCTCCAAAAAATGTGGTTCCGTCGCAACTTAATGTGCTTTCGTCTCAATCAAGTCCATTTTCATCACAAGTAAGTGAACTTTCCATGCGAGGCGGTCCGCGTTTTAGTGAGATCAACGTGGGTCAGGTTACGATTTCAGAGCCCATTATTCTATCCTCATCTGAAGATTCTGAGTTTGAAATTGTTACAACCGAAACTATAGAATTTGAGATGGAAGAAGAAATAATTATTGACATGGAGGAACCGATTGCCAAACCAAAAAGAATGGAAGTGCGTCATGCAAGCCCCGTTCCTGAGGAAACTCCTTTCGAGTTTCTGGATTGTGCTCCAGAAGTGATAACCTTAGAAGAAAAAGACGCAACAGCTAATTGTGTCACAGAACAAGACTTTGAAGAGTTAGAAGACTCAATTTCCATTTTATCATGACAACAATAACCATATCCAAAACTAATACCCCAAAGAGGTGAACCGCCTTTTGAATAAGAATGTATGCCAATTTTGAAGCGAGCCCAGTTGCTCCACATAATTTAAAGATGTACTCGGAAATGAGCCATTTCAGGCCCAAAGTCGCTCACACAAGCCAAAACAACCTACTTGTGGAGTAGTTGAACCAGTGTACTAAACAGATGTATTTTCATATGTAGTGTTCTCCAAGGGAGAACGCTCGCTCCCTTCCCTATTTTGTTTCTCCCCTCATATGCAACGACTGGGTATCATTCTCATGGAAACTTGAACAATAAAGAGCCAGAGCGTGTGGCAGGCTTGGCCGAGTTTGCCATCTCCACACCCACATACTCTCCACAATTGCTACAGTTCAACATCAAGCCAGCCAATCGGTAGCAGCCTCAGTAGTGTTCAAAGAAGAAGAAGAGGAAGAAGCAAACATTGTGTCCGAGATAGTGGATTTCCTGCTTTCACGGAATCTTGTTGTTTATGGGATTCAGTTAGTCTTGAAGTCTGGGCAGGGGAAGATCTCTCAATATGGCTCATCTAGTCGGCGATCTCGCCAAATACTTCCAATTGGATGAGATCAACATTGACAACTGGCACTTCAAGCTCTACTATAAAGGTTGCGTGATCTTGTTCTTTGCTGGTTCTATGGTTGGAGTCCTAAGCCAATATTTTGGAGATCCCATCAATTGTGACTTTACCACTATTGACTCAGATGTGGCGTCAGATTATTGTTGGATCCATGGGTCCAGTTACATACCTCCTGAGTATCAACCTCACATGAAATGCATTGTCGATCTGGATGGCGTCACAAGTGAGGACGACGCTCCAGATACATCCTATTACCAATGGGTGGTCTTCATGCAAGTGTTCCAAGCAGGCATGTTCCTCTTGCCTTACAAATTATGGAGCCACTTTGAAGGAGGACTTATAGCCTCTTTTGGCAAAGATGGCAAATCAGCCATCATGTTGACAGCTGATGTCCGTCGAGCTGAAGACGAGGATGGGATTGTGATGGAGATCGTGGCCGAGAAGTTCGTCAACTTCTTCAAATCCATCCTCCATCACAATCAATGGTACTTTGCCAAATACCTCTTCTGCGAATTCCTGAACTTCTTGTTCCTCTTCCTGAACTTCTGGGCCACTGATCGGTTCTTGCATGGGAAATTCCGTTACTATGGCATCGAAGCTTTTCAATATTCCACCCTTACAAGAGCTGAACAAAGAGTCTCTGTGAGTCCTTATTGCGCCATTTTCCCAACAGAGGTCAGTTGTACTGTTCCAAATGTGGGCGCTGCTGGAGGGGAACAACACCACAATGGAATGTGTGTCCTCACTCAAAACATCATCAATGAGAAAATTTATCTGGCCATTTGGTTCTACTTGGCCTTTGTTTTGGTCGTGTCCTTTTGTTACATGGTGTTCCGGATCTTTACTCTATTCTTTGACCGGCTCCGATTCGTGATGTTATATAGCAAGATCCGCAATGATTACGACAAGGATATCAGAGAGGCTTTAGAGTATGTGTTGTCGAAATGCTATCTGGGCGATTGGTTTGTCCTTCATCAATTGGGCAAGAACGTCAATGTGTATTTCTTCCGATGCTTCATCAAGGAACTCCGAAATGAACTCAAAAACCGACCCAAGCGATCTCGAGCTCAACGAAAAGAGGATGGAAAAGAAGATACCAAGGTAATCCCTTTTCCCAATCCAACTCTTAAAATCCCACATTTTGGGAGCATTTCCAAAATCTAGCAACATTGTTAATAATAAGCAAGCGATAGGCTCTAACCAATATGATATTTTTTCAGAGCTTCAATAACTCCTTCAAGCATGGTGAAAAGGATTCGTTGATGATGGAGAAATACTCTGGCCAGTAATTGAAAGTGAAACTGAAAACTAAAAACGGTGCAAGATAGAAGATACTCTTTACCTACACTTGAAATAAACATGACAATATATTTATCTGATGGAATCTTCATTCAAAAAGTTTGTCGTTGATAGTTTTCACTAGATTTGGTTTGATTTAGCGACATTCCGGATCAGTTTGGATCAAGTCAGATCCGAAATAGATTTTTTTTACGATCCTCGTCTGTGCTAATCCGAATCGGATCAAATCTAAATCAGGAAGAATTTAAAAAAAAAATTGAGCAAAACTACCTTCATTAATAAAATCCCTGTAATTCCAACGGTAAGAAGGGATCATTCTTTTGTATTCAAGTCAACAAATGACGTGGTTTTTACCACGACTAAGACAAATAAATCATTTTATGTTTTATTTTCCATTTTAACATCCTTTAATTCAATGTTGTCAAACTGTACATTATGTGATACTTTGTTGAAATTCCGAGAAAAGTTATCCCTTTACGCACAATGAAATGTTTGCAGTTTCATTGATCTTCAATGGCAAAGACAAACGTTTCAAGAATTTTGGAAGTAGGAGCATTTGAAATGTTCCCAATCCTCAGATATTTTGACGGGTCTGTCCTTGCCAACAATGTCAATAAAAAATAACAACATGTGTCTCAATGGCAATAAATTCCGTGTATTGACTTTTGGAGATTCCAAGCACACATATTTAGACGATAAAGACCAAATTATTGGACACACCTCTTTAATAACAGATCTTCGCATTCAAATCCAATGTACGGGCAAATTTGAGGACCATATTCAGATTAAGGTCACTAAAGCGTTCCAAACATGTTGTTGAATAGACCAGGAACCCCTGAAAGGGGTGGACACGAACTCCGATTTTTGGAAAAATGGTATGAGGCCGAGGCTATATTTTGACACAACGTCATTTATTTCTTATTAACGGCTAAAACTGTTGAACATGTGTCTTGAAAGAATTCAGTCAAACTTTTTGTGTTAATATTTGTGGACTGGATTTTCTTCACCTTGATTTTAGAAGTCCCAGCACTCTTTTTACTCGTCTCATGAACTTTTGACATTCAACTCTCCAAAGGATTTTCGTCCTCATAACAATAAGGAAAATACGTAGATGGAATCTTGCTTCACCCATTAGTCCAACTTCAGTGAAACAATGCTCAACAGAAGTATCCATGGTGGTATCTGGAGTGTTACTCCTCTTCCATCCTCTTCAGCACCTCCACAACCCAGGAACCATTTCCATAGGAAAATGAGAGAACAAGAATGGTCTCATTTTGAAACAAGATGGAGTCCAAGTCGGAGATGTTGTTGGCTATAACTATTGAAGGGCACTTTTGAGGGTTCTGGATCAGATCAACCATCTGATCCGGATTGGAATAGGAACAAAGGCAATCACAACGTCCTTGAGACAAAATGAGTGAAAAACGTGGGGATTAAATCCTTGATTGTGGATTTGATTGAATTTTTTTTCAAGTCTTGGGGCTCAAGAAAGTCAGGACCACGCAGGACTGGGGCTAAGGGTCCTTCAGGACCAGAGGATCATGTCTTATCATTGCAGGGATAGGCTCTACAGGCTTGATAAGGTTTGATTGATCTTCTTAGATCCCCTTGTCCAGGAATTAACAATCAGATTGAATGAAAAAATCCACACAATTCAATCTTGATGGGAGCATTTCATTCTAAAGACTTTGAGAGGGTCCATGTAATCCGGGTTAGACTGTCAGATCACCAATTTGGGCTGACTCACTCGAAAGGCAGATCAAAATATTGAGCCCATCCATTACTAGTAGGTCCACCTGATAGGTTTCAAAGTCATCTTAATTTGTTCTTCATTTGATCGAATTCTTGACACTGAGGACTTCTTCTTTCTTTGTTCTATATGGACCTTAATCCGAACGCAAATTCCTCTTGAAAAGGGATTAAGAACCAACTTTCCCCACATACTCTCACCCGGATCAAAACGGGGAGTTTTATCGCACTCGTCCATCACACAACTTGAACAACTTAAGAATATCTTACCTGTCCTTATTATCCTGAACTAAAAGACACAACCATACAATAAAGGAAATTCGAAAAAGGACCATCATTTATGCCAAGGTGACACAATCTATAACAACCTTGATTTCATGCAAAGTTTGGCATGTGTTAATTCAGCTCAGGATAATACCTTAAATATTGATGGATGGGTTCAATTGTAAGTTCAAAGATACTAATAAGACGTTCAAGTCGGATGATATAAGAGCTCGGAAAAAAACGATATTTTGTTGTTGACAATTCAAGTAATCGTAAGATATTCTTTGTTGTTCAAGTTGTGCAATGGATGAGCGTAAAGAGACTCCCCGTTTTGGTCCGTGGGAAAGTTGGTTCTTAATCCTTTTGCAAGAATAATTTGGGCTCGGAGTCCGGTCCATATTCATTCTATTTGCTTTAGATGAGGCTATTACTTCTAAAGATTGTAGCAGGTAACCTGGTCATCAGATTTCATTTAATCACTTGATCGTCATCTTGAAGAAAAGACACCTTGCGGGTTCATTCGCACTTGTGACTAATGAATTTGCCCTCCATGATGTGATCATTTATTCACTCTTTTATTCACTCGTTCATGGCTGAACTTGTCTTCAAAACACCAACATCGGACTGATTTTGGAGCGTGGGGTTGACCTTTACCAAGGCTAGGACTTGGCTGGACCCGCTTGAAACACAGGGAACACCGATTGGCGCACTATCTTTTGGAATTTTGATCGATTTCCGTTTGATTTTCCGCTCCCAACATGGCCGGCGTTTGTACTTCTTGTTTACGAATCTCGGCCTCATACCGGAGGTTGCGTGCCGGAGAAATTCCGCGAGTTCGCATCCAGTATTAATACTATTATATAGGTTATCCCTGAATAGACCGAACATTTAAGGCCAGAGACCGAAACACAATGCTGACATTGAATAAATCCATTGTGCAACCACATCTCGAGTATGCCTCTCCCATTTGGGCGTCCATTAGTTCAAACAGTCTTCAAATCATAAAAAAGGTCCAACGATGTTTTACTCGTAGTATTGAAGGAAGTGAAACCTTTTCCAATTGGGATAGGTTAAAATGCCTAAGACTGTACAATTCACAACGAAAGTCTGAAAGATATCTAATCATTTATGTGTTCGAATGCATTCATGGTCTATGCCCCCAATGTAGGTATTGTTTTTCACACTAGTGACCGAAGAGGAATAACTTGTGAAGTTAGGGTAAAGTATTGAAACATCTGCTAAGTAACTACTTTGCAAAATATTAAATGCAAAAATGTGTTCCCACTCTGGAAACGTTAGGGAGTAAAGGGATTTATTAAAATGATTTTCAGATCAGTTCCCATCTCAAACCTGAATAAGATAGGTACATCTCCAAAAACAAGGGAAGACTTCGTGAAAAAAGAATTGAAAACTAATGAGAAAGTTTGACGTTTTTTGTCAGTCTACTTTCTGGGAATTGCCTTTTAAAAAGTCAGCAATTCCAACTCTGGGGCGATGCCTGGATTTTCGGATCCGGCTAGTAATGAGCTCACCCCAAAACCGATCCGACTCGAAACAAATTCGGCTCATTCGAACATATCTCTAGTACTCAGTCAGGGACCCTCAAGTAGAGGGATCTACAGTCCTTCACTCGGTTGACAAGTTAATGAGTAGAGCGGCCGAAAATATTTAATTTTGAAAGCCAAATATTTGAACAATATTTAAGGAAAAACTATCAAAATATTTAAAGAAATATTTAAATTACAACCAAATATTTAAATTACAACCAAATATTTAAATTACAACCAAATATTTAAATTACAACCAAATATTTAAATTACAACCAAATGTTTAAAAAATATTTAAATTACAACCAAATATTTAAAAATATTTAAATTTGTGAGGAGTTTGGAGCAATAAATTGGTATTTTTGAAAATTTTGATGAAAAACTCCAAATATTTGATGAAAAATTGGTACTGGCAGAAATATTAGTAAACAAGTCTTCAGTGCTAAAAAATCATACCAGGCAATGACAATTGGTTATTCTTGGCAGTCCTTATTTATACCCTACATTTAATTAATGCATTTTACTGCCTAAGGTTTCGTTGAGTACTCAAACTAGAGTTTCCGTATTTCTTTCCTGTTGGAGTTACGGTTTTCTTTGTAAGATTAAAATCCATTAATGTAATTTTGAGGCCAAGCAGACCAAGTTTTTATTTCCCACGCATATTTTCCATTTTAGTTTGCCTATTCCCATCAAAAAAAGTCACAAAAGTTTAAAAAAATTGGAAGATTTTGACAATGTAGTTTTTGGAAAGGTCAGATTTTTTGTCAAAATTTCAAAAGATTTGCTGAAATTGTGGAGATTCTTGGAATGTTTCAATGAAAAACGGGAATTTTCCTTTAATTTTAGAAGAAAAAGCCCAAATATTTAAAAACTGCTAAAAAAACGCAAAATATTTAAACTAAATATTTTTTATTTAATTAAATATTTTCGGTCGCTCTATTTATGAGATTGTTAAGCATTTACGTACTGCTTTCGCAAATTGCATTCTACAGTCCTTTATCAAACCAAGAATTACGGTGGCTACATTAAGTTTATCAATGGGGCCCGGAAAATTATTTTTCCTATAGAGCAGAAATTCTAGACGTTTCAAGGAGTATTGTCAGCTGACGTCACGCTCGTCAACCATCAGCTGATTTATGTTGTGAAACGTCTAGCATTTCTACTCCACAGCAAAAAAGAATAATTTCTGGGCCTTATTTATCATAATGAGGTGCAGACGCCGATTGAAGAAAAAAGTTTTAAGAATCTTATGCTTCAAGACCAGATTAAAAGGCAAATTGCACCGGGATTCTTCAGGTGACAAAATGCACTAGCTTTAATAATAAACTGTTATTTTCGGTCTTTTAGGAAACTGCAAGTGAAAAACTATTGTGTTGTAAATGAACGGCTTTTGAATTCTTTTGAACTTGAACTCGAAAATTAGACTTTGTTTCGTTTTTAATCTTTGTTTTTAGACTTGTTTTTTTTGTAGACTTTGAAGCGTTCATTGTATTTTTCATCGAGGAATTTTCGATTCTCATGAAGTCAGAACATTTTTGCAAAATCAATACAATTGTGTTTTTCCGCTTGAATTTGAATTGTATGGTATTCGCAAAAACATATTTTCGAGTGGTTCTGCACTTTCACCAACCAAAAAAGGTAAAAATTCAAAAATAAATCTGCAAAAAAATCTTTAAAAAAATATTGAATGCTCTACATTCTATATGGAAATGTGTGGGAATTTTACAATATCGTTAGAAACATGAAATGCCTTCGATAATCAAAATAAAATCCTTGCTTATCCCATGTATCCAATTGTCTTGTATTTGGTCTATCAATTTTTTAAAAGTTTTATCAAGAAAATGTTCTTTATATTTTAAATTCTTTACGTGATAGTTCGATTAATTCCAACTATGAGTAACTAAATCTTGCATGTTCCTAACGTTGACTTTAGCTCCATTCAAACACGTAAGATACTTAAACAAAATTGAAAAGCTGTGGTACTTGTACTTTCCAGAATCTAACTTAAGGTCAATTCTCGATGGCTTCGTGGTTTAGTGCCAAACGTACTATACATCAATTGCATAAAACGGAAAATGCACAAGTACATTGCGATTGAAAGTGCAAGTACGCATTTCTTTGAGCAACTGGTCAACCTGCCTTGAAATAGAAATTATTGTATGAATGAATGCAAATATCAATTTTTAAATGGCCACATTTGACACGAACATCTTTATCAAAGGGCCTCTTGAGAATTCGGGAGAAAACTTTGGGGTGTATGGACTGGAACTCGTTCATATAAATTGGCGTGGTTTTGCATATGAGGACAAGTTCATCTCGAGACTTGGTCCAATCATGAAGGCTCCTACTCTACTCTTGATTAGTTTGGTTCAATTGTGTTTCGGACAAGAAATCACATCCATCTCGAATAAAGTCTTGAGTCGGCATCGAAGGTTCCTCATTCCAGCAAATTCAGGATGGAGATTTACCGCCACTTTGTCTCTTGTTATTCCAATTCAAGATCTCGGCTCATCTCTAACGCTCAGTATACCATTTTCATACTCTCTCGATGATGGGACGTAAGTAAAAACAGATAAAAACATTGTGCTGGGTTCTTTCGAGCTTTTTTTGAAAGATTTGGAAAAACATGTTTCTTGGAGTATGTCCTTTGAATTGTAGTTTCTAAAGAACCAGATATGGAGGCTTGGATTTTGGTAATTGTGATTTTTTTAAATAGTGATGGAACGAAAGGGCACAAAACAAAACTAATATTCTCTGCTGTCACAATAGATATTGTGAAATAGTATCGATTACATTTTACATTTTGGTCCATAGAACAATGGCATTCTTCAAAAATACTCCATTCATCCCAAATTGATGGCATTTTTTTTAACAAAATAAAAAAAAAAAACATTTAACTGATTTTGAAGTTAGAAACTTTTGGCTTTGGTTATTGGTAGTGATCTATACGGGT
>CM021312.1:4267636-4380900 GCA_010645155.1 Tigriopus japonicus | reverse complement strand
GTCCATAGAACAATGGCATTCTTCAAAAATACTCCATTCATCCCAAATTGATGGCATTTTTTTTAACAAAATAAAAAAAACATTTAACTGATTTTGAAGTTAGAAACTTTTGGCTTTGGTTATTGGTAGTGATCTATACGGGTTCTAAACTGAAACCAAAAGTTTCGACCGAAAAAGGGTTCAAAGAAACCGAAAGTTTCAACCAAAAAAGGGCTTAATGAAATCGAAAGCAGTAAAATAAAAATTAATGTAATTGCAAATTTACTTTAAAATCTGAATTGATCATTTGTTTGACGTTGAGCAATTCTTAATTTCAAAAAAGATCCGAAAATTTGAGTTTTAGGGGTTTTTGCTTTTTGCTTTTTTTCGCCAAAATCTCTTATATTGACCACAACTCAAAATATTTCACGTGCCGACGAGACTGGATTTTTACGAGTTTCCAATACCATTTGATTTAAGGGTGTTTTTGACCACTGGACACCAAATGAGATTCTTCAAGCCTTTGTCTTTGAGCTCAATCACACCTTGATAAATCGTTAACATGCAATAAATAACTTCCCTTTTATTTCCATCCGTATCCGCAACCAGTGCAAATTTTGTTTGTGTCCCATTCTCAAACCTATCTGAAGAAACTTTCTTTTTTGAGAAAGAATCATTACTAAATGCTTCTTTGATTCAGCACATCATGAATTACACTACTTTCACAAGGTCATGTGTGCTTGCTTCCCTGAATGGTTTCTTCCCAAGCAAACCTACTTTCAGCAGACTTCAGGCTTGATTACTCTATCTATTTTATTACATGTAGATAGTGAATGTGTGTGACTCGTGGCCTGATTCAAATGAGATGACTCGTATGGCCATGTTTTCTGTCAAGAGACACTCGTCAAAAGGAGTTGTTGCTTTCAATGGATTCCGTGTAGTTACAACTTGAGCAAAAAAGTGTGGCAATACAAGATTCGAATAGTCAGATTCGACTCCTTGCCAGCTACACCATCTCCTAAAAGTCGCCTTTCAACTTCACGTTTAGAAATATAGCACATATATAACTTCAACACTAGTCAAATAGATTAAATTGAGGAAAAATGTATATTTGCTAACAGTCAAAAATAATGTATAAAATAAGACAGTTAATTGTGCATCTCTTGCGCGATTTTTAAGGGTCAAATTTATGGTGAAACGATAAGGATTCATTTGAACGTAAAATTTGAACCCGGCTTCTTGCAGTTACTGGACATTCTTTGTCAAGGTGTCTTATGGCAATATCTTAAATATTATATAGTCATTATATAACATAAATATAAGTCATATAGATTTTAGTCATACATAAAACAATATATTATATAATCGTCTTATGATGACTTATATCTAAGTCGTCATAACTGGGAGTTTTGATGTAGATCTTCTTACTTAGAGATGCCGATATTGCGCTTAAGGCTGAGCATTTAAGACCTAAAAAGGCAAATATAGGCCTGCAATGGTCATTTTTTCGTTTTCAAAAGCTGGGTTTCTATTGGCCTTTATTTAAATTGAGATAAATGAAATCATAGTAAAGCAAAAATTGTACACCAAAATTTGGTACGGTGGACTTAACCTTTTACAAAAGCAATGTGATTCCCTGATTTTTCTAAATTACCAAAGAAGAACGTAAACCAATTCAGTCTTTCCTTGTTTGTTTGCAATCAAAGCTGGCCATAATAATGTTTTCGGCCAGCACTTGGATTACTTTTATATCCAGATAAGTTCTGTAATGAATGTTCATTTTTGGTCAGTGACAAGAACATTTTCTCATATTCAGCTTTGTATATTTAACTGCCTTGTTCAATGATCAAATACATTTTCTTGACATTTACTATGCGATGAATAACGTTCAGATATTTGGAAAAATCATCATGTGTGACTCGACTTCATATTAAGGGGAAACGATATTCATTCTTTTGACTGACCATTCATAATCAATCAGCATATCGCGATTTTCCCAGACGATTTCCAAATCTACGTGAATTGCATGAACCAAATCACGGTGACAGGACAACTTGGCCATAAATATCGGAGTCATTCCCCAAAAGGCCATCATTCCCATTTTGTAGGGGGTTTCACCAAGTGATCAGGTCAACCAATCCTCGTCATGTGTTTGCGTTTGTCTCAGTGTTTGCTAGTGACTTTACTCACATTGAACGAGTTGCTCGGTTCGAGTTTCGGGCTCGAGCAAAGCGCCTTGAGTGACCCCAATCGACCGTTGTCGAGACATAGACGATTCCTGATCCCATCGGATTCGGGATGGACATTTAAAACCGCGTTTTCATTGGTCATACCCATTCAAGATGTGGGTTCAAGCCTCACCCTCTCCATTCCTTTCACGTTTGAGTTTGACACTGGAGCGTAAGTTTGGTAGTTAATAGTAAAGGCAATTATTTTGCATCTTGTAATCCTTACTGAAAGAAATGTGCTATGCGAGATTCCTCGAAAGATAGACTGACATCCAAAGATGGTGAATATTTAATTCGGTGTTTTTTTACCGCACAAGTTGTGGGTTGGTTTTTGAAGGATCTGTATTTCATTTTTAATCAATTGAAGGTCTGAGTCATAAGTTATACTTTCTCAACTCTCAGTACAAAAGAAGAACATAAATATATAAATGTGCCAATTTCTAGATAAAAGTAACCTTTCATGGCAACATACCCCTGCAAAATTTGATTGAGTAAAAAATTGAAATTAATATTCTACCCAACATAAGCTAGGGTCTCGTAAAATGCAAAAAAACACAACTAATTTGTTAGCGAGAGATTTTATCATTATTATCTTAAGCTTTGTCATTTAGGTTTAATCTGTTGGCTCTCTCTTTTTTTGCTGAAATATGGCCAATAACTTTCTTGTCAGGTTTGCCAAAACTTGATCAGGCGTTCTACGAACCAAAATAAGACGCTATTAAATTCAATTTATTCTTGATGCACGTTCTCAGGTTTTAAAAATTTGCTTTTTATTCGTATTTGTCATTTCTTAACATCTCTTTTGCTGTTTCAGTGTGACCGGGCGGAGTTTCCGAGATTCGCAAACTGAGCGAATTCACGCCATTCATTTAATGGAAAAGTACCTCTCTCAAGTGGGTGGAATCGATGGACGTGGCTGCGTGTTAAGAACACTTTGCGAGATGAGTCAGGAGCAAAGACATGCCGATGGTCTTTTGGGGGATGCCATGAATCTTTTACTTACCCCAATGCATATGCTCAAGTCACTCTCCAACACAGACGCTTATATTCGAGCTCAGCAGGATGGACATTGGAACCAGGACTGTGGCAAATATCACAGACAGTGTCCTGTCTCCTTATTTGAGGTATGAAACCAATGCTCTTGATCAAGGATGATTCAAGCCAAGATCACTTTTGAAACATTGTTTGGTTCAAAACAATGGAATAAAAATTCCACGGAACAATATTTTTGTTGCAAAGAACCTCTCAATTTAGCTCAATGATAGGCCTCAGGGTGGATATTTAAAATTAGTCCTAATGTTCAGCTATCGAAATGAATCTAAAAGCTTTTTTTTTATCTTTTCTAGTTTGTGGACACCCATCATTATGACGATGTGGGGAATCATTTTTATAATGAGACATATCCTTACAATGATCATCATTCCAACTACATTCGCTAATTGTCTTATTTAATCTCATATTAGAATATTATTAGATGATAGTTTTTCAATTTAGTGATCAATATTTCCAATTATATGAACTCATCATGGCTTCACAATAAACTTCATTCAGAACTCTTTCATGCTTTATGTGTGTTGGTAATAATTCAGAACTTACAACATTTTATTTTGGTGCAAAATTCAATCAGCCAACTACGTAGCCACTTAATTGAAACACAAAAAGAAGACGTAGGCAAAAAAATGATTTTAAACATGCAAAAATAATGTCTTATCACTTTGTTCCAATACATGGCATTACATTTCTCGTAAAGGATGAATTGCCGTGCTCAATAATTCTAAAACATAGGAAAAAGGCCATAATTAGACATTTTTTGAAAGTCCAATGCCTGCAAAGGTTTTTCCCTCTTGGTTAGAAATGGTCGAGTTTTGGAAAGTTTTGAAGCTCCTTTGCTTAATGTTCTATGAGAATGAATTGTTATTGTATAATGCACCTTTCGATTTTGTTGGAATTTTGAGAAACGATGGAGCAAATGGAAAAAATCAATCGAAGTGTGCGGAAGGTCAATGAGGTATCGCACCCACTCATTTTGTTTCCCAAGGGATACTGGCCGAAAGGGACCACATGTACATAGCCAAATGAGCTGTGCATAGCTCGCTTACTTATCCTAGTTCCCAGGAGGCAGTAAGATGGCGTAATGCAAAATGGTTCAATGGATTAGTCAGGCCCAGGTTTGTGACAACTTTTTTTCTTTCCGCTGGGGCCAACTTCCTTGTCTTTGTAGTAATAAAATGAGGGAGTTATTTGTTTCAAACATATTTACGAAGGCTTGCAGATGACCTATCACGCAATTGAGCACAAATTTTAACATCCAAAAGACAGATACAAGAAGAACTGGGACAATTCATAAGGATAATGATGGATGGTTTATTGGAATTAAACAAGAGCTTTCAATGAAGTTTCAGACTGAAAATGCTCCTCATTGATATTTTTCAACAACAAAATTAAATGATAATATTTCAATGATTTTGTTTGGTTTGTTTGTTTCTTTAGTTACGAGTGTACTTTTGTTTGATTAGTAAGTTATCTGGATTAAAAGGATGAAGACCCAACCGATGACATGGGAAAAAGAAAAGAGAGAAAAAAAGGAAAGATTAATCACTACAACGGAACAGTTTTCAGGAACGATGGGAGACCGTGTTTGAAAGATCAAATCTTCTGGGAAGATCGCAAGTCATGAGGCAGAGAGTTCCCGAGCTTTACACCTTGTCGCACAAAATGGGAAGAATGCTCCCCTTCGAATAAGTCATTCTGTTTGCTCCCCGTGTTTCCCTGGCGAATTCGCCAATTTCCATGCATCTCGAGCTAGCGTTTGAAAAACCTATTTAGGCCATTTTTGCCCCAGTTCAGCGCCTTCCACCCATTGAAACTTTGTCTTTAAATATCACCCCAAGAAATTCCCTAAGCACGTTGTTCATTATAACCTGCAATTGGTCTTGTATCCCAGAGCCGTGCGGTCTCGCCACTAGATCTGTACGAATGTTGTAATAAATTGGCATGCAGTATCGAAATCTGGATATAATGAGGGAATCGACAGCCGGTCTGACCTTCTCTCTTCTCATTATTGACAGAAGTTGTCTCAGAAGACCGAGGGTAATCTTCATGTCATTGCCTATTTTTTTGTCGTGTTCATCCCATTTTAGATTCTGTTGCACGTTCACACCAAGAAACTTACAATTTGGTTGCTGTGAAATAACGTGTTCCCGTGCTTGGAATGTCAGAATATCCTCGCCTTTTCCAACTTTTCCCACAACCATAAACTTTGTTTTTTCTGGATTAGCCTTTAGGCAATTGGCTTGCATAAAATCGAGGACATCCTTTGCCGTGCGTTCGAGGCAATCCCCGAGATGACTCCGTGATTTTTCAATTACAGAAAACAAAGAAGGAAAGAATGTGATTGATTCAGTACCACATGGTATTAATCTAGGCAATCACAATGCCCCATGAATGAAGATGTACTCCAAATAAAGAATGCACAATACCCCAAAGAATAAACTGCAATTGAAAAAATGCGGATTCATTGCAACTAAACATGTAAAAAAATCAAATCCAAACAAGCAAGTATTTAACAAAAAAATTCCAGATAATGCTTATGAATCACCCAAGAGTAACAAAGAGTAATTTGGTATCAACTTTGTAGAGAATGCCAATTTCAAGTTGTGTTTAATTTGGATTGGACTAAATAGAAGCATGATGCAAAGTTAAAAATGGGAAGACTTTTTGAAATGGGCTTCATGGACCCATGAACCTTCCTGGACGATACCTACTCAATATCACAACCTCCATTGTCTTTGAGTGGAACATCTAATTTTGATGTCCCATACGTCATTGTGCGGAATTTCATCCCGTTTAAAGCCATATTACTCTCACCAACTCAAGAGTAAGCTTTCTCCAAGTCCTCAACTAGACTTTTTGAGTCCTGACCACTCCTTCCACAAACTAATTTTGTGTCATCAGCATATGAAGAAATATTGGCTCTTGTTCTAAATTTCTGGAGAGAATAAAAAGGAGCGGACCTAAAATTGAACCTTGTGGAACACCTGACTTGACATCATACATACCTCTAAATGATCCTTCAACCTTAACTATTTGCTTCCTTTCGCTCATGAAACTATCAATCCAATTCAGGACCTTACCCTGGATCACAAACTCTTTAAGTTGATTGAGCAAAACGCCATTATCAAAGGCCTTGGCAAAGTCAAGATAGACTACATTAATTCTTTAGACCACATCAACTGACTCGTGACTTTCAAGCCCGTCAATAACCTGTTCAATGTGGTCCACCAGTTGGGTGACTGTACTAAAATGAGCTCAAAACCCATGCTGTCCAGAAGGAATTACAGCATGGACTTCCAAATAATCTGCAAGCTTGGACTTCATGATCTTCTCAAAAATTTTAGCCGTACTAGAGGTCAGTGAAACGGGCCTTTTATTACTAGGATGAGACTTATCTCCACCCTTTAAAATTGGAACAAAATGAGATACTTTCAATGATGAGGAAAACTTACCCTGATTCAAGATATGACGCATCAACTGAGAGAAAACAGGGGCAAGAATCTGTGAACATTTCATCGGAAACTAAGACGTCACACCATCAGGTCCAAGAGAACTCGAGAGCTTTAAGCTCTTGATGATCTCAAAAGTATCTAGATCTGTGACTACCAGATCCTACAATCGATTATCCTGACCATCAATGCTGGTCTCATTAACAACTCAATTTGTAATCAATTAAAGTCTCAACAAAACGGTATTTTTGAGATAATATATTTTGAGATAACTTCCTAAACAGAGGGCTGAGCACATTGAGGGTCTACAACAGTAAATATTGAAGGGAAAGTTGGATTGGCGATATCCTGTGGTAATTCCTCATTTCGCTGTTTCATTCATTGATTCGACTATTGGCACGGGCTCCAAAATTACGCTTAAGTTTGTGAACAAAGGGAGTTCCTCCTTCATGACTAATTGGTATCTAAAAATGAAGTTGAAGTATATTTGTTCCACGAGGTCAGATTAATATTAATACTCACTTGAGGTTGTTGAAACCATCGTTGCCATATAGCTTTCGACCCTCTTTAAGAGTTTGATGACGAAACTTACTGGGTGCCTCTTTTTTATGACGAAGCATTGTATATCTAGAAGTGATCAAAATAGCATGTGTCAAATCTGACCAGACTGTGACACATATGATCAGTTTGTGCACTGGTTTTGTCGTAGAACATGTTCAATTATTGATTTTCAAAAGTAGATTTGATATTAAAAAAATATAGAAAGATCAAACCACGCAAAAACCTCATCCTGAACATAGGCAAGTGTCTTTGACCTGACATTGTTGGCAATGCTACTTAAGGGTCAAAAATGTCTCAATGACTCGGCTTGTTAAATTGTAGTCAAGTTTATGATTTTCTTTTCTGAAATAGGAATTATCTTCCACGTGACTGAAGATAGGTGAAAATAGCTTTATGACATTTTTTTCAATTTTGTTTTGCTTTCCTACGATGATAATTTTGCCGACGAATTGCTTAAGTCATAGTAATGATCGCTCTGACGAGTTTTGCACACAATTCGCAAAACCGAATAAAGAACTGAACAAATAAAACAAGCCGTTGACAAAAACACCTAACTAATGCAAAAAATTCAATTTTATAAAATGTGCCGCTCAACTAAAACAAATCATGCAAATTAAGCACGGAAATCCCATTCTTTGTAGCCGTAATAAGATATCCGCAACCCACCAAAAAAAAAGAAAAGAAAAGCCTTTTACATCCATAAAGAATATAACCAAATAACCAAAGTTCAATTTGAAGCACAAGGGGCAAGCACATTAAGGCGGCCGGCATTGTGGCAAGAACTGTCACATTTTGAAAGTCAAAATATGCTATTTGCTCCAACACATCAGTGTTATAGTTCAAAGATTTTTTCAGAGATTTTGTTTGAAGATGAAATTTGAACCAAAAAGAAAGACGGACTCATGTAATTAACAAAACCAGTTTTATTTTATGGTGCCTCTCTGCTTTGAGTAAGCCCAAAAACGGAGCCGAAACAAAATTTCGACTCTCAGCCCATCACTACCATTACTTTTTGAACAATTCGGCTGAAACATAAACTGTTAAATTTAAAAACGTTTACATTCTGAGCACCAAACATGAAGTTTCATATGTACACTAAACATAATTTCTGGAATTGATTCCAGTACATACCTGGCTATTGTGTCATTATATCGTGATAGATTCATTCCATGGTGAATTACGCGACCGGCCATGTCGTCATCTTCACCTAAAATGAGTCGAATCGATTAAATAATATTTTTGAAAATTGCACGTTGATTTTTAAAATGGAAAGAAACTTTTGGGTCAAAGTTGATTAATTTCTCGACGATTGATCGGATTTCAAAATCAAATGATTGAAAAACCTGAGGTTTTCCTTTTAAAAAAAGGCTTTCAAATGCAATAAGCCTTTAAAATAGGTGAACACCTATATATACCTTGTCTTCAGGGAAGAGGTTGAAGTAGGTATTTGAACCAAGTGCAATAAAGTCAATTGAAGTTATTCATGTTCGTATCGTGACACTTGTCGACGCTCTTGCTCCGTGAAAAAGCACAACAAAGCCCCACTTCAATTGCCCTATTCCCAAAAGGAGGCTAATGCATTTATTTTGTGGGTTGATTATACACTGAGCTTAGAGAGAATAACTTTTCCCCCACATGTTCGACTAAAGTAAATTTAAAACACCATTTTTATAGCATATAATTTATGTCGAAGGAAAGCGGTTTGGTTAATTTTAAAAAGCTGTAACGTAAAACAATTTTTTTTCGATTAATTGGAACTCTGGACTAAACACACTAAAAAGGAGCAAAAACCACCCAAAGTAAAGCTTGAGGCACACGAAAAATCGCTTTAGACTCGACTAACTTGAGCCATGAAGCTGATTGACGGCACAAAATCCATGTGAAATGTTTCACATTCACAAACACACTAAAAAGGAGCAAAAACTAGAGCACTATAATAAAAGAGTACAGTCATAAAGTGCGCCATCTAGTGGATTTCATGCGGCAACAGCTCGCCGTTCCCATGATACACATATTTTTGAAGATTGCAACGGTCATTCATCAGTTATGGACAAACTAAAGTGCCTCAAATGTTGACTGAGTATTGTTAATGGACCTGTGGTGGTTTTTGGTTGAAATTATTAGTGAAATCCCTCTCAAAATGGCATGGAAATCTGACTATTATAAAGGTGATTTAAGCATGATTTATGTCAAAATTCATCAGAAAAACACTAAGGTATCATTTGGAGTTCAGCCATCAACATTTTAGGCACTTTAGTTTGTCCAAAACTGATGAATGACCGTCGCAATCTTCAAAAATGTGAGTATCATGGGAACGGCGGGCTGTTGCCGCATGAAATCCACTAAATGGCGCACTTTATGACTGTACTCTGTTATTATAGTGCTCTAGCAAAAACCACCCAAATTAAAGCTTGAGGCACACGAAAAATCGCTTTAGACTCAACTAACATGAGCCATGAAGCTGATTAACGGCACAAAATCCATGTAAACATTTAACATGGTTTGTTAACACACACTGCAAAAAACTGACCTCCCCAGCCCCAAAACTGGTTGGCAAATCCATTAACCAGAAATAAGTGCGATTTTGTAAGAGCTACTACGCCACCGAACATTTTTGGATACGGGAGTATATACTTTTTAGTACTAACGGCTGGAAAGAATGAAAAAGATTGTTTATTATAAACTTCATTCACTTCATGGGTTTAACTCTTCAACGAACATTTAGATCCGATTTAATCCTAGGTTGCGCGATTTCAACATCAAACCTTGCAGTTTAGGAGTGACACAAGTGACACCCTGATAAGGGCTAGCTAGATCTGATTCTGCCTTCATTTCTCTAGTGTGACGAGTTCTCACTTAAAGATCAAGATATTACGTGTTTAAAAAGAATGCAATGTAATAAGTCAATTACTTTTATGTCTTGATTACATCTATTTACTTGAGATATTATCAAAAAAAGTACATTATCATAGTGTAGTTGAAATGCAAAGAAAATTGAACGGATGTTTACGGGATCTTTTTTTCGTTTTTTGTGCCTGCCTGCTGCTTCCTTCAGTACTGCGCGAGATGGCGGACATCAAACCCTGCTGAGCAGGTGGACTTAACTTGAATAGCTCAAAGTTGGTAAAGAAGGAGGTGTTTTTGAGATTTTTGGTCGCTTCATGTAATTGTCCGATATTGCGACGTACCAACGTATTTTAAAATGTGCTAAAATGTACTCTGATTCCTGTAAGAGTGAAAAAAAAGACAACCTTTCATCAAACCTCACATTTTTGTTCGAGCGCCAGAACTAATCAGGGTTTAAATTTTATTTGTGGAGCAATTTAAATCATCCCTGTTTGCTCGTTTGACTCAAAAACACGTAAATTCCTTTTAAAACATTTACATGGTTTTGATTTGAGCAAACTCATTAGCTTAGCCGGTTTGCCGATCGAAATCAAAGGACGCACGTTTGGGATATTTATGATCAACGCTCTGACCCTGAATTACCTTTCCGACGCCAGCCGTCCCAACAAAAAGCGTCGTCTTTAGTCCAAAACAGGGTTGCCAGGTGGCTGCCGCGGCGGCCAAAATTTCCAAAAGGGGCAACTTTTAAAACCTGATGGCCACGAGAAAAAAAATAGTGGCCGCCAAATGGCAACTTTTGAAAGTTAATGGCAACGGGAAAATATCGAAAGGCTGCTGATCATTACGTGACTGCCAACCAGGGTTGTCAGGTGGCCGCTGCAGCGGCCATAATTTCCAAAAGTGGCAACTTTAGAAAGGTGATAGCCACGAACAAAAGTTAGTGGCCACCAGTGCAAAATTGGCCACAAAATGGCAACTTTTGAGGCTGCTGAATGGCCACAATAAAATTTTTGTGGCGTCTTTGCCGAATTTGGCAACTTTTGAAACTTGATGATACAGGTGTCTACGAAGTGATTGCTAAATTGCGACGTATGAAACTCTTTGGCTGCCAGTTGAAAGTCCATTTCAAACAAGTCCTCTAAACAAATACCTAGTTTAAACATAAGTTATGACTTGTTTTTGACCGCAGTCAATTGTGGTATCTGAATTTTAGCGATGGACAAAATGCGCTTTTGGGCTGAAATTTAATCTTAATTAATCTTAACCAAAAGCTTTGGTGTAAAGAGGGCTTAACCAAAACCGCAAGCAACTGATTGAAAAATTATATACATGCAAAATTCACTTTGAATTTAAATTTATTTTGCGTTCAACATCAGGTAAAACTAAATTTTGAAAAAAAAAATAAAAGAAGTTGTATAGGTTTTTGAACCAAAAGTATCTTCGGCTTCTTGAGAGTGCATGTCTGCTTTTGGTGTAGTTAAGCATAACTGAAACCGAAATCAAAATTTCGGCCGACAGCGCTTTCATTCCATCAGCAGTTCCAGTTATGCCTACCAAAACCAAAGGCAGACAAGCGCTAAATAGAATGGATTTTGATTGATAAATTATTTTGTCTAAAGAAAAAAGGCGAAACACTTAACATTTCTGATTTACAGACACAATGTTACCTATCGATAAAATTGGGTCAATCCCGGCTTTAATGGGCAGGGGAGGATCAACTCTGCAATCCTAGCACCTAAATATTTGCGTTAATGCCAACTGTCTACAATGCCAAGTTGACGCTTCATTCCCATGAACTTGTTTACTAAGACGCAAATAAAAAAATGTACAGAATTTTGAAAATTTCAAACAAAAGACCTTTCATGACAACCATTGGAAGATGTTTGGACGACGTTATAGGCATCGAACCAACAAACCCACCGATCGATCGACCGACCATAGGAATCCTATGCCGTATTTTTGATGAAACAACACGAGATAATTGGAGCTTTTTAGATGTTAGGTTTTTAAATATTAATTCTAACATCAATCTTCTTGGGACCATTTAAGGATTCATCCAATTATATTTTATTTTTAATTTTTTTTTTTTTGGGGGGGGGGGCGGATTTTTTAATACCGCTAAAAGAAATGGGATTCTCTTTAAAGAGAGTAAATGATTAAAAAAGTTTATATAATTACCGTTTATATAAAATTTGATCTACCAATGAGTTACTGTTGGCAGATCTGTACAACCCTTGAATAGTGGGTTGGTCAGGAATAGTTTTTAAAAATTTGTCCAATCCTGCCTTAAATGCTGTTAGTGGATCAGCTCCTACATATTGCCGACGAAGACTAATGGGTAACAAATTGATCAATGAAGGAGCCCGATAAAGAAGAGAGGAGGACTTCATTGTTCGTACTAGCCTAGTTTCCTTAAGATTTGGAGGTGCTCTCAGAACGCATGTAAACCCCTCAACAATCACTACAACTGATCTCAAATCCTGGGTTAGGACAGAGCCCATGAATGCTTTTGAAGACATACAGTATCAGATACCTTTCATACCTTCTCTGAGTACTGTATAGCCCTAACTTTTGGAGTCTCTCCCAATACGAGAGCTCTCTCATTCCTGTGATGTTCCTAGTAAAACATCTTTGGACCTGCTCGACCTTTTGCAAACCTGCCGAACTCATTGCAGCCCAAATGGGGGAAGCATATCCAAGATGCGGTTGAACAATCGACTTGTACAGAGTTAGCATCATAAGACTATCTCTGGACTTGAAAGTGCGATAGATAAGCCGCACGTTTGAAATGCCTTCCCCACTTTCAAGTGGATATGCTCATCAAACTTTTCATCATCTTGGACGACAACTTCCAAATCTCTCATCAATATCACAACCTCCATTGTCTTTGAGTGGAACATCTAATTTTGACGCCCCATACCGGGTGTCCGGAAAAAATTTATACACTTGACATATCAAACTTCATCCAGATGTATTTCAGGAACAACGTGGAGGAGGTGAACCAAATTTTTAGAGAAGGTAGGTAGACATGGTCCTTAGGCAACTCTTTTACTCAATATACCCCCCCTTGACATCAACGATGGCAACCAGGCGCTTCCTGAAGGCCCTGCAGACGTTGATGATGTACTCCTCCGTCATGTTGGACCACTCCATGTTGACGGCGGCCTTCAGGGCGTCCACGTTGGCGTGGCGTTTGCGGCAGGCCTTGGACTCAATGTGCGGCCAAAAAGCATAATCCAAAGGATTTGCATCTGGACTCTGGGGCGGCCACAAGTTCTTGGGCCAGAAGGCCATCTCAGAGTCCAGGTACTCCTGGGTGGCCTTGGCGGTGTGGGCAGGAGCCCCATCCTGTTGGAGGACCACATTACCATTAGGAAAGGTCCTGTGGACCCACGGGATGAACTTGGACTTGAGGATGTCAATTTAGTCGGCGGAGTTGAGTCTGTAGCCCTTGGGGAACCAGATGAGGTCCATGGCCTTCCCGTTGGAGGCAACAAAGGCCAAGGACATGACACTGGCTGGATGTTTTGTGGTGGTGAGGGTGCGGAGGGACTCATCAATATCCCCAAAGCTTCGAGATCTCGGTTGGAGTCTTTCCAACGTCCAGAAGCGCACGAGCTTGTCCTCGAAGATCTCGTTCACGAGGCATTTTCTCAGGACTGCCTCGGCCAATTTTTGTTTTGTTTGCGTCGTTTGAAAGCTGAAAAGCGCGGCATTTTTTCGCATTTCAGCGCAAAGATGCTCAGACATTCATCAGACCTGTCATTTAATATAAACCAACTGTATAAATTTTTCCGGACACCCGGTACGTCATTGTGCGGAATTTCATCCCGTTCAATGCCATATTACCTTCGCCAACCCAAGAGTAGATTTGCTCCAAGTCCTCAACTAAACATTTTGAGTCCTGACCGTTCCTTCCACAAACTAATTTTGTGTCATCAGCCTATGAAGAAATACTGGCTTTTGTTCTAAACTTCTGGAGAGGAGCAATAAAGAGAATAAACAAGAGCGGACCAAAAATTGAACCTTGCGGAACAGCTGACTTGACATCATACATGCCGCTAAAAGATCCTTCGACTTTAACTATTTGCTTCCTTTCGCTTATGAAACTATCAATCCAAGTCAGGACCTTACCCTGGACCCCTCACTCTTTGAGTTGATCGAGCAAAAGACCATGATCTACCTTATCGAAGGCCTTGGCAAAGTCAAGATAGACTACATCAACTGACTCATGACTTTCGAGCCCTTCAATGATCTGCTCAATATGATCAACCAATTGGGTTACTGTACTAAAATGAGCTCGAAACCCATGCTGTCCAGAAGGAATTAAATCATGGACTTCCAAATAATCTACAAGCTTGGACTTCATAATCTTCTCAATGATCTTTGCAACGCTGGAGGTCAGAGAAATGGGCTTATAATTACTAGGGAGTGACTTATCTCCACCCTTAAAGATAGGAACGACATGAGTTACTTATAAAGAAGAGGGAAACTTGCCCTGCTCTAAGATGCAACGCATTAAGTAGGAGAAAACAGGGGCAAGAATCTGTGAACATTTCATCAGTTGGGGATGTTGGGGAGAAGGGTAGAAATAGGAATAGGTTTTGAGGCAAGGGAAGGGAAATGGGACAAGGAGTTGGGAGAAGGAGGACGAGGAGGGTGGAGGCTGAAAGGATGAAATGTTTGGGGGATTGTTTGGGAATTGGATGCTAACCTGATATATACCGTAAATGATAGTGAGGTTATGGCCAATATGCTTTTTGGAGATCAGTTCTCAAGTGTATTTTCAATTCCAAAAAGGGTAGTCAGAGCAGGCCATGACTGTAGCAATGTTTTTGATGAGACTGGCATTGATAGTCAGGATAATCGACTGAGGATCTGGTTGTCACAGATCAAGATGCTTTTGAGGCCATCAAGAGCATAAAGCTCTCGAGTTCTCCTGGACCTGATGGTGTGACATCTCAGTTTCTGATGAAATGTTCACATATTCTTGCCCCTGTTTTCTCCTATTTGATGCGTTGCATTTTAGATCAGGGCAAGTTTCCCTCCTCTCTAAAAGTAGCTCATGTCGTTCCAATTTTTAAGGGCGGAGATAAGTCACTCCCTAGTAGAGCTGTGCATCGGATCCAAAAAGTCGGATCTGATCGGATTCGGATTCGTTCGGATTGACGCAAGAATTTTCGGATTCGGATTCGTTCGGATTTTAGCGCGAATTTTCGGATTCGGATTCGTTCGGATTCGCCAAAACCTGTCGGATTCGGATTCGGATTTGCGAAATATTTTTCGGATCCGACATAATCCGAAACCAATCCAAATTTTTCATTTTACTTTTTTATTTCAATTCACAATATTTTCATCATGAGACCTTTTTTGTTTGATGATTTAAATGCAATCTCCTGCCTTCAACTCTGAATTTTTTAATGACTCCACAAGGTATTTTAATGTTTCAGATTTTACCAATTAAATAATAGCATTTGCAGATCAAATATTTCTATATAAAGAGAATCATAGAAAGGTTTTGTAGTAAAAACAGCATCAAAAAGTTACAAAACGTCTTCAAAGCAAAACCATCCTATTTGAAAAAGTAAAGATTTTGCCAAGTATTCACCCCTGGATTACAATTAAGTGCGTAAATATCAGCCCACTTGACACCAAACTGACTTAAAGATAGAAATGTTTTTACCCTATTTAATTACGCAGTTTTTTCTGCATTTGACTGCTGGTATGCTTGTGATTTTTTGAATTAATATCCTTTTGTAAACATTTTAACATATTTGGTTCATTTTGGGAAATTCTATTGTGCAAAGAGCATTCATTAATTTGCTCTAATTGTCCTGAAATATTTTGCATAAAAAACAAGAAAATGCTTATTTTTTCCTGAAAAATGCCAAAATGTTAAAAAAATTAAGACTTAATGTGGAAATATTAATAAAATATATTATATCAAAAGATTGTGTTCTGGGCACTTCTAGTTGAAGTAGTGTTGTGATTTCCAATTTATGCCAAAATAACAAAATAATTATTAAAAATAAAAACAAAACAAAGACCCTGATGATCTTAAAGACAAGCTTGAAACTACTGCTGAACAAGTGGCTCTCTACATGGAAAGTGCAGGTCTCGTTCTCAATCCGAAAAAGAACGCATTGCTGCTCTTTGGAACAAAGCAAGACCTTTCCGTGTGTTGTCGTGGTCAACCAATTCGCCGATCGGAATGTTACGATCTATTAGGGATAAAAGTGTCCAGCAATGGAAAATGGTCAGAACATTGTCAGTCCGTGCGATCTGAACTTGACAAGAGGGCTGGTATCTTTCGCAGGTTGAGACATCAAATCCCCCAGAAGACCTTAATGAGCCTTGTTGGACCCCTCATCATTAGCAAAATTCGCTTTGCACTCGAGGTGTATACCAATCCTACCGTTGGATGGAGATATCACCAACACAAAAGCTCTGATTTAGACCTCATCCAAGTCGGACTGAACAATTGCATTAGAGCTTGTTTCGGTCTTTCCCTTGGGGATAAAACTTCGGCTGCAGAGCTCGTGAAAATGAGTGGCCAAGTTAGTGTACTGAGTTTAGCAATCGCTGCGAACGCAATTCTGGCCTGGAAACAACATCATCATCGTCTCTTGCCAGAGAGGGGTCCTCAGACGGTCAAGGCGATTGAAAGGGAAACTCGATCCTCAACCCGAGGAGATGCACAAGTGCCATTCATCAAAGGCAGTTACTTTCGAAAGACAGCGAAAATTTGGAACTTGCTCCCCCAAGAAATAAGACAAGCCAAGACTCTGGAAGCGGCCAAGAAATTAATCAAAGAGCAAGCAACAAGACTAGAAACTATATTTCGTGATAAATTCAATGAATCCGGTCTCTGTTAGCAGCGATTGCTGCTAAATGAATTACAACTTCAAGAAGTCGTTCTGACTTTGTTTTTAATCTACAAATGATTACTGACAATAAACTAGATACTTGGAGGCCTAAAAATCAGATATAAATCGGAATGAGGAAAAAAATTTGAATCAATGTCTGATTGAGCTAAAAAATTTCGGATTTTTTCGGATTATCGCCAAATTTTCGGATTTTTTCGGATTTTGCTTCAAATTTTCGGATTCGGATTCGTTCCGATTGGGCAGAAGATTTTCGGATTCGGATTCGTTCGGATTAGGCAAAAATTTTCGGATTCGGATTCGTTCGGATTGAGTAGCAAATTTTCGGATTCGGATTCGTTCGGATTGAATGGAAGCAGTCGGATTCGGATTCGGATTCGGATTTAAGAAATTAAGTTCGGATTGGATTTTGGGGACCTTTCGGATCCGATGCACAGCTCTACTCCCTAGTAATTATAGGCCCATTTCTCTGACCTCCAGCGTTGCAAAGGTTTTTGAGAAGATTATGAAGTCCAAGCTTGTAGATTATTTGGAAGTCCATGATTTAATTCCTTCTGGACAGCATGGGTTTCGAGCTCATTTTAGTACAGTAACCCAATTGGTTGATCATATTGAGCAGATCATTGAAGGGCTCGAAAGTCATGAGTCAGTTGATGTAGTCTATCTTGACTTTGCCAAGGCCTTCGATAAGGTAGATCATGGTCTTTTGCTCGATCAACTCAAAGAGTGAGGGGTCCAGGGTAAGGTCCTGACTTGGATTGATAGTTTCATAAACGAAAGGAAGCAAATAGTTAAAGTCGAAGGATCTTTTAGCGGCATGTATGATGTCAAGTCAGCTGTTCCGCAAGGTTCAATTTTAGGTCCGCTCTTGTTTATTCTCTTTATTGCTCCTCTCCAGAAGTTCAGAACAAAAGCCAGTATTTCTTCATATGCTGATGACACAAAATTAGTTTGTGGAAGGAACGGTCAGGACTCAAAATGTTTAGTTGAGGACTTGGAGCAAATCTACTCTTGGGTTGGCGAGAGTAATTTGGCATTGAACGGGATGAAATTCCGCACAATGACGTATGGGGCGTCAAAATTAGATGTTCCACTCAAAGACAATGGAGGTTGTGATATTGAGCAGTATCGTCCATGAGGGATTTGCGAGTTGTCGTCCAAGATGATGGAAAGTTTGATGAGCATATCCAGTTGAAAGTGGGGAAGGCATTTCAAACGTGCGGCTGGATCTATCGCACTTTCAAGTCCAGAGATAGTATTACAATGCTAACTCTGTACAAGTCGATTGTTCAACCGCATCTTGGATATGCTTCCCCCATTTGGGCTGCAATGAGTTCGGCAGGTTTGCAAAAGGTCGAGCAGGTCCAAAGATGTTTTACTAGGAACATCACAGGAATGAGAGAGCTCTCGTATTGGGAGAGACTCCAAAAGTTAGGGCTATACAGTACTCAGAGAAGGTATGAAAGGTATCTGATACTGTATGTCTTCAAGAGCATTCATGGGCTCTGTCCTAACCCAGGATTTGAGATCAGTTGTAGTGATTGTTGAGGGGTTTACATGCGTTCTGAGAGCACCTCCAAATCTTAAGGAAACTAGGCTAGTACGAACAATGAAGTCCTCCTCTCTTCTTTATCGGGCTCCTTCATTGATCAATTTGTTACCCATTAGTCTTCGTCGGCAATATGTAGGAGCTGATCCACTAACGCATTTAATGCAGGATTGGACAAATTTTTAAAAACTATTCCTGACCAACCCACTATTCAAGGGTTGTACAGATCTGCCAACAGTAACTCATTGGCAGATCAAATTTCATATAAACATTAATTATTGAAACTATAATAATGATTAACTCTCTTTACAGGGAATCCCATTCCTTGTAGCGGTATTGAAAAATCCGCCCCCCCCCCACCGAAAAAAAAACCTACTACCATATCTAGGAGACCCTGATTTTGTTGGTCTCGGTTTCCTCTGAGTACCTCGTACATGAACCTGTCTACACTCCACTTGGAAACATGTCCTTCTACTCATTGATCAACGACACATGTACGGGTGGAAGAAGGGGCACTCGACCTTTGAGCACCCTTTCTTGTTTTATTTCAGAAGCCCAAACTTCAACAATTTTTGACACCACTGTGGATTTTCTAAAGAGCTGCAACCTTTTTTATCAGGACTACAAGGCTGCTTTTTGTGGTCAGGACAGACTTCCTTAAAGCTAGAGGTTCCTGGACAATTATTGTTTGAGCTACTTCAACCAACCCAACCTCAATCTCCTCCGTATTAGTGGAGTTGTCTGCAGTTGAGTCCCCTTGGCTCTTTCCTACCTACACTTTATTTCAGGGTTGCGTGAGAAAAAAAAAATGTGACACTCCGCCCATCTTCAAACTTCATTTAAATCACGCTTTTTTAGTTATTGCAAAAATGATCAGCCATTTCAGATTTTTTTGGAGTAGTAAGTAGAAGAAAAATATTTGGTACTTGTTTTTCTGGAAACTTCTCATATAGGCAAAGGGTTAAAGGTCAATTGTCATTGTGTGCCACTTCCCATTAAGGAAAATGGGAGCCAATTTTTTCTAATTTTGCAAAAATGAAATGAAGGGTTTGTCAGTGTTATTTCAACTTTCAACATCTTGACTTCCTTCAAACCCTTTTTTGAACCCTCTTGGCTACATGATTTGTTTCAATAGAATTATGCAGACCAAACATGCCAAATCACACTAACATCATATGGAAAAGCTCTAGATGACTTGAGAAGCCTGCTGGCTGGATAAGTCTTTGGAAAGTAAATTGACTGGTACTCAGAATAAGTTTAAATTCTTAGGGTTCATATAGGGATAGGATGAGTTAGCTTCTTTAAATGTTGCATTGTAAAATGAGATATAAGGCTTAGTAATCATTCATTGCAACCACCCAGGCCAAGAAGACTAGCACCAGTGTGAACCATTGACTCTGTGACATTGCAGTTGCCCAAAGAGGATGACATTGAGAGGTTTGGAAGTTACTTGAAGCATACAAACTCATAAACATCCAAATAAATGTTTTAATTATTCCTAAGGTTTGGATTCTACTCAAGAAATATTGAGCCAATACAACAGAGCAAATTGATGACCATTAATGAGTAGAAAGTTATTTTTTGGGTAGTGTGTACAACCTCATTGACTTGAACCATTCTCTTTTAGCACTTCAGAAACACAACACTTCAAAAAACAAATCAAGAGCTAAAAGGGGTGTATATCAGTTCTTGAAGGAGGTCATGGTGGTGACAATTACAATAATACTGAGAAAACTCCCATTTTATTTTCACATCAGAAATCAAAATATCTTCCAGTTTCCCAAGTAGTGGAAGGACTAGAGATTTTAGATGTTCATGGCTAGTGGAATTAGTTCACATGTATAAATTGATCTTTAAGTTTCTGCCAATATGAGAGAGAGAAAAGATAAGTTTTTAGACACAAAACACACAATTTATCTTTCTTTTCTACCTACTACTCAAGGAAATCAGTAGTGGCAATATAATTTTTGTGCCAACTTTATTGCTAAGTAATTTAAATGAATTTTTCAGACGGACGGAACAACAAAGATTTTTCTCACGCAACCCCAAAATAAAATGTAGGTAGAAAAAAGCCAAGAGATCAGAACTAGGCTTGGCCGTTTCAAAGTTTAAGTCTACTATGTGAGGGAAAAGTTCGTTTTGATTCATTGTTAAAACAAAGAATGCAAATGAGGCTTCATAATTTCAATTAATTTTTTTGGAGGGCTAGTCTCAACATTAATGCATCCCTAGCCATTTTGGCCCCAGAATCCCCAACTAAATTTGTCCAATTACACTCATCCATTTTTTCTCTTGGTCATTTTGTTCACCTGTGGGATGTGGCAAATGCACAACAATGGGATAAGGCAAGTGAGAAAAAGGTTGCAGATTTTGTGTCCCAGAGTCTTGCGCCGCCCTTTTGTGGTGCGTCTGTTCTTTTCTGTTCTGCACTCGATCAAAAATTTCAAACGGTCAGTTGCTCCACGACAAACGATTGAAAACGAAATATGATTGAAGAATTCTAGTGAAGCAATAAATAACCAGAGGCCATGACTGAGCTACGGGGTAAACAAACAGGCCCAGCTGATGTTTACTGAGCTTGTCCTATTCAAAAGACAAGAAATCATGTCTGCAAGCCGCAAGATTTTGATGTTGAGATTGCACAACCTAGAATTAAATCGGACTCTGAAAGTACGTTAGATTTCAATCAAATATTCTCACCAACAGACATATGGCGGGGACTTTCTGGACAGGTATAGAGATTTCTATCGTCTTCTGGTAAAAGATCCACGTCATGGAAAATGAAGCAATCCCAATTGGCATCTTTCATTGCCTCGACAAATCCCACATTGAATAACATTGCACGGTTGAAATCGTTTGAATCAATCTGAGATACACAACATCATAATTAAGAATTGCGTTAAAAACATCTTTTACCAGGGTCACGAAAGCGGGAACAGCACCACCATTTTTATACAAAAAAAATAAAGTTTTTGATCAGAATTTTGAGGCTCGTAAATCATTTTTGAGCATTTTATGACAAGTTTAAAAGATGATTTTTTGCTACTGCTCGCCGTTTTTTCACAATGCGAGTAGAAGGTAAGCAACTTCATTGCAGTCCTAAGCAGTTTTGAGGTGTAGGGATTAACAGTGCCCATTAAAACAAGGAACTGACAAGGAGAAGACAATGAACTGTTCCTTGAGTGGCACAAACAGTTATTGAGTCTCACGATTCAAAACGTGGAGTGTACACAGGATTACGAGACCCTGTCCATGTTATAACTTCTTTCGCTTTTTATGCAAGTTTGATCAGTGTTTGGTATTTCTTTTTCGTTTCATTCTAGAGCCATTTATTCTAACTTTAAAAGTTGTGTTCTTGTAATACACGAAAATTGCATTGGTTTGTCACAACGGTGTCCAAAAGTCCACATCTCTGAAAGCTTCCCCAACTCCTTTTTGAATGTCTGAAATTGGTCGCTCTGATTTCGTTGACTCTTTCGTTTGTCGCTCGTCTTCTCCTTTTCCCCTTTTTCTCCTTCCTCATATGTAGAGGGTAACTAATTTTGAAACTGAAGTTGACATTTTGAACTTGAAATAACTTTAAAATGAGGCAAAAATCTCGATGTCCTTGAAATTTAACACTGTTTTTTGATACAATAATTAACAACTTGCGGTTAGCTGCTGCCAATTTTAAGTCAGTGGGGATGTACGAGAGGCATTCAAACTTAGCAAAGTGAAGGGCATAATTTCTCTACTTTCCATTACAGGAAATGCTATAAATGCCGCTGGAGGTCGCTTTTTTCGACTCTCAATAGCAACTGACATATGGAAGTCATCAAACAATCATTCTGCTTTGCTTGTTTCCTTGCCTCTATTCTAGCGGCAAATTTTCAGGCTGCATATAATTTTGCAGTTAGCTACTTTCGGTTTCCGTATTGCCCTCTTTGTCTTTTCCGATTTTGATTAAGAGACCTTTCAGGTAGAATTACTACCTAAAGGGGTCACTTTAATAACAGATTTCCATTTCTAGAAACTACACTCTTAGCCATGAAAATAGGTCGGTTGTTGAGGTAGTTTGGAAGTATAGTAGAAGTACATCTAGAAACATAGAAGAAGCATAAAAGAAGCACATGACGCGCAGTAGAAATAAGGTCAGTTATTCGCATGATCGTTCCAAGTGGTAAAAATAAAGGCTTGGTAGTTTCGTAGATAGAAGTATCTTCAATGACATTCAATTCAAGAGTGACTTATTTTCTGGTGAAGTACATGAACGTGCAGACATAAGGTCGGTTGTTGAGGTAATTTTGAAGTACAGTAGAAGCATATCTAGAAGCATAAAAGAAGCATGAAAGAAGCATGTGAGGCGAAGTAGATGTAACCATGCTCGAACAAGTTTCGTTACATAAGCTCCGATTGAAAAACGCAGCTTATGTAGCAAAACTTGATCGTGCATGCTTATTTCTACTCCGTCTCATGTGCTTCTTTTGTGTTTATAGGTATGCTTCTACTATACTTCCAAACTACCTCAATAACCGACCTATCGACTTATGAAAGTTCATCAAGGTTACACATGAGGGCGTCCATATTACGTAATTTTTATTTCCCCAAGCTGTAAATCTAGTCTCATTTAAAAAGATAATGAAAGAATCTTTGAAATTTAAATGAAAAGCAAAAGACAACTCTGGTGTAGGGGCAGACTATTCGACTGAATACTGTGGGATCTTGAGTTTGAGATTTACGAAGTTATATTCTACATTTTCTTTTTTGTTTTGTTTTGGCATCTGCCATAACCATTAAGATGTCACGTAGGGCTTCAGATGTTACTCGAAAAAAATGGATTCAGTTCCCATTCTTTCCCGAAAATGGGGAATTGGTTACAACAGAATTTCTTTTAGAAAAAAGGAATGGCGTTACATAGTACAAAGTTATTAAGTAGGCATTAATTTTGAAAGTTATTTCAAGTTTTTTGAGTTAATAATATAATACTTCATCTTTCACATATTTCACATATTTTTTAGTCTTAAGTTTTTACGTTCAGGAGTTTTTTGCTTCAAGTTATTGGTTATTGGAGGTGGCATTTGATCATTTTTGCTTAAGGTTCTGTTATATGTAAAGACACGCATGATCTTGTAAGAAGCTTGTTAAACTTTATGTGAACTTTGGTTTGAAAATTGTATGTTACTAATACAAAAATGTATATATTAGAAATATAATTCCAATGAAGGAAATAACAATAATTGCAGGTCATACTGATAGCAAGATGCTGCCCATTTATCAAAACACGCTTGGAAAAAGTTGGCCTACAAAATGAAAACTTAATCCCATTTTAGCCCCAATTAAAAAGGTCCTCGTTTTACGACCAGAAATAACAATTATGTGGGATTGCAATGAAAAATAAATTACTTTGTTTTGAAGGATGAGCTAAAGATAAAAGGTACACTTCATGAGCAACTCGTTTTTTGGCAAGGTACTACACAAATTTTCACTTCAAAAATGTACATACTCTGGAAAAATCTTTCAAGAGATTTGTCAGTAAAGCCAAATGATTTTTTTCTCTGACTTCCAAGTTGATTATAAGGGAAAAGGAACAAGTAACGAATACTTTTTGTATTTTTGAGCCATTCCAATTACAGCAGTTTTGAAATGTAATTGGATTGTTATGACAGCAGGCTGAGACGATTGAAATTTGAATATCCCGCCCCCACTTCTTGAATTTTCTGGCAACCCTGCCTTTGTATTGGTTTAAGGTGGCAAAAACGTTTTGGTGTGGTCATCCACAATTTTTCACAATAATATAGATTCACTTAAAATATCAACGTTTCCGGTATTTGTTATGAACTAATGTCGACCCGCCAACCACCTAATTGCGTCTAGCTACGGTTTGGAAGGGATTGTGGAAACCACATTTAGATTACCCAAGATGGTCACAGGTATAACTGCTACTTTTTCAAAACTTTTAATTTTGTTACAAGTGTTCTGGTTAAATGTTTATATTTTGATTTACGTTAGGCAGAGTCTATGGGTAAGGTTAGGATTAAGTTGAACTTAATTTGGTTAAGTTTATATTGGGTTAGGCTAGGATCAAATTAGATAACTTTGCTCATTCTTTCTTTTATAAATTCAAGATTTTTGAATTGGTTTAGGTTAGGATTAAATTAGCTTGGTCTAGTTTTAGAAGGATTGAATGAAATTATTTGCCTCGTACTTTTTACCGTTTCATGTTTAAATAAATTGAAATTTTGGGTAACTCTGAAGAATCTGTAAAATATCTTTTTTAAGATTGGAAAGGTACATGTGATGTAGTTATTTCATTTCGTCATGCTCTTCCTCTGTACATCAAATGGAAATATTCCCTTGTGATTTCCACAGAGTTTTTATTTTCTCTATTTCTTTTCTATTTCTGGATTCTTCTTTGAAATGCCATGTAGCCAACCTCCAACTTCCACCTCTTTGGTTCTTTGTCATTTTATACAAGGACGGCAATAGATGTTGTTAAAAATACCACATTTAGCATTATCATATTCCACTTGAATAAACGTCTTTACATTTGAAGTGTTACGTCTAAGCTGCAAGCTTGTCATGAACGTGGTCAAGGATTTCGAAAAATAATGGATTGAGGTCGAAGCTTTGTTATAACTAAAGATGCTTAAGTTATAACTAGTCTTGGTCACCCAGGGTGATGATCAAGTGGGCTTTAAATATGCTCAAATAAGAAATGGTTTTCATTGTCTGGATCTTGTTGGTCAAATTTCAACTTTAAAACTTAGCAATAACTACAACTGCCACTGAAAACTTGCTTGAAACATATTTCGAAGGATATTTGTATTTCCTCTCCCCTTAATCAAAAGCACTTTTTTCGATCTTCGAGTTCAAGTTTGATCACGCTCAAAAAAAGGAGGAAGTTGCTCATCTGCTTTCCAACTATTTCCTACACAACCAAAAAACTGGCTGTTGGTAAAATCAAGCTTAATTGGCAGCGTGCTTTAGTAGCTGTGACCAAGGATATCCTTGACTCTGTTTGTCTTGAGTCTGTCTGTCACCATTCTTCCTTTTGAGTTCGACTCTCAAGACTAAAGATTAACGGTAAGGTAAGCTGTTAAGCTGTCGGTGTTCAAATAGTCGGTGGATGACGTCCACACACCCGAGTGGCGCGATCATAATAGAATTTGCGCATGGCATCATCTCGCAAACGCTTTCGATCGGCAGTCTTGGATTGGATCTGAAATCCAGAGCAAAATGCGCGCCAATGAATCGGAAGTTGCGTACGGAGGGGTCGACCGAACACGCGTTGGGCGGGCGACAATCTGTCGGAGCGACGCGTGTTGCGTAGCTCCAAAAGGCCCGACGCAAAAGCATCGGACGCACAGACCATATAATGGCTAGACCTCGCTTCGTGCGAAAAAAGGTGGACAACTTTGCTCCATCAGCTGGTACATAACACTACACCCTAAAATGGTGGGAATTTCGAACTTTTCAAAATTTTGCCAGCGTGGCCAAATCCTGAACAAACTCAACGTATCGTACGTACTTTGTTCGTGACGCGAGCGAGCGTCTTTACATCTGAGCACGCGGTCGCCCTGAGATTTCGAAGCTAGCGCAGCTGGGCCAAGTGGTGTCACTTTTCTCTCGCCGACGGAACGGGCCAATGCGACATCTAGTCATTATTGGGTCCTTTAAGGAGCAGCTGACTGGGAGGTCACAGTACATAAGACTGGGAGGTCACCTTAGTAATACAGCTCCAGAAATTGCACCCTGACACAAACATGTGACCCATTTTCGAGCTTCTAAAGGTATATTGGACACATTAGAACAGAAATTTTGTGCATCAAAGCTCAAAGGTTGCACGTGATTTCCCTTTCACTGGTTGCACTTGAAGGACTCAATATGATCTGTGATTGGACGCCCATTCCCCGCCACACTTGGCCAAAAGGTACTTGAGGCTTTTCACATTGGCCTCGGCATGCCCATTCAATTGGGGGTGATGGAGCGAAGACGGTCGCCATTGAACACCCCAGGCCGTGAAAAATCCTGGCAAACGAAGGAACTGAAAACGGTCCCATGGGAGGGCCGGAAATACGCACATTCAAGACAAGATTCGAACATATTGGCGATATCCGAATTAAATCCTGGCCAATAGACAATTTGCCTGGCCAGGAACCAATGTACTTCAGGACGAATTTCAAAAATACACACTGGGTCCAATCATTGTACTAAAATGTGAGGTTTTTGCAACAAATATATTGTTCCGTTTAATTTTCATCGTAGTAATTGAACCCAGTGTGTATTTTGAAAGTAATCCTGGCTTGAGCCATCCTTGGCCTGGATTGTAGGTAAAAAGGTCACAAGCAAAACGGTAACAGGTAAATAGGTCACAGTAAAAAGGTCACGGGGTAAATAGTTCACAGTAAAAAGGTCACACGGCAAATAGGTCACAGTAAAAAGGTCACACGGTAACTAGGTCACAGTAAAAAGGTCACACGGTAAATAGGGCACAGTAAAAAGGGCACACGGGAAAAAGGTCACAACAGAAAAAGGTCTTGCAATCATTGCAACTAATGATGTTGGGCTGAGCATCGTACTTTAACTGGAGTTGAGACAATTTATTAATCATGGGCTTTACTGGACGTTAAGGAAACGTCAGCATGACACTAATCAGCAACAAACAATTCAGCAAATGAAATAACAAGGAGTGTCTCTTTAACAAAGGTATAGGTTATGGATAATTTGAAGTTGTTCAAAAGTTAACACCAAAGCTCAAAGTTATACTGTTGAAATCTACTTCGCCGTTTGTCCAAGGTAATATAACGACCGTCCTGTTTGGTCCTTTGAGAATGCTGAATGAAAAAGTTGTTGAAAATAGATGTGGCATGTAGAGTTCTAAATTATTTTAGAACACCACTCCTCCTACTTCATCTCAGAATTTAATCAAAGGAAATTTTTAACTTTTTGTTTTTAAGCACGTTTTAAGGAGCATCATAGAATTTTTCCCCGTGACTTAGTCAGCCGAATTTAAGTGTTTGACATTGCCTTCATATCTCAGAACTGGCCTCAAAAGTTTCTGGAATAAAAGAAATACTTCTCCATCTCAAAAAAATACCTTGGCGACACAAGGGCAAGGTATTCCATGTCATAATTGAGACAATAAAAACTTGTAGTTGGTTGTGTTGACAATTCATCAAATTTTCAATCAGTATAGGTACAATTTTCTTCCAACTTCTACCTAAGGACGCTTTAAAATGAAATAATATGGTTAATATGTTTTGGGAAAATATCTTGCTTTTATTCTTTGTTTTTATTCCCTGGTGTGGCTTACTTCAGAATGGTTACAAAAGTATGGAGCATGAGAGTAATGGAGATCTTTGCCACATAAAGTAAAAAAGTAATCATTCGCTAATTTCTTATATTGCAACCTAAAAATGGTGATTAATGTACACTTTGTACAAGATTTGTTGAAAAAAAAATTGTCAAAGCACGAGAAGATTTAAAGAAGTAAAAGTGTACTTGAAACTGTACATGGATTGTTTGGCACACAGTCCATGAGCTCAACAACATTTTTTGAAAATCATTTCAATTTGAAGTTTCATTGTGCCTTTTTCTGCTTTTGAATTCCTTACATTGTGACTTTTTTACCGTGACCTATTCACTGTGACCTTTTTAACTTGTGACGTGTAAAAAGTATATTAGAAGCACATCTAGAAGCATAAAAGAAGCATAAAAGAAGCACATGACGCGCAGTAGAAATAACCATGCTTGATCAAGTTTCGCAACATAAGTTGCGATTGAAAAACGCAGCTGCTTTTGAAAAACGCAGCTTATGTGGCGAAACTTGATCGAGTATGATTATTTCTACTGCGCGTCATGTGCTTCTTTTGTGCTTCTTCTATGCTTCTAGATGTGCTTCTACTATACTTCCAAACTACCTCAACAACCGACCTATAACCATGCTCGATCAAGTTTCTTGCTACATAGGCTGTGTTTTTCAAAAGCAGCTGCGTTTTTCAATCGCAACTTATGTTGCGAAACTTGATCAAGCATGGTTATTTCTACTGCGCATCATGTGCTTCTTTTATGCTTCTTTTATGCTTCTAGATGTGCTTCTAAAATACTTCCAAACTACCTCAACAACCAACCTTGTATCAGATATCGAAAGTCCCACTTTAAAGCATCCAATTGTTCAAAATAATTGGGATTAAATTCTTGTGTTCAATGATTCAGAGCGTTTGCCTTTGCAGCTCTTTTTAGAAAATCTTTTTTTGTAATAGTTCTTTCATAATTTCGACCCTCGTTGAAATGAAAGACTTTCCTAATAGACAGGGTCTTCTTTTTCTTTCACTTTCAGAACATTCTGTCTTGCTCCAAATTTCGAAAATGCTCTTTTGCAAAAATTCCTTTCTCTTCAAGGACTATTTTCATCAGCCATGGCAAAAAACTATTTGCAAAGCAATCCACAATTTTTTTCATCAATTTCACCCAGAAAAAGGCGTTCAAACAAAGCGAAATTCTATTCATCTTTTGTAACGTTTAATTCATATAATTACTTGTGACTTTTTGAGCTAAATACTTACTTGATTAACTACATAAATTCCGTAATCCAGTTGTTGGCGTTTTAATAGTGGATGCATATGTTTGAGAAACATTGGCAAATGTGTTGGCCGATTCCGGAGGGGAATTACAATAGCCACTTTGTGACGAGCCACGCATTCTTTGGGGGAATATCTTCCTCCGGTAGTTATATCCATCTAAAGAAGTTCAATAGAAAGAAGCGTCATCAGAACATGAGGGACAGTGGCTTTAAAGTGAATCTTCAAAAAAAGCCAAACAATCCAAGAAGTGCAAGAGACAAAAATGCAGCCCATAAGTTTAATGAAGTTTAACCGGTATAACCGATAAGATATCCTTGCACGAGCTTGAACACATCTTATTTTGTGATACCATAACTGGATTCATCAATTCTTACTGGCATGATATAGTACATAAAGTGATTGCAAAATCGTAGTTCGTTTTAGCCATAACTTCCTCATTGATGGTGGCGACAACAACTGCAAACATTTGAAGCTTCACTACAGGACTACTATGACGGAATCAAATTTTATCATCTTAGCTACCCTTCAAAAGAATGTGATATGATTACTTATGATTAGGGACGGGCAAAAAGGGCAAATCTTAACAAGCTTTTGGTTACCAAAAGTTGAAAAAAAATCATCCCAAAATCGTAAAAATGAAATGCAGAAAAAGGTCAAAAGCGCAAATAAAAACAAAAAAGCGCAAATAAAATTGAAAAAATTCGCAAAAACTGAAATTTCTGAAACAAAAAGCTTCAGATACTTTCTTGTCATCTGCTTGTTACTTTTCAATCTTGAAGAGCAAAATTTAGATATTGAAGTAGTAGTAATCAATACTTGCTAGCCTATGCTAGGAGCCGTAAAATCAGATTTAGTTTTCAAATTTGAAACAAAAATATTCCAGAAGTAAACATTTTCGAAGAAGAAATAGCTAACTCTCAACAATTTGTTTATTTTAGGTCGAATTCATAAAAAAACATTGGAAATAAAGACGAAAAGTGCAAAAAGGCAAATAATTGTGCTTAAGTTACCAAAAATCTTTTTACACTTTTTACCCGTCCCTACTTATGATAAATTATAAAGGAGCTGTTTTAGTGGTAGGATTGTTAGTTCGGTTCGGTTCGTGAGATAATTTATTACTTATCAAATAAATGACGCGTAAAGTAAAGTCAGAACGACGTCTTGAGAAGATTGAAGATTATATTATTGTTTATTATGATCATTAGTATATATTATTAGTAAGGCCCGGAAATGATTTTTGCATATTCTGACAGTTTTTTGCAAATATTTTTCCGGTCCCTAATTATTAGTTACATTATTTCTTAATTAGTATTATTATCTATTACTAGGATTTTCCAAGGTCAGTCCTTGTTATCACTGTTTTAGGGCTAATAACAATTTTTTAAATAGACATTGAATTTCTAAGTTAGTACCTAGGGATCGGCTAAAGTTGCATTTTTAGGCATTAAGTTACAATTTCGGCCTAAACTTGCATTTGTAGACCAAAAGTTGAATTTTTAGGTCTTAAGTTGCGATATTTGGTGCAGATTAGAATACATTGATTTTACTCTCATTTTGCAACTTGGTCCATGCCCTAGTTAAACGTTAACTTTGCAAGAAAAACAAAAAAGATCCCTTCAGAGAAATTAATTTTGTCTCAAATGTGTTGCAACAAACCTAAAGCTTTTTGGAGAAGTCTGCCATATGTGAATCCTTACTAAGCATCCTCTCAGCATGTACATTTAACAATAAGTTTCTGACAATATTAACGCCAAAAAGGTGACCACAACTAAACTTTTCAGCATTTTAATGATTTGTTAAGATCTCAACAGTGTGACGTTATGAATTGAAAAAAAATCACCCTTGATGTCCAGCTATTTGAAGTTCTGAATACTAGTCAATAAGGAAAACAATGAACATTTATGGAGGCTTGGAGGCTCACATCCATTTCATACAGTCCTCAACTCTTCCAACAAATTCTCGCCATCATTGCCTCAATTGCTGTGTGAAAGGCTCTTACTTTTTCTTATTTGTTTTTGCCTTTAATCATACACAAAATGTATCACAACTCGATCATTAATCACTCACTGTAAGGCTCGAAGACATATTCAGTTTTCTGTGGAGCAGAAATTCCAGACGTTCCAAGGAGTAAGGTCAGCTGACGATCAGCCAACAGCAAACACTACGTTGTGAAACGTCTGGGATTCTGCTCCGCAACAAAACTGAATATTTATTTATCCGAGCCTTGCATCAGCAAGCATGATCTCTTCCTGATTCAAGTTGTTTTTATGGTTGGGCTTTCAAAGTTTGTAATGTAAGACGAAGTTGGTGAAGCATAAGTAAATGACAATCTTTATTTAATAACACCTGCCTTGGTGAAAAGACTGGGAAATTCAAGGATGATGTAATCCACAAACGAATTCTGCGTTTTAGAAAAAGTACCGTAACCTAGTTTTGCAAGGTATCATCATAATCATGCACCTCTCAAGGATTAAGATGACACCACAAAATTTCTTTGGCTAGCCAATTCAACTACCCCAGTACATAACAGATCAACATGAGCAATAAATAAAAACAAATGTCCCAAATTGAGCTCAAGGCAAAATGTAAAAAAAAACAATTGCAAATAATCACTTTTGATTCGATGTCATTGCGTTTGCTTTCATTCATATTTTGACCCAGGTCTGGTTAAATATTGTTGGGTCACAAACATCAAATGCCAAGAGAGATTTTTTCAGGAATGTTAGAAAAATTGCCATGATGATGATGGTGATGATGTTTATTTTTGGGTAACTCATATGAAATAAAGGGGTATATGATCGAGTATTCCAAAGGTGACCCGTAAGCCAATGGCTTTTTTCAGAGTGACCAACCTCTAACTAAGTGCGGGCATCTATGAACAACTAGACCCAGTACTACGTGCTTAGATCCATGGAGGCGTGGCACACATTTTTATGTTTCTTATTCTGGTCTTACCCCGACTAATTTTTGGACGTAATCAAGGCTGACAATTTCTTGGCTGACGTTAACAACTCCTTTAAGTAATGGTGGAATAACAGGGCAAACATTCAGGTAGGTAAAAACCTCATTTTTTGTGGAATTGGACCTTGAAGCTGAAATTTTAGATTAAGTGTATTTTTCAACGAATACACTATTGGCATCCTTTTACTTACTAGAATAATCAAGAAATGAACGTGATCTTGCCTGATTGGAATCTAATAACATATAAGATGGACGTAATGGAATGTAAGTTATTGGAGTGGACGCCGGCAATAGCTCCCCAAAATTCGAAGTATGAACCAGCATAACAAAGACAACAAAACTGAATGTGCCAATAATGGGAAAACTCAAGATCCTCCTAAGCATATTCTGGATCTGGAATCTGGATCACAAGAAGATAGTATCAACAATTGCGTTTAGGGTTAAAAGTGAACGAAAGTAAGATGTTTCATGGGCTAATCATATTTACTAACACGGTACAATAACATTTTTTAAAACTTAATAAACACTGAAAATACATATTTTTGAAAAACTATGTATCAATTGATTTTAGTAAACAAGGTTAGGTTTGTAATGAAAATTATCTGTAATGAAAAAATATGTTGAACAGGTGTGTCTTCAGATTTTGTGAGAATTCGATATTCGTCAAAGGACCATGTTCAAATGGACCAATATATATTTTTTTAAATCTTACAGAATTTCACAAAATTTGAATTATTTTATTTTATTTTATGCTGTTATATCAAAAAACTATGTTATTTTTTTATGAATTAGAGTTATCATATATTTGGAGTGTTTTTTCGCTTTTTTGGGCTACAAATGAACCGGTTAAACGCAAATAACACAACAGTTCAGCAACATATTTTCAAGTGGTATCGATTAAAACGGTCTCTTAATCTGCTTTCAAAAGTGTACTGACTAGATTTCCAAAAATAATTTACTTAATAGGTTATTAAGTATTTCACTTTTAATCTAGACCTGACTTTGAGAAACTCATAAAATCAGAGTTATTTCCCTAGTTTGAAGCATATCTCAAAGTGTTTGGGAATTTCCCTAGAAACTTGATATGAATTTTTCATTACCGTGTAAACTAAAAGAAGAATGGTGATATTTTTTTTGAGGGAACGAAATCAACGGTTTGGATGAAACAACATTTTTTTCCTTCATGTCCAGAGAAGGCCCGTTGTTGGCTCACCAAGATTGAGAATTGAATTAACTTAAGACTTGTTCCTATTTACTCAAAGCAGACTCTGTGTTTTTTTTCCCTTATGCTTTTTCTTGCCATTGGTCCACTTTTTTTAAAAGAAGTGTTAAATATTGAGTGAAATAGCCTTACTTGCTAACAACAAAACTCGAAACGTTTATAAACAGTTTCTATTTCTTTGATTTCTGATGCAAGAAGCTAAAACTGCCAATCGAAACTTGAATGGTGATACTACGAAATAAGTGTGTAGAATGAATGGTCAAGACTCAAAAACTCTAATTGATGACCTCGAGAAAGTCTAATCATAGGTTGTGAAGAGTAACAGGGCTTCAAACGGGGATGAAATTCCGCACAATGACGTATGGGACGTCAAAATTAGATGTTCCACTCAAAGACAATGGAGGTTGTGTCCAAGATGATGGAAAGTTTGATGAGCATATCCAGTTGAAAGTGGGGAAGGCATTTCAAACGTGCGGCTGGATCTATCACACTTTCAAGTCCAGAGATAGTATTACGATGCTAACTCTGTACAAGTCGATTGTCCAGCCGCATCTTGAATATGCCTCGCCCATTTGGGCTCCAATGAGTTCAGCAGGTCTGCAAAAGGTCGAGCAGGTCCAAAGATGTTTTACTAGGAACATCACAGGAATGAGAGAGCTCTCGTATTGGGAGAGGCTCCAAAAGTTAGGCCTGTACAGTACTCAGAGAAGGTATGAAAGGTATCTGATACTGTATGTCTTCAAGAGCATTCATGGGCTCTGTCCTAACCCAGGATTTGAGATCAGTTGTAGTGATCGTAGAGGTTTTCATGCGTTCTGAGAGCACCTCCAAATCCAAGGGAATCGAGGCTAGTTCGAACAACAAAGTCCTCCTCTCTTCTTTACCAGACTCCTACATTGTTCATTTTTTTGCTCATTAGTTATCGTGGGGTTTATATAGGAGATGATCCGCTAACAGTATATTTAAGGCAGGATTGGATATGTTTTTAAACATTGTTCCTGATCAACCCACTAAACAAGGGTTATCCACAAGTGCCACCAATAATGACCTGAATTACTGTTGGCAGACCAAAAAACGTACAAATGTTGATTGCATGCATTGCATTCGTGGTTTACCTATGTATTCCAGGCAATCCTTATAGCGGTATTGAAAATTTCGGAACCATACATATATTTACGTACACGTCCAAGTTTAAAGTTTAAAAGTGTGTATTTCACAACGCTACGTACTTGCCGATTGCAAACATCTTTCAACTTTTTGATAACTGAAGCTTTTTGACATAGAAAGATACCCCGAATTTGTTTCTCGTGCAATTATGTCCAATATTTATGATGGCAAACAAAAAAATAAAACCGAAAACAAAGAAGAACTAACTAACGACAGCGTATCAGACAAATACAAATCACCAATAAAAAACAAATGATTCGGAAAAAGAAATTGACAAGACGAACCTCATGGGAAAGAAGCGTCAACTCCCTCATTTTGTTTGGCTTTTCTAAGGCTTCAAATGTTTGCCAGTGTTGTCGCTACCATCAATCAGGAATATCAAGTTAAAACGAAATTTGATTTTGCAATCAATATATTTGGATCATACCAATAAGAATTGATCCAGTCATGGTATTGCAAAATATAATGTGTCCAAGCATGGATAGTAGGTTAAAGGCACCTATCGGCTACATTTTTTCTTGGACTTCTTGCTTTATTTGACTTTCTTAAAGCTTCGCGTCAAAGCCACTTTTGTTAGCGTTCTCTTCTGCTTCTTTCCCTTGAGCTTCCTAAAATCTGCAGATGTTGATTGTTTGGTATCCCCGAAAACAGGGCCCTCAAAAATGACACCCTGAATGAGTTTTAAAAGTCGTTTCAAAGGAATTTTAAATCACGACGGCAGCACTGCTTTTATTTGGAACTCATGCAAATTTACCCCCAAAAAACAAAGATTCAAAAAACCAGAACAATACAAACAAACAAACAAACAAACAAACAAACAAACAAACAGCCAAGTTGTTTGCATCATTGTTGAATATGTTTCCTGTATGAGCAATTATCATTTCAAAGGTTCTATTTGGCAAAGGGCGAATAATGTTTGAATAATGAAAGGCAAATGAATCCTCGGATGTTAAAGCTGCATTTTTCCTTTGATTTGAACAAGGGTTGGTAACCAGTGGGCCTGAGATCACCCATAGTACTTTATTTGTGGGTCCAGAGCTCTTGGATATTAGATATATGTGGCCCATGAACCTACCGGATCTGTTTGGAGGGCCTTTGACAACACAAAGTCAAATTTGGTCGGCTTTGACACAAAAACTGTTGGCTACCCCTGATGTAATATATTGCAAATCCTCCATTAAAGAACGGAGAACCTTAGCTCAAAACGTAGCGCCTTGGACGAGCATGAGAAAGAGCACTAGTTTTGGACTATTTGCTTTTAATGTTACAGCTTATTTTTAAAGGAGAGATTGGGAAGGTGACACTCAAGGCTTCTTAAACAACCAATAATAAAAAACCAAAAAAAGAGTACCAATGTTTCATGACAGTATGGTCACATTCAGAGGCTAGTTTTTTAGACGCAAAGATCGATCTCAAGATCGGACTTACAGTACTTAAGTACGATCTTGAGATCGATCTTTTGCGGCTAAAAAACTAGCCTCTGGTTTCGATCTCGGCTAAGGTCTTGGCAAGAACCACTGCATTTCATTGGACTGAGAGGCTCACGAAAAGAATCATGATTTCCAGGAGGAACAATTCAATTACGTTCTTCAGCACATGAGACCTTGCCTATGTTGACAAGAATAAGCATTTTAATTTTCAACGCATGCGAACTTCGGAGCCAAAGGTCATGGTTACTCAAAGTACAGTGCAAGTCCTACCGAGAATAAATGAACGAGCTTGTGGTAATTCCTTTACCACAAAAGGGCGAACTCAATCATTCAATGATCTCTTCAGTACAAAAGTTTGAGAGGGCATAACTTTTCACTCCGCTCTTCGTTTGAGCTAAAAAGCGACGAACTACGTAGTGTACTGTAGTGAAGGACCGAAAGGGATTCATTGCCTGTTGGTCTCAGTTATGTTATATTAGGTTAGGTTATGTTGAGTTGTGTATGACTGTATGAAAAATATTCATCGATGTTCCCTTATGAACCTTGCTAAACAAACACAATGCACAGCAGACTACTGGACCCGTATTTCTCTTACAAAATATAATAGTTCTTAAAAGGAAGACAAATATAGATGTTTTATAAATCATAATCTAATTTGTTGAGGGTAGTACTTACTTACACATTAAAAGTACGTACAAAAGCATTAAACTTTTTAGTAAAAATATGTATATTAGAAACAAACTTAAGAATACTTACTTTTCTGTGCTTGAAAATATTGGATTGTTTTTGAAAATACTTCAAATTGCGTTGATCTCGTTTGTGCTCAAATCTTTAAAAGTATCCCAACGAAAGCTGGCTCCTCGAAAAATGATTTTCATACGTTACCTACTTGCTACGGCGTTTACAAGTGCTGAAAAGATTGAATTATTCTAGAGGCATTTGATTGCAAATGAGAGGAGCATGATACTCTTTCTTCCACATTTGAAATACGAGGGATATCAAAACCAAAAGCAGACTCGATTTATGAATCAAAACACTTTTTGTCTAAGTTTGTAAGCAACTAGTGGATCATTTATGCCTTTTAAGACTGTGTTATTTTTTCAATTCCAATCACTAAATTTCTAGATATTGGTTAGTATGGTTGGAAGAGGTCTCGGCTTGAAAAAATATTTGATTTTGACGTGTCATTCCTAGGGCTGCACAAAAAATGCATATGGAAACGTCAAAAATGCATAAAAATTTATAATAAAGTGGGGAAAAAACTTTAAAACCCCTCGCGAGGAATCATTGCCGGCGGCGGATACAATGGAGAAGGAAAAATCAACCTTTATCGGCCCTATTTCTCAACTTCCATGAACGTGCATAGAACATGTAAATTAACTGGTTATTCATGAATACCAGTTAGCCGTTAAATAATCAGAATACCAGTTGATTAACTGATGTTTCAGTTAATTTTTTTGACAACTCAGACTGATTAATAATCAGTAATTTGTTGTCATTCTTAAATGTACTCAAATTTAGCAGAAACACAGGTCTGTAAGCAGGAGCCATTTGGGGCTCTATTTGATCAGGTATACAGACAGGCAAGCAGTCGTAGGAAAAGGGTTGAGCATTCGCCAACTACCCACAATATCCCTGGTTCGAATCCCGGGCTTGTCGAGTTCTAGTGGCCTGTGGTATTAATTTACATGCAGTAGTCACAGCTTTTGACGGCTTCAATGGGCGAACCTGGGGTCATTCCCGAGGGTGAGGTAAAAATTAATGCTTGATAAGTGGAGTGACAATATCCGCACAGTGCGGACAGACTCTATCAGATCGCAATTGCTGAAGCTGCGTTCTGACTCCAGCAAGAACAAAACAAAACTCAAACATATTAAGTTAAGTGAACACTTGGGGAGAAAAAATGATAAGCTGCGATGTTAGACTCATGTTGTGACTTTCTAAGGTACATCATTTTGTCTTGTTGCTCGCACTTCACGCTCCTTTTCTATGAATGCAGGGGTCACCCAACACACCTTGTCTAATTAAATCATGGTATCGCACAAGTTTGTCTAACAACAAAATTTGTAAATTAACCCTTGCTTACACGACGTAAATCTTCATTTTGATGTTTTACTTAAATTAAAAAATCGTACATTCAAACGCGTTACAAGCCCACTCTACCTCTAATCTGGATACCCCTCGTAGTACTTGCAAGTAATTGATGCACATTTTGCAATTAATTGGTATTTCGCACTTGGTACCAACTACTAATGATAGGCTTGTACCAGGTACCCATGGTACGATATTTAGCCAAAAAACCTGTGCAGCCTTTAAAATGTTACCGAATTTTTAAAATAACCTCTTTGCAAGTTCATGTTGTAAAATCTAATCTCTAATTCAATTTATGTAAATTTTGATATCAAGCAACTTCAACGAATTTTGCAATTTTGACTTTTGACCAAAAAGGCCTCATGGTCAAAAATAACATTTGATTTCCTGAGAAAGTTGTTCCAATATTCTAAAGTGATATAATCACACCTAGAAAAAAATCATTTTCGATCGATCAGAATCAATACTCAAGTTTAAACCCTATCCATTTAGGGCACCACCTAATTAAAAATTAAGGGCCTAACGGTAAGTTTGGCATTCAGTTAAGTCAAAATCTTCCTAGAAACTTATTTTGGTAAAAAAGATTGGGGAAAATGTCACTTTTAATTTTTGCACTACATTGAAATCAAATGATTTAACTGAATTAGCTAAATGAAAACCAGTTATTTAACAGTATGAAAAAAGAAGTTAATTAGTTACTGGTAATGCCCTAGTTCAAAAAACATGCTGCGAGTGGGTGGAGCGGGTCAGTGTCTCGACAAGATCCGAGGGCACACCTTCACCTTCCAAATATTCCCATCTGAGCCGTGGGTCACTGGAGAGAAACACGAGAGGTGCTTTGCTGGAAAGCAGTGCCCTGTGGTGCACGCCACAAAGCCTACTGGGGTTTGCCAGTACGCCAGGGCAAGAAGCACTGGAATCATGGAGTGGGAGGCTAGCAATGAGATTAATGATTTCCAGTAAGAACAATTCAATTACGTTCTTCTGCAAATGAGACCTTGCATATGTTGACAAGAATACGTATTTCAATTTTCAGCTCAATCGAACGTCGGAGACAAAAGTTATGTTCACTCAAAGTTCAGTGCAAATCCTACCGAGAATGAATGAACTCGCCCTTTTGTGGTAATCGTTTTGCCACAAAAGGGCCAGTTCATTCATTCTATGCTCTCTTCAGTACATAAGTTTGAGAAGGCATAACTTTTCACTCCGGCGTTCGATTGGGCTGAAATTTGAAATACGTGTTCTTCTCAATGCAACCCAAGTCTCATTTGCAGAAGAACGCAGATGGTTCGTTTCTGCTGGAAATCATAATTCTCATTGCTAGCCTCCCACTCCATGATTTCCGTGCTTCTTGGCCAGGGATAAGATAAGAGATAGCTTATTAGCTTAGGAGGGGCTAGAGATAAAAGATGCCACAAATTGGTTCTTGTTGGAAAAAACCTGTTAAATTTGTTAACAATGGCCATAGGTTGTAATTTCTGGTGCAATTTGCATTTTGCAACTAAATCCGAGTCCTACTTACCACCAAGTGGTTTTATTTCCCAATCAATTCACTCACTGTTTTGATTTTTTTCACTCATTGGTTTTAAGCAAAGCTTTGTACAAAAAGACCATTTTATATGTTCATCATCTGTAATAAAATTTGTTTCTGAGTGAGTGGTGGAACATAGCAGCATAAAAACACATAATAATGGCAAATAACAAGAGAAATGAGGTGTGTTCAAGTGAATTGTTGTATTTTCTAACATTTCAAGAAGAGCAAAAACTTATGTTATACTCGAGTTTAGGTTTAACATACACTTTGTACGGTCTAGTTATAATTTTCTTGTCCTTCATGGTGAAAGTGCGTCTCAGGAGCCCCATCATTCTACTCGCCCGCATGACGATAACAACAGTGTTCACGGAATTTTTTGTTACGATCAAATAAAGGAAGTCAAACGATCTTTCATCATGACTTGACAGGAGTGGTTTTTGGCCTCTTTCCAAACTTCATGACCTTGCACTTATCCACATTGAAGGTTGTCAGGATCCGGTCCTGAAATTGTCCAATAAAGATCCCGGTTCCCTACAGTTTACACGCCCTTTATTTCACGGTAAAAACTATCACTTCTCACACAACGGATCTCCGGAAAATGTACGATTCATTTTTGTCTCCATCTGCCTAATTTTCGGCTCACGGCGGAAAGTTCCCGCCAGACAACGGAGGGGCGATCTCGATCTTCACGGAACCTTGAATTAATATTTATTGATAGCGAAGCGTTCCAACACACTCCCCATCCGGACGTCGCCATCAGGCGCGACCGAACTCACTCATCAGTCGCTGGACCTTGACCATTAGTTGCGGACAGGAAGACCAATTCACTAATCGGCCTTTCATACTGAGAAAAGGCACACGCCTTATCTCGACTCCGAAAGGTAGCAGTTTCGACAATGACGGACCTCACGAAGCCATCCCTCCCCACCTTGGTATTCACCACACGAGCCATCGGCCAGGAACCTCGACTAGCGTGTTTTTTACGGACAAGAACCATATCGCCGACAGCAAGATTTCGTTTGGGCTTTTGCCACTTGTTCCTCTCTTGCAATGTTTTGAAGTAATTGGCTTGATAACGGACCCAAAATTGATCGGCCAAGTACTGGACTCGCTTCCACCTGAGCTTTCCATACGCAGAGTTGTCCTTGGCGGAGAAATCACCGATTGGAGTAGGGTAAGGGTCTTCTTTGAGACTTAATAAGCTAAATGGAGATAATGGCAAGGGGTCGTTTGGGTCCGAGGAGATGACCCAAAGAGGTGTGGAGTTGACTACTGCGACTGCCTCTTGGAAGAAAGTTTGCATCTCGTCGAATGAAAGTAGTCTAGGCCCAGCCTGAAGGAGTGCTGCATCCAGACATCTCCTCACTTGTCCAATCTTCCGCTCCCAGATTCCACCAAAATGAGAAGCACTAGGGGGGTTGAAGTCCCATTCGATTCCACGATGGTTCAGTTCTTCCTTCAAACCAATGATGTCTAGGTCTTGGTTCAGGCTGCCGACAAAATTAGTTCCACGGTCACTCCGAAAACGGCTGCACTTCCCTCGGATGGCCAGAAATCTCCTCAGGGCGTTCCGAAATGAACAAGTATCCAGACCCAGAAGCACCTCCACATGGACCGCTCGTGAGGTTAAACAAGTTAGCAGAAGTGCCCACACCTTGGAATTTCCCGAGGTCGATCGAGTTGAAGTTCTATCCTTCGTCAAAAAGGGTCCAAATACGTCCAATCCACAATTCGTGAAAGGAGCAGTTCGGGCCAGTCGGTCCGGTGGAAGATCAGCCATAAATTGATCCATTGCGGGTCCCCGCAATCTTCTACAAAACTCGCATTCTGACACCATTTTCCTTACTGCTCTGGCCGATCCTTCGACGTGGAATCCGGCCTCCCGCACAGCTCCAGCGGTGATGTGTCGGCCCTGATGTTTGCTCTCGCGATGGTAATGTTCTAGGATGGATTTGCTGATGGGATGCTTCCGTGGGATGAGAATAGGATGCCGACGGTCAAATGGAAAGTCGGACCAACGTAGACGTCCACCCACTCTGAGGACATTTCCTTCATCCAGAAATGGTGCCAATGAAGCAAATCTGTGGTTTCCACTCAACGATTTCTCCGCCACGAGATGATGAAGCTCCAAAGAGTAGCTTGAAGCCTGAGCGTCTTGTATCAGGGCCAGTACTGCCCGTTCTCTTATCGAAGCAGGTGAAGGGTCATTCCACGGTCTAGCATTTCTCTTGCGAATTTTGGATAAAATTCGACACATCCTTCGAATTAAATGGGAAACCCTCGAAACCACTGCATCCCAACGCCCGTGGGTCACAAACAAGTGATCAAACCTCCCGCCTTCCGCTACGCAATTGACAGTTTTCAGAACTTTTGAGGTTATTTCTACAAGTTCAGGTAGTTCACCCGCGTCCAATGGTGAGGCCTCGCTTGGTAAGATAATTGGAGATTTCCAAAGAAAGGACGGCCCAGTGAGCCAACAAGTTTGGAGAAGGGCTTGAGGGCTGGACGGCCTTGAAGCCATATCGGCTGGGTTCAAGTCAGTTGGGATGTAGTGCCATTGAGAGACATCACATGTGTTGAGAATCATTTCAACTCTTCGAGTGACATATTTTGAAAACCGACGCTCCTTGTTTCGAAGGTACCCTAGCACCACAAGACTATCGGTATAGTAGTATATCTTGCCAGGTTTTTTCTTCATATCATCAAGCAAACCCACTACGCCCAGAGCCGCGTCAACTGCTCCACACAATTCCAAGCGTGGGATGGATTTGGCTTGTCGTGGGGCCACTTTTGATTCTCCCCTGACGAAGGCGACAAAGGTGTTTGCTCCTTGAATGGATCTGCAGTAAATGACGTTTCCTATCGCATCTTGAGATGCGTCTGAAAAGACGTGGAGTTCTTGTTCACAATCTGATTTGAAGTTGGAAGGCCTCAATGCTCTCGAGATGGTTAAAAGGGGAAGTGACAACAGAGATGCCTTCCAAGCCTCCCATTCCTGAAGATATCTAAACGGAAGAGGGTCGTCCCATCCAAGTTGTTTCAGACTAGAATCTGCGTCTTCTTTTCTCGGGATCACCTTGCGCTGAAAAAGCCTTCCAGCCAGAATGACAGGACTGATAAATCCGATATTATCGTAAGGAGCATTGACTGTGCCCAATACTCCTCGCCTGGTGAATGGCCGATCTGGAAGGTTTGCACCCACCGAAAGGTAGTCGCTTTTGAGATGCCATGACATTCCCAGCACGCCCTGAGTAGAAAAGTCGTCAATGTTCGTTCGCACCTCCTTGATATCTTCAGCGATCTCTGAGCCTGGAAAGGCATTCATCACATTAGTGTCGTTAGATGCAATCTTGTGCAAACGTATATTGAAACCAGAGAGGACTCTCCGAGCTTCCTGAAGAACGTGTATTGCTTCATCACAACTCTGAGCCGTACCGAGACCATCATCCACATAAAAATTGTCTTCAATGAATTGCTTGGCCTTGTGCGAAGCCTCCAAGTTACGACATGCTGCTCTGAGGGCAAAAGTCGCGACCGCAGGACTCGGCCTGTTTCCAAAGATGTGCACTAAGGCTCGATATTCCACTATTTCATTCTCCGGATTGTTGTCTCGAAACCAGAAAAATCGCATAAAGTCTCGATCTTCTTTGGGAACGTAGAACATATGAAACATTGCTTCAATGTCAGCTGAGAACCCGATTGGTCCTTCCCTGAATCTCGTGATCACACCTCGCAGGTCATTATTCTGATCTGGCCCTTGGACAAGGTTTAGATTCAAACTTGTCCCATAAAATGATGCGGAGCTATCAAAAACCAACCGCACTGTTCCTTTTTTCTTGTGGCGAACGACGAAGCAAGGAATCCACCATGCCTTTCCCGCGATGGGTGACATCTCTTTCTCGGGTACCATTTCCACCTTTCCCGTGCTAATACTCTTTCCCATGGCTTTTAGGCATTCGTCCAGCATCTCTGAGTCTCTCTTGATTCTCCTCAATGTTCCTAATGAACGCCTTAAAACCGGTTCACGATTGTTTGGAAGAAACGGATCCTCATTCTTGAAAGGCAGTTTAATTGTAAGAAATCCATCAGCATTCACTTGAAGACTTGATTCCGCTATCTCGAAGAATCTCTTGTTTTCTTCACTGCGTAGAAGAAAAATACCTTTTTTATTCACCTTCGTCTATGCGAAGGGAATCAATGAGTGCGTCTGAAAATCTAAGAAGGCATTAGTGCATAAAAGTAACTACAAAGAACTACTAGCTATGGAACTGGTACGAATAGGCGAGCCGTGTATGGCGGTCTTGAAGGTGTGGTCGGACTAATCCGCTATCTTGCGATGTCCCAAGCCTAAGGAGCCGATCATGTAAAAGCAAGATAAAACTCATTTATTTGTTTTTCTACAAAGCTAGGCACGTATCCATTTGATCTGTAACTTTCCTGGCTTTCTTTGCATAGTGAAACGGCATAATCGAGTTATAAGCCCAGCCGACTCTTGCGGCGATATCCTTTGATCCGAATCCTGAATTTTTGAGGAGGATGTTACTGCTCACGCGGCCAGTGTGAAGACCGAAACTGGATGGATTGAGGTTCATTTGCGCTAGAATTGTTTTTTGACTTTCTCGGCAGTGTTGATAAGACGCTTGAGAATCGCCCTTGACAGACATGTTTGTTCCTTTACCAACAATTTTTGGAATGACAAACCCGGCATAAGTTGTGTTGGAGAGGTAGTCCAGAAGACTGAAGTATCGTTTGGTGAGAGTTATTGGGCAGAATAATGACTGTCTAGGTTTAAGGAAGACGGAATGTCCGTGTGCTTGTTGGTCATTTTTGCGTTTGGGAAAGAAAATTTCCATTTCTGTCTCTGAGAAAGTGAAATTTTTTACGGTTAATCTTCGAAGGTCCCCCCAACGAGAACTGGTATGTAGGAGGACTAATTCTGTCCAAGCCGTACGAAAATCCAGGATTGTACCTGTGTCAAGAAATTCCCCAACAAGACATATTGACAAGAATTGTCGGTACTGGTTTTTTGACAGGAAATGTCTCTGAACGGGCGCTCTTCCATAACGATTTTTGATTCCAACCAGCAATGACTTTAATTCCAGTGATCGACAAGGGGATGAGAATCCGTGTTGTATGTGAAACGCTGTAATAGCTGCACACGACGATTTGACCGCCGAGACCGAGTGTGAAGTGTCGGCGAGTTCGGTGAGAAAGTAATGTACTGTGTTTGCATGAGCTGGAAGTGACGCAATATGATGACTTGAACACCAATTGCTAAATCTTTTGAAGGCATAGGAGTAGCGTTTCCACGTTTCTGGACACTTTGAAAACTTCTTTAAGTTGAAAAAGGCTTTTGATAAGTCGGGTCTTTTCAAGTGAATGGTGTCCGCATAGGGGCCCAATTGACGTGAGGCTTGACTTGCCGTTTTAGACTGTCGACTTCCCTCTGAAACACAATTCACAGCCATTTAGCACACAATGACTTAGGCGTAGGACCGACGAAAACGGCCTTTGGACCGAACCCTCATATTGGAGCAACATCATTGGAAATTTTGGTTGTCCCGAAAACATTTCGTTTGTAACATAATCACCTTTTTCTAAGATTGGAAAAACAAAACGGACTGAAATGAAAATACTGTTTAGATGAACTCCATCCTGTGCAAAAAGATTCCAACAATGAAGGGATGACCATTGGGGGGCGAAGAGAACTCCTCGAGCCTGACAAGCGACAATATGTCTGAGAGTTGCCCCCAGCAAACGGGTTGGGGGACATGTCCAACAAAACCCTAGTGACGACCAGTTTAGTGTAAAGGCGTTCCTGGCAGTACATGACGGAGAATAAATAATGGCAGCGAATTTCTCACACTTTGCATTTTCTTCTGAAGCGAACAGATCAAACTCGAAACGTGGGAACCAAGATGTTATTTTGGAGAACTCTTCTCGAGTAGGACCCCAAGACTCTAAATCAAATGCTCTTGACCATTCATCCGCCAACTTAATTCTAGGATCCGAACGTTTCTTCCACACTACTTGAAGTCGGATATCGTGTTTTTTACATGCCTTGTAAATATCTAGAGCCATTTCTTGTAAATTCGACTTGTTAGACCCTTTTTGCATGATGTAGGCGACCGCTACGTTGTCGGTGAAGTGAATGATGGCTTTTCCCACTACTAGGTGACTGCATGACACGTAAAATGTATGGAGTGCCAAGAGTTCTCTGTGGGTTGAGCTCAAGAGTCGTTCTTTTGGAGTGAATATCTTTGCGGATATTTTTTCCCCACATACCCCTGTATGATGTTGGTGAGACAAATTCCCAGAACAGGTCAGAACCACGACGGCGAATCCCGTTGAGCTAGCGTCAGAAGAAAGGAATTTTACGTTGGAAGGCATTTGTAACTCCTCTCTTAACATTGGATGTCCGTTTAATAACGCCAGTTCCGTCTTTAAAAATAGCAATTCCTTTACAATTGGGGAAGGGTCGACTTCACAATCCCACGACGAGGCGGATGAAAGACATTGATAGCCATCTCGGCATAACAGGTGAATGATTGGACCGAAAGCCAAAAGACCCGAAAGGATGAGACCGTATAACTTAGCAACTTCTTTAATGTGAAGGGACCGGTGCGCAACCACATAGTCTATCATTTTGATGACGCGTGCGATCTTGGTGGTTGGAAAGTAAAATTTTTGTTCTTTTAGGTTGATGGTAAGACCCAGGAAGACACCTATTTGGGTAGGGTTCATTGCTTTTTTGCGATTTTCTATCCAGCCAGCCTTTTGCCAAGTTTCACGAGCGATATTCAAGTTGAATTCACATTCCGTTTTGGAACTTCCCAAGATTAAACAATCATCAATGTAAATGAAAGCTGCGATGCCTTGAGCGTGTAGATAAGTTTTGATGGGCATCATCACTTTCGTAAAGAAATACACTAGATCTGATATCCCAAGGAAAGCCACTTCCCATTTGTAATATTTTGTACTACCATCCGACCACGTCCATTTCATACCTAAAAGGCTTTTATGCTCTTCGGCCACTTTTATATGATAATAACCCGAAGACACATCCATGGATGCCATCCACCAATTAAGTGGAAAACAGTCACTGATTTTGTGTAGATGGTCTAACGTAACTCTTCGTTTCCTTATATAATTGTTCAAAGTCCGAGACGCGTCGATGACCAGACGCTTTTTCTTTCCAGAGCGCTCCACCACTTGTATTGGTAGAATAAGGTGTGGTGGATTTGGGGTCTCCACAAAAAGGCTGTCCTTCAGACCTTGTGTGAGTGAGGTCTCAACAAACTCGCGATTTTCGGGCGATCTTGCGGACAAATTGTTCCGCAAATGAACACTCGGAGGATATCGAAATAAAGGGATTTTGTACCCGTATTTTAGGAAATCTTGCAGGAAATTGCTGACTTTTAAAGATGATATCCAAAATTCTCTAAATTCTGGTCTATGAATGTGTCCAGCCACAGATGTGTCGTTTGTGTCTTTGAAAGTTAATGCTGGTTGATAACTCGCGAGCATTGGGGGAGCGATTTTAGCTAAGAAAAAAGGAGACAAGATGTTTCAATTCTGAGGTTTTGTTAAAAACGTAAACATACATATGTATATACATGAAGCTGAAGGCACAAAAACGGTTATGTAGTATTGCTGTTTTGCATGATTGATTGCGATTGTCTGGGGCATTCTCGCTGCCAATGTCCCCATTGACCGCAACTATGGCATGCGCCCGGCTTCTGAGGCATAACCCGACCGCGTCCTCGCCCTCTCCCTTGAAAAGATCGTTCGTAAGATGAATGTTGTGGTGTCGTATAAGACCCGAAGGCGCTTCTACCCCGTCCTCTAACCTTTGAGGTGATTCCGCGTTGAACGCTTGAAGAGGAATTCCAGAAAAGATCGAACTGGGGATTAGATTTCTTGTTCTTCTTCAGTTTCTCGACTCGTTTGAGAGCCTCTTTTGAATAAAAGTCATCCCCTTCAAATTCTTGGACCATCTGGAAGCCGTGTTCCTCACAGATGCGTGCCATTGTGATCTCGTGGTCGGCCGCCGAGATAATTTGTTTCATGGAATCGATAGCGAGTAAACCTTCCCGCTTCTCTTTTCCCCTCCTTTTTTTAATCTTATCCATCACTGACTCGGGGATTGTATCCTCTAGGAGGCGTAACAGTTTGTCATCCTGTTTTTTCCCGAACTTTTCCTCAAGACTTTTTACGGTTTGCTTTGCGAAAAGCCAGATCAAGCAATTATGCTGTGCCACTCTCAGAGTAGGATAATTGACTTTCTTAAGTTTCCTTGAACGGCCGTTTACATACGATAATGCTCGATGAACAGAACCTGCAACAAAGAAGCGGTTCAAATCTTAAATCGGTGGCAAGCCCTGACTGATGCGGCTTAAGCACCAGGTTGCCCAAACTTCTTTAGGATTGAAACACTAAGTGTCATTTGAATGTTTCTCAACATTTTCACATTAGTCCGTTTAACTTAAGTTCCCAACGTTAATGGACCTGTACTTGCTCCATCCAACTATTCCGTAAGTAATCCATAACGTCATTTAAAGACTATAAACTGGAGAAGTTATCAATTAAGTCCGATGAAATAGGCCTACATGACCAAGTTGAATTTTCGCGAATAAATTGCCATATTTAGTGTACGTAGACCCTGTTATCACTCTGCTCAACATTTTGTATGTTTTTGAGGACTCAAACCTCATTTCAGAAAGGAATACATTCGTTGCCAAAAGGCTTCTAATCACGTTGTTCAGCTTTCATACAAATTAAGACACTCCAGCTTCCGATTGAGAGAAGCGAATAAGCTTTAAGGACTTCAACCTCATTTAAGACGAGCAGAAACCCCTGCCGAAAGGTCCTTCATTCCCCGTTTCGAATCTCGTTCGAAATATAACACTCCCGCTTTTTTGTCCTGGAAAAGCGTTCCAGCTTATGGAAACCAACTTTAAAGATGCAATGCACATCACCGTAGATTTTCCCTTTAGAAAACTATTTGAGGACTTCAACCTCATTTTGAGAACCATGAATACTCTATGACAGAGTAGTAATTTTAGTTGCATACAGCCCCCACAGGTAAAGTTACTTGCTTCATACCACTGAATTACTCTCACCCACCTTAACACATTACTAATCTAAAACATACTGAACTAACCTGCCGGATTCTTTTCGTTATCTCCACCGATCGGGTCCGAATCATGTTTTCGTCCAATTGCGTAGAATAGAGGATGTGGCAGACCTTCATCAATGGATTTCTTCTCTTTCCGAGCCTCGGGTGTTGACGCGACCTCATCTTCACTGGATGAAGAACCGGAATCGTCCGAGCTTGACGACGAGGACGACGAGGACGACGAAGACGATGGGACTGCCACTTTCTTTCGTCGTTTGGACCCACTTTTCTTTTGTTTCACGGAACCTTTCTTCCTTTTCTTCTTCGACTGGTTGGGCTCAAGGAATTTCTTTGTGGACGCGTCTAGTACGAGGTCTATAGACCCGACGTCAGAAAGTTCTCCAGGTTCGTCACCCCGACTCACACAATGCGTCTTGTCTCTTCCGACGGTCGAAGGCTTTCCGGTTTCGGAATTTGATTTTTCATGATCAGAATTTCCAAATCCATGAAAATCGGGATCATCTGACATTTTTTTCTTGATTGCGACACGTGGGGACGTTAGGGCTTGCTGAACCGTGTGATTTCTTTGTGTTGCAAGCTTGAAAGAAGTCGTTGAAGGACAAAAATTAATGCACGAGGGTTTAAACACAACCTTCAACGTGACCTACACGGAAGACAATGAAGACAGGGCTTTCTTCCGGAAAGAGTATGCGGTAGTTTCATCGGGAATCTTCTGTGTTCGTGTTCACGAAACCTGGCATTTCTCTATCCTTAGGTGAATTGAAAAAAGAATTTACTTCCATTGAGAGCCCGGGCTCCTCGTCATCCGGTAGTCGCAGGAATACATTGGCCGCGATCTTTTCGGTATGTTCGCTTTGGACATCCCAGACCCCAGTTGTCGTCTTGTTCAGATCGCTAAAACGAGTGGGCACTGGGGAGCGAAAATGATCGTGGGAAACCGTAGTCCTTAGAACTCGATCAACCTGTCTCTGTCTTGGAAAGGATCTTGGGCAAATGGTTCCTACGACAGCCCAGCCGAGGGCCGTGTCGTAGGCAAAGGGGGCTCTTTCTCCGTATTGCTTGGAGCGTAGCAAATCCCCGCTATCTCGTCCAAATAGAATCAGAACTTCCGCTTCCCTATCCAAATCTTGGAAATTATGGGATAGATGGCTTAGATGCGGCTGGGCTTGGACCATGCTTGGTTGCGCAATTTCGTCTTTGGTGTCCGGAATCATGGAATTTCCATAGAGAGGGGGTAGATGAAACACTTCGTCCTTGCTCGCTCCTTGAACAGTGAATCCCCCCACGACCATTCCACTCACAGCAGAGCGATCGTTTTCCATGGTGGTTAAGAAATACTGCTTGATGGGACCCTTGACTCCAAAATAGTCAAACACCTTAGGGTGCGCAAAGGAACTTGTGGACTCCTCGTCAATTATTCCATAGGCCCTAAGGGTCTTTTCTGAATTTCCAGGCAATCTGATGTCTACCAAGACTGTTTTTCCACAACTCCTGCCCCATTCAGACCCGCACACTGATGTGCAAAGAGAGTTCGTTGATCTCGGTTTTTGATGTTGGTCGGTGGGATTCGAGCATTGGTCCCGCTGGAATGACTGCGGGTGCATCAGAGTGATGTGTTTGTCAGAAGAACAACTCTCACATCTGACATCTTGTGAACAATTGGCTCGTCTGTGCCGTCCAAGACACCTGAAGCATAAACCGTTTGACATTATGACTCCCTCTTTCTCTCTTAGATCCATGCCACGGAAGACTCGACATTCGTTCAACAAGTGGTCCCCCTCTTTGTGCAGGGGACAGGTGGGTGCCTCCAACTCTGTTGATAGCACTCGCCGACTAGGTTCTCTATGATTCCCTTGATAAGCTCGAGGCCTGGGTTCATGAGACGTTTTTCGATCTTGAATGTAGGCTGGATTATTGGCCCAATCGGCCTCTCTGTCCAGAAAGGCCCGAAAAACCGAAAAGGGCGGATAAAGACCCCCGGACTCTTCCTCAAAAGCACAACCCCTTCGACGCCATTTGTTGAACACGTATGGTGGAAGTTTGTTGGTGATTGATCGAATACCAAACTCGGTGTCAAAGTGTCGGAGCCCTGGAACACTAGCCATCTGGCCTTCAATCTGCCGACAGAGATCCGCCAAATCCCGCAACCTTTTGGCGGTATCGACTTGACCAATATCCGGAAACCCGTCTATCTTCTCGGTGAGATGAAGGGCGACTCTAGAGCTGGTGCCAAATCTTTTCGACAGTGCCTCCCAAATATTTTCAACTGTTGCGTCGGCGTTCTGTCCTCCACCATCCCGAAAACTTTCTACCACTGCCAGCGCTTCCCCTGAGGTGTGTGCTTGAAGAGCACGGATTGTTTCTTGCGGCGAGAGTTGGAGGTCTTGAGCCTCGCTAATAAAAGCATCACGCCACGAGGAGAAATGTGATGCTTTCCCTGTGAAAGGTGAGTTTGAGACCCGGTAGAATTCCATTTTGCCAAGGTATCTTGTGGCGGCGTCCAGTTTAGAAGAGGAAGGGACCGAAGGCGGGTTGCCACTAAGATTAGATCTCCCCACCGTGGTTTCTCCCTTGATGACAGGCTCATTCACAACCACTTCGAGCAAATCGTTGGAATCATTTCTTCTTTCTCCCTGAAACCGAGCCAAGATTTCGGCTCTGGATTCCACTGGAAGATCAAGATCTACGTCAATATCTGTTGCGACAGCGTTGAGAGCTGCTAGTGTAATAGATTTACTCTTTTCTCTTTCTAAAGCCTTTTTCTGTACCTCAAACCTCTCGTGTTCGATTTTGGATTCACTTTCGCGTCTGATTTGAAGCTCGCGGGCCCGTAACTCCAAAACATCGATTTGCGACTGTAGTCGATCCTCGGCATCTTTTTCCTTCAGTTCTCTAAATAATCGTTGTCGTTCAAGCTCCGATGACGAAATCGAGGCCCCAGAGGATGCTTGGGACATCGTCATTGCCAGAACAGAGCCGCCAAGAGATTCCTTGACCCTGGCCAATTTGGCCGTCTCCAACCGGACCTGGCTGGACATGTCCTTCCGTTCATTTGTTTCATCGGTGGCCTCCTCTAATGAACCCGCGGCCGTGAGTCTCTCCACCAAGAGCAAGGAGACACGTCGATATTCTTTCCATAACTCTTTGAGCCTCTCTGCCCGATACTGGACCTTGCTTGGCGTGTCTTCCGACTCCAGGCTAGTCTCGATCAAAGCTGAGACCTCTTCTTGACATTTTCTTACTTCACCCTGAAGCACGGCCATGGATGGTCGAGGAGCTCGATTGGAGTGCCGAGAGCCGGGCGCGGCTCTGGATCCGGCCCTGGACGCATGACCGTCATACGCAACCACATCGTCTGATGGATTCTTCTCCGCCATTCCTCCTCTAAGAACAATGTGGGCCCAAACCCACGTCCCAAGTGGGTCCCAAGTAAGTCCCGATCCGGGGAGTCCGTAATGGATTAGTTTTTACTGTCAGGATCCGGTCCTGAAATTGTCCAATAAAGATCCCGGTTCCCTACAGTTTACACGCCCTTTATTTCACGGTAAAAACTATCACTTCTCACACAACGGATCTCCGGAAAATGTACGATTCATTTTTGTCTCCATCTGCCTAATTTTCGGCTCACGGCGGAAAGTTCCCGCCAGACAACGGAGGGGCGATCTCGATCTTCACGGAACCTTGAATTAATATTTATTGATAGCGAAGCGTTCCAACACAAAGGTCATTCCATTATTCGAGGCCCATTCTTCAGCCGAACTCAAGGCACTTTGGACTTTTATCTCGTCTTGGGGTTGCAAGATAATCCCAATGATCTTGAAATCATCCGCAAATTTTAGCATCTTTGTGGCCATGAAGGTGCTCTCTTGTGGTTGGTTAACCATTGATGTCTTGTGCTGACTGGTCTTCTCATAGTTGATCTTTCTCAAAGTTTTGAGCCTTCAGCCAAAAGTAGCCTGTCTCTGTATCTTAGGGTTGCCACTTCAATTCCACGTGCTTGTTCTTGTCTAACTGGTGATGATTTCTTTGCTTTTTCCCATTCTTTTTCATGTTGAATCACCACACAGTAGTTTGCAGTAGTCACAAGAGAATACCAATGTTCCCTGAATAGATTTTTTGATTCATTTTTTGTCCATCCATCTATCCATTGACATTGAATGATCTGAGAGTAAGATGAAAGGCTCAAAAGCACGCTGAACAAACACCTAATTGAAACAATTGACTTTGAGTGCTTCTCATCAATGGAGAATAGGATGGTCCTTGATTGGAAGAAAGAAAGATGAAGTCAAACCCTCTTATTCTTTGAAGGGCCACACACGACCCATCTAAAATTTCTTTCTCAATCAGACAGGATCTCTCTCTCTCTCTGTCCACTAAAACACTTGAATGTGCCGTTTTTTGTTAGGTTTTTAAGTCGTGTTCCATTCCTCTGAATCTAATGCTATTCTTACTCCGAGCTTTACTCTGAATAAAGCAGTTGAACACAAACACTCTCCTAGTGCACATGTCATGACATGGCGCAGTCGGATGCGAACTAACATTTCTGAGGCTAAGTGCTTGTGAGAGAATACAGTACAGTGGCATTAGTAATTTGTGATATAGAACTAAAGAGTAATACAATCAAACGTAACAAGTGCACTGGTACAGGATAAATCTTACGACAACGCACAAGCGTCGGCTAAGGTCTACAAATATTGGTGAACTCGCCTTTGTGATAATTTGCAAGATGCTTGCAAATACGTAAAGGATAACCCTTCGAAATACGCTACATCACAAGCTGAGGAAGCTCTCGAAAAAGTGAAATAAGCATACAAAAAGGTCGAAGAGGCCTATCTTCAGTGTATAACGTTGAACAATGGTGGTGAAAGCGAGAAAAAAAAATGGGACAAAAGAGTGGCTGAGATCAAATCTCAAGTAGACAATGCGAGAAAAAATACAATGGACTCGTTACGTTTAGCGAGTACAAATGTGATCGCGCCTTTAAACCAGGCCCCAACCTCGGGAGGACAGACATCTCGCAAAACAATTAATGATACATTAAAACCCGCTATTTTGAGCCTGGATAACTCACCAATCGAATGGCGACAAAGGGTAGAAAAACTGAAATCATTCTTCTCTACGAACGCAATTGACCAATCTCAACTTCATGAGCAACAAATGTATGTCAAATGTCAAACAATACTTGGACTCAGATCTAGAGGTTAGATTTCCATCAAAATTGACGAGCCCACTGAAATATTTGGCACACACGGTGTTATCACTTCGATCCAAGATGAATTCAAGCTACGAGATCCTCTTTTCTCCCGACGATTAGAGTACTTTCGGTATCGACGGCAACAAGGACAATCAGCTTCTAACTTCATCGCCACGATGATTCAACTCAGTTATGAGAAGGGCAAGGAAAAAAGGAACCTTTTTTTAAGTAGAAAAAGTGGCAAAAAAGGAAAAAAAAAGTTGGCAAAGCTAAGCTTTTATGCTTATTCAAGTATGTCTACGCGACAAAATCCATGGAAAGTTGCAACCAGGTAGCACTTCAATGTGTTGCAATAAGTACCATGCATTTTAATGATGGAGAAGTTAAGATAATTGTTATTATTTCAAAGTCAACTCTCATTTAAATGAAAGCACACAGATGAATATTACTATTACTTTTGGAACTCCATTGAAAGGCTGAAGTACTATTATATACCAAAACTTGATAAAAAGTCAACCATGAGTAAAAAGTACTTTTTTGACATCATGTTGGTCAATAAGCCAAGTTTTAAATTGCCTCAGTCTTGTTCCTGTCAATTAACTCTCCATAAAGCGAACTCAATTCATGGCAGTGTTTTGTTCAACTAAGAGTTGTAAACAATTAGATCATTGCAGCTAAAGCAGTTCCAAGGATCTACAGTAAATTTCTTGGAGGTGCTGCATCCAATTCTAGTATTTTTGGTCTTACAACGCCATCTTTTGTGCTCTTTCAAAAACTTGTTTTGAAAGATATTTCAAAAGGGCATGCAGAAAAAGTTATTTCAAAATGGCAGAAAATGGTATGCACAAACAGAGATTTCAAAATGACAGAAAATGGCATCTACAAATAATTATTTATTTTTAGTTTGTCTGAAAAGTTTGCAGAAGCTAATAAAAAATGTTTGTATGGTTTGATTCAACGCCAATAAAATTAGAGATGAAAGAGATTTTAGAGGTCAAACACGTAAGTTTTCGTTATTATCCTTGGATTTGAAAAGCAAAAAAGTAGAAAGGAGCCAAAAAGCGCGTTTACCAGATCCCCCAAAGCGGAAGATTTGCGCGAAAACACAAAATATGGAAACACTTATTGTATGTTTTTCTCAAAAAATGCAGTGAGACCCGAATGTGGCCGGCAAAAAAAACTTTAAAAATTCTACTTCTTAACTTTCTTTACCTTGCTCAATTATGAGGCTGGTCTAACAAGTCTTTCCACAGACGAAATGCAGGTTTGCTGAGAGAAAACAGGGGCAAGAATCTGTGAACATTTCATCAGAAACTAAAATGTCACACCATCAGGTCCAGGAGAACTCGAGAGCTTTAAGCTCTTGATGATCTCAAAAGCATCTAGATCTGTGACTATCAGATCCTCCAATCGATTATCCTGACCATCAATGCCGGTCTCATTAACAACTCAATTTGTAACCAATTAGAGTCTCAAGAAAAGGTATTTTTGAGATAATGTATTTTGAGATAACTTCCTATACAGAGGGCTCAACACATTGAGGGTCTACAACAGTAAATATTGAAGGGAAAGTTGGATTGGCGATATACTGTGGTAATTCCTCATTTCGCTGTCTCATTCATTGATTCAACTATTGCCACGGGCTCCAAAATTACGCTTAAGTTTGTGAACAAAGGGAGTTCCTCCTTCATGACTAATTGGTACCTAAAAATGAAGTTGAAGTATATTTGTTCCACCAGGTCAGATTAATATTAATACTCACTTGAGGTTGTTGAAACCATCGTTGCCATATAGCTTTCGACCCTCTTTAAGAGTTTGATGACGAAACTTACTGGGTGCCTCTTTTTTATGACGAAGCATTGTATATCTAGAAGTGATCAGAACAGCATGTGTCAAATCTGACCTTATGACACATTTGATCAGTTTGTGCATTGGTTTTGTCGTAGAACATGTTCAATTATTGATTTTCAAAAGTAGATTTGATATTAAAAAAATATAGAAAGATCAAACCACGCAAAAACCTCATCCTGAACATAGACAAGTGTCTTTGACCTGGCATTTTTGGCAATGTTACTTAAGGGTCAAAAATGTCTCAATGACTCGGCTTGTTAAATTGTTGTCAAGCTTATGATTTTCTTTCCTGAGGTGAGTTTTTTGAATGTCCTACCTTGGAGGTAACTATGGTTGAGGCTTGTCAAGTTGTCAGTACTGCCATTTCTTGACTGTATGAACCAAATGATTACGATATTTCTCATTCTCTTTTTTTGCTACACTTATAAACAAGCTTGGGTTTTGAGCGTTTTGCTTTATTGTACTAAATGCAATTTATGGAGTGGCTTATACATGTTGACTTTCATTTTTTGTATTTTGAACCCATCAACTTAACTATTCCATAACGTTCCTGGATACAGAGTTGAGTTTCTTAAACATTTACGAAGTAGCTTGTTCAAAAATAGTTACCTCGTAGCTTTATGTCAAGGAGCTACATGATAATAACGCCTCCCAACCCCAGAATGGGCCCCAAAACTAGCAAAATTGTATAAAAAATATACATCCCAAAAATGTATCGAATGAGATTATTGATAATTAATAATTGATAAGAAATAAACAATAAATAAATTATGGTCGACTATAAATTGAGTTCTGAATAGAATTGGTCGTTTGGAGTTTGTTATCTTTCAAGTTGGAGGTGTTTGGACAAGCAAAGGGGATCCATCTACGGAATAATCAAAGATTAGGCCGGGAAATTCAAAGGAAAAATGCTTGGTGTGCGGCAGCATACAACCTAACAATCTTTAGAAATACTAACTTCAAAAAAAAAACACGTGGAGTACTTGAGCTAAATTCAAAGATTCAAATTCTATGATTGTTTTCATCTAAAAGGCAAATTTGAGAGATATTTTGAGGAAAGTTCCGAAAATTAACTAGATGATGCCGAACTCTGCCTTAAGAATTTGTCTTCATTTAACCCGTTTTGAGGTGGCTCATACTTATGAAGTAACTTTTACACTTTGACCGTAACAATATCAATGAACTAGCTAAGTGAACGCAACAGCTTTGGTATTCCACAAAGTTCCGTTGTATCTAGCTTCCTCCGAGGTAGGACTTTTAAAAAATCCCCTCAGTAGTTACTACTGATGTGTTTTGAAGCCAATTTTTTGCCAAGGTATTGCAATATTGGTCCTTGCTTAGGTTTTTGGGTTTGAAAGCTAACCACAACCAGATGTTTTGGGAGGTAAGAGACATATACCCTGCATCAAAAATGGCAGCACTGCTAATTTCCTACCTCGGAGGTAGCTTACCTCTGAGATAGTACGTTCTAGAAATACTAAAAGGCAGAGATTGGCATTCAAATCTATGATTGCCTGACCCGGCACGGACTGTCTGTGACGTCATTCATCATGCAGGAAGCCGAAGTTCATGATTAAAGGAACCTTTTCTTCTACGAAACACATCTAAACTATTTCGCTCATTTGATAGGGCAGTTTGGTTATTGAAAGTCCTCAAGTCTGCTGGAAATGTGTCTAAGGTATTTACCCGATATGAAAAAAGTTAATTTCAATTGGTGTGGAGTTTTAACAAGGGCCAATTAATGTCACACGATCGGGTGATTGACATCAAAATCTCAGTGATGTGGAATTTGGGCTTGCACAAGTTTTTTTTACGGGAGGTTGCAAGGTAGGGTTACTGCTTGCAGAATGGGTGCTTTGCTCTGGTATATGAGCAAACACGAATGTGAGTTTGATTTGCAACCCTGCTCAGAAGTCACGAAAGTCAGGGATGCCTTGCCTTTTGGTGATCCTTAAAGGAAAAACGGGTTTATGAAGACTGGTAGATATAGGGTAATATGATTTCACATCGGTAAATTGGCAACCCCGGCACCAAGTCAGATCACTACAAAATCAACAAAGAAGAAGCACTCTGGTTTGTTATTGAACTTCGTTAGAATTAGCTGAATGTTCAACTGAATGCTATTGACCAATCACCAGCGTGAATCATCGGCACCGTGTGTTAGCCTACGACGGCCAGTCTCTAGTAAGGGTCGCTAGTACGTTCAAAAAACTGACCTCTGAAATAATATCTTCCATGTCACTGTAGATAGGTGAAAATAGCTTTATGACATTTTTTCAATTTTTTTTGCTTTCCTACGATGATAATTTTGCCGACGAATTGCTTAAGTTATAGTAATAATCGCTCTGACGAGTTTTGCACACAATTCGCAAAACCGAATAAAGAACTGAACAATAAAACAAGCCGTTGACAAAAACACCTAACTAAGGCAGAAAATTCAATTTTATAAAATGTGCCGCTCAACTAAAACAAATCATGCAATTTAAGACGGAAATCCCATTCCTTGTAGCCGTAATAAGATATCCGCAACCCACCGAAAAAAAGAAAAGAAAATCCTTTTACATCCATAAAGAATACAACCAAATAACCAAAGTTCAATTTGAAGCAAAAGGGGCAAACACATCAAGGCGGCCAGCACTGTGGCCAGAATTGTCACATTTTGAAAGTCAAAATATGCTATTTGCTCCAACACATCAGTGTTAAAGTTGAGACTTTATGTAAAGATGAAATTTGAAGCAAAAAGAAACACGGACTCATGTAATTTAAAAAAAAACCAGTTTTATTTTATGGTGCCTCTCTGCTTTGGGTAAGCCCAAAAACGGAGCCGAAACAAAATTTCGACTCTCGGCCCGTCACTACCATTACTTTTTGAACACTTCGGTTAAAACATCAAACTGTTAAATTTTGAGCACCAAACATGAAGTTTTATATGTACACTAAACATAATTTCTGGGATTGATTCCCGTACATACCTGGCTATTTTGTCATTATATCGTGATATATTCATTCCATGGTAAATTATGCGACCGGCCATGTCGTCATCCTCACCTTAAATGAGTCGAATCGATTAAATCATGTTTATTATTGGTGCCATGCTGATCAGAAAACTTGTGATTGACCGAAAGGGCTCATAACCGTAACCAAAAATTTCGGCCGAAAGAGGGCTTAACCGAAACCGTAACCAAAAGCAGCTGACTATGCAATTATATTTATGAGCAAAATTTAAAAAAAAATATTTTTTTTCTTGTGTCGATGTTGGGGATTCGCTAATTTTGAAAAATGGGAAAACTTAAATTTCAGAGGTTTTGGACCATTTTTTCGATTTTGTTATCAAACTTCATCTTTTGTAGTGCATGTCTGCTTTCGGTTTTCGAAAGACATAACCGAAACCGAAATCGCAATTTCGGCTGATTGCACTTTTGGTCCATCCCTACAGAAAACCAGTGTGACGTAACTTTTGCAATTTGCAATTTCAAGGGCCCGGAACTTGATGTTTGAAAGTACAACATAATTCTAAACTACTTTAATTTTTTTTTGCATTTTCCTTGATTTCTCAAATGTTTCATCTGTTTCGAGGTTTTATTTTTGTTTTTTTAGGTTGGCAAAATATTTCAAAAAACTTTGAGGGAAATAAATGAACGGTCAATGCACAATGGGGCTTAACCAAAATTAACCAAAACTATCAAAATGTCTAAAAAAGGGCACTACCATCATAAACGCAGAAGAGTGCGCCATGTATTGAGGCAAATTGAAAAAATCTAAAAAACAGTTAGGTGTCAAGTATGGCTCCAAAAAAATATTTTACAACACAATTAGCTTGCCAAAACTTTTTAAATAAATTGGTGCACACAGACAAAAAATATCTTTTAAACGTTCGGCTTATTTTTCAAATATTTTGGCGAAAGATTTGTGGCTTTTGTAAAAGAATTTATTCTTATAAATTCTTATATTATATAAATAGAATATACTTGATATTTATAGATATAGTAGCTCTATATAGAGATGCGTTACTTTTTTGCTAATATTTTTACCGGCTCTAGTAACATCCATGAAATTGGCACATATATTGTTGTAGGTGCAGATTTCTAGCTCATGAAGCTCAATCATTTTGGATGTTAGTTTTCAATGTTTGCAAGTTGATTTGAAATATTTGGTTAATTTGATATTTCCAAGAGCAATAAAAAGCATAACGTACGAAACATCTGCATCTTAGCAATCAAAACTGGCGTCACTTGTATTTTTTTATTTTTTTTTAAGAACTGTTTTTCAAGGAATTTTCCTTCAATTGAATTGAGCCAAAAAATTGGTAGCATTGATTTTAAGAAAATTGCACGTTGGTTTTTAAAATGGAAAGAAGTCTTTGGGTCAAAGTTGATTAATTTCTCAACGATTGTTCTGATTTCAAATTCAAATGATTGAAAAACTGAGTTTTTCCATGTAAAAAAGCAGGATCAAATCAATTGCATTTCCTGCATGTGACACCTTACTTTTGTCGGGTGGACTACGTATTTTAATTCTCAGCTCATTCGAATACCAAAATGAAAAGTCATGCTGTGTCAATCTTATGAATCGAGTATAAGATAGAATAAATGTGCTCGCCCTTGTGCAATAGACTAATTATAGGCCAAGGGAAATAATTTTATTTAGCTGTGGAGCAAAAATCCTAGACGTTTCGAGGAGTAGGGTCAGCTGAAGATAACCATCAGCTGACCGTACGTTATAAAACGTGTGGGGTTTCTGCTCCACAGCAAAATAAAATCATTTCCCGGGGCCTAAATTGATGAATAACATGTCAGCTTGTTCCACCTAAAGAGCGCCTCTCGTGGTCAGATTGAGACATAGTTGCCAACTATTTTTTTGTAGCAACAGTTTTTCCCTCGATGCTTATTTTTCTCTGTAGTTTCATTTTGTTATCAAAACATGCGATTTTGATAACATAATGCCATTACAAAGAACAATGGGCATCTAGGAAAAAACTGAAGTATGGCAAAGGGTGGTATTAAAACGCATTCACTAGGTGGCAACTATGTCTCAATCTGACCACAAGAGGCGCTGATTTTGTCGAACAAGCTGACATGTTATTCATCATTTATTACCAGAAGGGAGATAATGCATTTATTTTCACTGAGCTTTGACAGAGAATAACTTTTCCCCACATGTTCGACTAAAGTAAAATTTCAAACACCATTTTTATAGCATATAACTTATGTCAAATGAAAACTGTTTGGTTAGTTTTGAAAAACTATGACGAAAAACGACAATTTTTCGATTAATTGTAACTCTGGACTAAATGCACTAAAAAGGAGCAAAAACCACCCAAAGTAAAGCTTGAGGCACACGAAAAGACGCTTTAGACTCAACTAACATGAGCCATGAAGCTGATAAATGGCGCAAAATCCATGTGAAACATTTCACATGGTTTGTTAACACACTGAAAAAACTGACCTCCCCAGCCCCAAAACTGGTTGGCAAATCCGTTAACCAGAAATAAGTGAGATTTTGTAAGAGCTACTACACCACCGAACATTTTTGGATACGTGAGTTTATACTTTTTAGTACTAACGGCTGGAAAGAATGAAAAAGATTGTTCATTATGAACTTCATTCACTTCATGCGTTTAACTCTTCAACGAACTTTTTGAGTCAGATTTAATCTTAGGTTGCGCGATTTCAACATCAAAACCTTGCTGTTTAGGAGTGACACAAGTGATACCCTTGTAGGAGCGGCTTTCTTCTTCTCTTTTTGTTGAAAGTTCCCTCCATGGCTTACTTGGGATGGGTCGGGCCAAGATTTTTTGGTTCCCGGTCAGGGTTAGTTTGGTAACTCGCCAGATTGGTTTGGAACCAAATTCAAAATTTTGGATCTGGATCAGATCCAGATCAGTGCAAATTGGTTTGGATATGATCCGCTCATTCAGGGTCTTGTAGAAATATTTTCAAACATTCCTGTACTTGTTATCATGCTATATGAACTAAGGCAATCTTTTAATTGGAAATTCATTTTTAAAGACAATTATCTGATGAATTAAAAGTAAAAGAAAAAAATCAGGAAAAGATGGATTGGTCCCACTTCCAAGTAACATTCATCAAAATTTTATGAGTCAACTCCCCAAAGGTCAGTTCTGACTCTGGATCGGTTTGTGGGTTTTTGGATCTGATTCCTGGTGAGCCGACCTCAGAACCAATCCAATCTGATGATGAGCCTGCTCATGGCCAATGCGGATCCATCCCTATATCTTACTCACTTCCATGGAATCCATCCATAGAACTGTACTTGTGGGTAAAAAGCTCTTTGATTATTAATTTGTGGGTCCCTGAACCTACCAGCGTCTGTTTGGTGGGCCCTTGACAACAAGTAATCAAATTGGATAGGCCTTGACCCAAAAGTGGTTGCCAACCCCTGGTCTTCAGAACGCAGCTTCGCAGCTGTGATCTGATAGATGTTGTCCATCATATAGGGATATTGCCGCTCCACCTGAACAAGTATTAATTTTTATTGACCGCCTTCTCCTTTTAAGAGACTTCCTCCAAGCCCAAAGAGGTCAGGTCCAAAATACTTTTCACCTACAACTTACTTTACTACCCTACAAATCATTTTATTACCCTACCAATCACTTCATTGCCCTATAAATGAATCTTGCTTTACAAATACATCTCAGACGCACAATTACTTGCACATATGAAGCCCCCGTCTCATTGACGGGGAATGATTCACTGAAAAAGTCGTGGTAGGCTTTTATGCCATGGCACTGAGTAGCCAACACACCAACTGATGTACTTGAGGCAGGGTGGGCATTTTTCGACATGGAGAGCATTTTGGACAGCCTAGTGTCCAAAAGTGTCCAAAAGTGTCCAAAAGTGTCCAAAAGTGTCCAAAAGTGTCCAAAAGTGTCCAATAGTGTCCAAAAGTGTCCAAAAGTGTCCAAAAATACCCAGAAGGTGTCCAAAAATCCCCAAAAGATCTCCATAAGTGTCCAAAAGTCCAACAAACTTAAAAGAAAGTTGTACAAATCAGACGAAAAACCAGTTACACTACATAAGTAATTGAATTCTAAAGAATGCATGGTTGTGTACTTAAACATAAATAGTTCTGTTAATAGGAACATTACTTGGAGAAATAAACTTTGCCATGATAACTTGTTAATAAATTGTTAAAAAAAATGTTTTGTTTATACAATATGGTAAAATGTGTGTAACTTTTCAAAATGTTTCAAGATTTACATTTTATTTCCTCATCTGTAAAAAGAGTCTTGTCTTTTTTAATAGTAAAACAACACTGCTTTAATTCTTTGGCAAAAGCATTATAATACCCACATTGCAATCTGATATCAGTTTGAGTGTGCTTTATTATAGTTAACATTTTTTGGACAGTCAGGTCAAAAGACTTCTTGCCTCTTGGATGGGAAACACTTGCAACAATGATAAACTTTGGAATATAAATCAAAATACTAAGTAACCTTCTCTTGTCACAAATCAAGACACAATTAGCTTTAAAATGTACTCGCATACTATGTTTAACATGAAGTGTGGTGTGAGCGTGTTATTAGTAGTCCCAGTCTCACATTCGTTTGTTCGTTCATTCCTTCAGTCGATCATTCTTTCCCACATTTTGGACGATGCTCGGTGGTCAAATGAAAAGAGTGGAAAGTTCAAATGTCCAGTTTGGCCTTCAAGTTATTGGCTCATTTAATGTATTAAGTGTAAGTTCCTTATGCTGAATTGACTTATTCTTGCTTAGATTTCGTCAAGTGACGTTTATTTTGGAGAGCAAGGTTGTAGAATGTTATTCTAAAAATGTTTTGAACCATTATTTTTCGAATTACTATTTTTGGACACTTTTGGACACTCCTATTTTTGGACAGCCTTACTTTTGGACACTTTTGGACACCTTTTGGACAGGGGTGGACAAAATGTCCAAAAATCAAATGCCCACCCTGACTTGAGGTGAACGGAGCTTGCTCCTAATACCGGTATTGAGTGAATACCCCGAGTTTGAGAACGTCGAATTCAAGATCTAAGTGAAGACGGCCCGCTCAAGAGCTCGTCTGAAGGGTGACCAGTTCGAGGGCTTTAGCCCGAGAACTGGTCACCCGAAAGACGAGCTCGAGGGCGGAAGCCGTCTTCACTTAGATCTTGAATTCGACGTTCTCAAACTCGGGGTATTGACAATATCGTTCGTTTGGCTCACTCATGTAGACTTAAAGGACTATCAATAAATGGGTTGGTCCCCTTAAAATGCACTGTAATCGTCACACTGGTACATGTTATTTGTTACTGGTTAGCTGATTGTCAGTCTTGAAGCAACGTCTGTGTGATAGTGATGTGACTTGGTGTGTTGGGCAAGCTTTTTTGCGCGAGGTCGCAAGGTAGGGTCACCTAATGGAGATTTCGTGTTGTGCTCAGCTATATCAGCAAACTCAAATTTGAGTGTCGTTTGCAACCCTGTTCAGAAGTCACAAAAGTTAGGGACGCCGTTCCGTTCTCCTTGATGAAAAAACAGGTTTTTGAAGATTGGTAAGCAAAGAGGAATACGATTTCACAAAGGTCAATTGGCGACACTACCTTACGACCTCGCGCAAAAAATCTTGCCCAATACACCAAGTCACATCACTACTGTGTGAGCGGGGGATGGACTGTTCAGGTTTTCGTGTGAGATTAATAGTTTTTGAAAGCACAAGCAACTGTATCAGGTAAGTGACTATTTGGTTTAAATCAAGGGCAGTCTAGCCGGCTCTTGAACAAAGCGGCATTTGGGAAGGGAGCTGGCACGAAAGATTACTCGAAAGATTTTGATTGTTTTGCAATGGATTAAAAACACGGGGGCACATGGATCATTAGGACATTATCATACTTCAATTTCAAATGTTGTGAAGCAATTAGATCAGGGTTTCACGACACATGAAAGATGTCTGTACAACTATTAATAAACATTTTTTAAAGTAAATCTTAAATCGAACAATTTTATGATAAATGACGAGTGCTTGGTCATATTGATGTGATCGAGAGAAATCAATTTGCGCATATTTCGATTTTTCAATTTAGAGGCAAGAATGATGTTTGCATCGGATGGATGAATCAGCTTTTCTACACGGATTTGAAACCAACTTACAAATCAAACAAATACAATGTAAGGAGTACGTACCTTGTAATATTAAGTTTTTGAAAATAAGACTTTTGATTTTCAACATTCTAAAATGTTCTTTCAAGACCAAAAACAAGTATTTGGCAAGTGTCAGGTCTTTGGAAGCGCACAAAGTCTCCTTTTTAGATTTTCAATTTAACTCGTACTTCCAAATTTTGGTTAGGAATCTTGCTTAAAAATCCCAATTAGATTTACAGAACAGATTGGTTCAATTTCATAGTTTGAAAGTTAAGAATGTTTTGAGTCACTATAGATTGCGCAAGAAAAGTGTTGCTGTGGGATGATTTTGTTTAACTCTTAAATACTTCGTAAAAATTGAGACGGCAACGTATTTTCAAGTTTTGTTCTTGTGGTTGACTCAGCTCATAAACCGGTTTGTGAACGTCGTCATTCTCGTCTTGCTTTCTTCGGAATCAGAATTCGAGACTGCGCGTCGCCTTTTTCCGACCTTCATTATTGCCCGATACGATTTTCCGACCTTCAAGAGTGCCCGCGGCTGCTCTTTTTTGACCTTCATTACTGCCCTGTTGTCTTTTTCTTGGCCTTCAATACCGCCCGTGTTGTGAGAGTCAACTGCTTTTGATCGGCTTTTTTCGCGTTCAATTTCAATTTCAAGCTCGCACAACAATGAGCAACGTTGAGCGAAGGCGGAAATCAATTAGCAAGTCACATGAAATACGTCGACTTTTGTTATGTAGTGGGGAGTGAGCCAAACGAACGATATTGAGTAAGCAAAGCATGCTAGTTGGATAGTACGAATGTCCGTGTTTAAAATGATTTTCAGGGTTGAAAATTGTAACGGAAGTCCCAAAAAGGATAAGTTGGTCAACAAAATACCATATGCACCCACAAATGAAGGGAGGAATGGTCAAGATCCGACATCACTCGTTTCATTTTAATTGACGCCCCTCGGGCTGACGCCTCGGTGACGCCTGTCGCCAATAAAATGAAACTCCCTCCGCCGGATTTTGGCCATTACTCCCTGCCTTTGCAGGTGCATAAATAGTATTTACCTCACCTTCGGGAATGACCCAGCTTCGCCCATTTAAATCGTCAATGGCCGTGACTACTGCTTGTCAATTAATATCACAAGACACTAGGACTCAGCAAGCATGGGATTCGAAATGGGATGTTGCTGATAGTTTGCGAATGCTCAACCATTAGGCTACGACTATCTGCCCATAAAGTATTGCATTTCAGACCAATGGTATCGATTATGCAAGTTGAAGAGTTTGCACAGTAAGTACAAAACATGAGAAGAAATTGGAAACGTGCAATTAAACAAATGATCTCCTTTTATGATAACTTGCCACAAAAACAAGTCTCTACTGGCCATCTGTCTATTCCAAGACAAGCGTTCCTGATTCAAAACTTCGGAAGAGCCCTAATAAATCCGAGGCCCCTCATTCGTATTGATCAAAACCTATATTACAAACATATTGTCACGTCATCATAAAAAACATGAATATTTTTTCTTCGTCACGAACCCTGCTCCAGCCGTCTCGATCCGGATCACGGTTAGGGATGATGTGCGGCGGTCGGATCGTTTTGCTCTCTTCGTTACGCCTGGTTCGCGATAATAGTCCTTCTTCCCCTTTTGTTGAATCGAGGCTTCTAGATTGCCAGGGTGGCTCCGATCGGACGCTAGACTTGGATTCATCATGGAGTCCCTTTTTTATCTCCTTCATCCTGCCCACCATTACGGGGAATGTGTCACGGGCCTTCGAGGGGGGAAGACAGGATACCGTGAGGGTCCCCTCACCTTGTTTGAAGCATTGATCTGCTTTAACAATGGTTCCAATTCATCAGGAAACATTACCTTCCCTGAGTCCCATGGTTTGGCTTTTGCTCGAGTTTGACATTTGGTCATTGGCAGTGCAGAGGGTTGAGGCACGGTGGTAGTTTTGGTAGGTCTTGGAACACTGATAATGTGATTTGGAGGTGGGAGTTGATTTTGGATCTTGTGGTGGCTTCGAAGTTGATGTTGGTTTTGGGGATATATTTGGAGGTGTGTTTGGAAAGGGGTTTGGCGTGTTTGGGGTTGCGACAGGGGTTGCGACAGGGGTTTTGACAGGGGTTGTTGGAATAGGAGTTGGAGCAGGGTTTGGGGCGGAGGTTGGGGTTGGGGTTGCAGTCGGAGTTGTGGTTGCAGGGATTGGATTGAGGGTTGGTGTGGCGTGGGCAGGTCGTATCACAACTGGCTGAGCTTCGTGCATCCCAAATCTCTGTTCTTGGTTTGTTCCCCTTGAGTGGTAGTGGTGTAATGGTTTTAGATGGTCTTTGTGGCGGATCCATACACGACCAGTTGAGGGGTGAGATACCTGATATGTGTGGTTGGATGTTCTTTGCCCAACAATGAATTCATCCTCAAGGTACAAGGGTTGGAACGTGGAGCGTCTTATGGCGTTCTTGACCAGAACAGGTTGCCCCGGCGTGAGAGTGATGGTTGGTCCAACCGCTCTTGAGGGATTAGCAGAATTCCTCCAACAGTACTCGCGGTTACGAACTTTCTCCAGCTCATGGGTTCCCATAATGCCTGGCTGCATCATGTAGTAGGGGGTAAGGCCGGTGTCGGGATGGGGGGTCTCCCTGTAGTCTTTGATTGCGTTCCTCAGAGCTTGGTCCATGCCCTGTTGCGTCTGGTCGCTCAGCTTGATTGCTTTTCCCACCAGCTTCATACTGCACTCTCCTGGGTTGCTTCTTGGGTGGTATGGGGGGAGAAGGTATGGGTGATGTTCCGTGATGTTATGAAATTTTTGAAGTCTTCACTTTTGAAGGAGGTGGCATTGTCTGTTCAAATGATTTTAGGGTCCCCATATCTGTTAAAAGCATCACGGAGGGCCCCAACTATGTGGTGGGACGCAGAAGTTGGGATTGGAACAGCTACCGGATATCTGGAGAGGTTGCAACGGGCAACCGGCAGGTGGCGGCCACCAGGGATCGGTCCGAAAAGATCAATATATACTGTATGCCATGGTCGTGAAAGAGGCGGTGCTGACGCCATTGGGGCCCTTGATCTCTCCGGCACAAAGAGTTGGCACCTTTTGCATTCGAGTACACAGGCATCCACTACCACATCCATAGCAGGAAAGCAGAGCACAGCCCGCATGCGTCTCTTCATTGAAGAACATCCAAGGTGTGTGTCGCCATGGGCTAGTTTGAGGAGGCATACACAGAGGCTGTTTGGAACAACCACGCGCTCACCGCGTAGGATGGTTCCCCTTTTAGTGACTGTGAGCTCATGAAACACACTTTTATAGGGAGCTAGTTCTCCCCATGATTCCGGTGTTGTTCCTTTCCTGACGAGGCTGGCAAGTTGGGCTAAGTGTGGGCATGCCCTGCTAACGTTTGAAATTGTGGCAGCACCAATTTTTTTTCGTCGGATTTTTTTTGTCGGAATCTTCTGAGGCCAAAATCAATGGCCAATGCCTCAAGGTCAAGCTGGGGGTACCTGGCCTCTATGTCTGTCGTAGCTCTGGAGGCCATTGCCACGGATCTAGCTCCTCTCCAAGACGGACCCTGGGCCAGTATTGCACTCAACCCCTTGTTATGGGCGTCCATAAAGATTTGTGTTGGAAGTTTGGGATCAAAGAAGGCTGGAGACATGGAATCGGCCATTGACGCCCTGATGTCATTGAACTCCAAGTCGTGTCTTGTGGTCCACTTGAAGTGTGAGTGCTTCTTGGTCAGTTCTCGTAGTGATGCCGTGCGGGATGCGAATGCCGGGATGAAATCCTGGTTGGACGTGGCCATGCACAAGAATGAGACCAGTTCATATTTATTAGTCGGGGGAGGGGCTTGGTATAGGGATTTGATCTTCTCTGGGTCAGGTGAAATGCCTTTTGTAGACACTCTCATCCCCCAGAAGGAAATCTGCTCAGCCCCTATGTGGCATTTTTATGGGTTGAGCGTAGTGATGGACTCATAACCGAAACCGAAAGAGGGCTTAACCGAAACGGAAACCGAAGCCGAAACCGAAAGCAGTGTTCATTGTTTACAAAATTGTTCAAATGCAAAACCCGCCTCAAAAATTAGAATGTGTTCGATGTTGGGTAGTCGCAAATTTTGAAAAATCTTGAAACTTAAAATTCATAGGTTTTTGGACCATTTTTTTTCGATTTTGTTGTCAAACTCCATTTTATATAGTGCTTGTCTGCTTTCGGTTTCGGTAGGTATAACCGAAACCGAAACCGAAAGCGCTTTCGGTCCATCACTAGTTGAGCGTCATTCCAAGCTCCCGTACCCTGACAAGAAATTACCGCAAGGCTCTGTCGTGGGCGTCTTGTGTAGGTGCAGCCACGATCACGTCATCGTGAATTGTGTGGACATTTTCAATGTCGCCAAAAGCCTTGAAGCAAGCCGCTGCCAGTTCTCCCGATGCTGGTTTGAGCCCCATTGAGAGTCTCTTGTACCTGTACAAGCGACCTCCAGATTGGAATACCGTCAGGCCGCGCGAGTCTTCATGTAGGGTGAGCTGATGAAAGAATTGAGTAAAGTCCAGTTTTGAGAAGATCGCACATCCTGCCAGCTTGGCTCTTATTGCTTCCGGGATTGGGATTGGTACTCGCGTGTCCCTAAGTTCTTTATTCAGGCCCCTGAGGTCCACTGTGATCCTCAACTTCCCATCCTCCTTAAACACCACGGCCAGGTTTGCAACCCAATCTGCTGGTCCTGAATGGTGCTCTATGACATCATTGTCAAGCATTGCCCTTATGGCCTCATCCACCTGGCCCTGAAGGTAAACGGGGGCGTGGCGGGGTGGGGAAATGAACGGCTTGGCTTGAGGTTTGAGGAACAACCGAACACAGTAGTTCTTCATTACCCCAAGGCCAACAAAACACGACCTAAACTGAGGGAGGTTTATCCAAATGGAGGTGGTTGCGTCGGGTAATAATGAGGGTGGGGCAGCCGAGTAAAAGAGGTGCTCAAGTTTATTGGGTCGCAAGGTTGGGATGAGGTGTCGTTTATATGAAATTAGTCGAGGGTCCATAGTGATCATTTTCGATTTAAGGGCGAGGGTCTTTGATATTATGGGCTCGATTCTTCTGTCTAGGTTCGTGTTATCCTGCACAATCCACTTTGCCATCGTTCCACTGGTGCCCCATTTTGTGATGATGGTTAAGGTACCCACTAGGGTGATGGGGCTGCTCCCAAATGGACGGATTGTGGTGGTGGTAGGGACCAATAAATCTCTGACCCTGTTGGGGAGGAGTGCAAGGGGGACTACGTTTGCCTGAGCTCCTGTGTCTACAATTGCAGTCAAACGCACCGGTCCTATTGAGATGGCTGCTGCTAAGGGCTCACTTTCACTCTTGGAATTGATCACGTAGACGTCATACTACTCCAGTGGCTCTGAAGTTTCGACGTTGTGCATTACTTCTTGGATTTGGTGGACCTCTTGTGGGCTTGGTAGTTGGCGTTGTCCTTGGGTGGAGTAGCGCACTGTGGCAAAGTGGCCCTGTTTGTGACATTGCTCACATCTGCTATTGGCAGCGGGGCAGCTCCTTCAACCTGATGGGTGATTTGTTCCACACCAAAAACATCGGCCAGTCCTCTGGGAGTCGTGACGTTGGCCTCGGGCTCTTCCTTGTCTGGCTTGCCCCCTTGGATTGGACCGGGAGTACAGGCCTGTAAGACGGTTGATCTCGGGTGCTTGGAAGGTTTCATCTTGGGCCTCTTCGATTGCTAGCAGGGGGCGGGAATTGGTGGCTCTGGTTGCTGCTGAGGATACTTTGATATCATTAGCTCGGGCGCGGAACTCTTGGAATGACCATCGGTCTTGGAGGGCGGTTGCTCGGATGACCTGTGACGACGTGCCACGGATGGCTAGGTGGCGGGTAATATGATTTCGGCAATTTGTACATGAGAAACCACTTCGGCCCGCGGCAATGTTCAACCGATCAAAGAACAAAGCAAATGTTTCACCTGGTTTCTGCGTGGTGTCTAGAAAGGAGTTGACGATGACGAACTCTGAACTGAGGGCCCCAAAGTGTTCTTGCATATGGTTGAACACGCCCAGGTAAGTCAGACCGGGCTCCTTGAGGGTTGGAATCCTTGCTCGAAGTGCCTGTTGAGTGGGGAGTGCCACGGCGAGTCGTACAAGCCGCAGCCATTGGAGGTTGGCTTGGTTGTTGTCAACAGTGGGGGCCCCGTCATGCCCATAATGGGCCTCGCAGTAGGCCTCTAATGAGTCAATCCAAAATTGTAGATGCTCCGGGAGGTCATGATCAGGGTGGTCCATGTGGTTGAATGGGGGGGCTCCTAGGCCAGAAGCAGGGTTTTGAACGCCGCCACTCGTACCAGCGCGGGGATCGTAGTCAGGGCCTGATGAGGACATAACGGGTGTTTGACCAGTCCTCGTCGCCACTAATAAATCCGGGGCCACTCATTCGTTTTGATCAAAACCTATATTACAAACATATTGTCACGTCATCATAAAAAACATGATTATTTTTTCTTCGTCACGAACCCTGCTCCAGCAGTCTCGATCCGGATCACGATTAGGGATGATGTGCGGGGTCGGATCGTTTCGCTCTCTTCGTTACGCCCACAGACCATATAATGGCTGGACCTCGCTTCGTGCGAGAAAAAGGTGGACAACTTTGCATCATCAGCTGGTACATAACACTACACCCCAAAATGGTGGGAATTTCGAACTTTTCAAAATTTTGCCAGCGTGGCCAAATCCTGAACAGACTCAATGTACCGTACGTACTTTGTTCTTGAGGCGAACGAACGTCGTTACTTCTGAGCACGCGGTCGCCCTGAGATTTTGAAGCTAGCGCAGCTGGGCCAAGTGGTGTCACTTTTCTCTCGCCGACGGTACGGGCCAATGCGACATCTAGTCATTATATGATCTGTGGTTACGCCTGGTTCGCGATAGTCCTTCTTTTCCTTTTGTTGAATCGAGGCTTCTACTGTAGATTGCCAGGGTGGCTCCGATCAGACGCTAGACTTGGATTCATCAAGCCCCTTCACTTTATGTAGCAAAATTTTAGATACAAACAATTAAACATAATTATTTTTTGGAAAATGTCAAGATTTGCCACTCCAACTTTAAGTTGTGCACATGAGAAAGGCATTGTTGCAACAACTTGGCTTAAATCTTTGTTTAATCTAACTTTCACGCCCATCAGAAACACACATCTTCTGAACTTTTTTTCCCCCAAAATAAGTGTGGCGAAATCTGACAAAATGCTGCAAAAGACAAAAATTGAATGTTAAAACAAAAAGATTTATCATCCATACTCGTGAACTCTGTGTGAAGTTACGTGAAGATTATATGTCCTTGTGTAAAATGTTAAACATTGGAAGGAATAATAATGCAACAATGACAGTACGTTAAATCTCGGGGTTTGGTCGCTTTTTCACTGTATACCAAACCTGACATCACAAGTAATTACTCCCATTGTTAAATGTGAAAAGAAAAGCCAAAATGTTGTCAACCAAAAGCAATTTGCATTTACTCCCTGAATTCAGCAGTCCCCCTCCCACCCCTTAAAATATTAACTGTAGCTGGCCCCAGTTCAGATTGTCACTTTACAACAGGGTTGGCAACCACTTTTGGGTCAATGCCCACCAATTTGGATTACATGTTGTCAGGGGCCCATCAAACAGATTTTGGTGATAGGTTCAGAGGCCCAAAAATTTAAGATCAAGGTGTTTGTACATGTGGTCTTGTCTTGGGCCTTGCCCCACCCTTTGGTTTAAATGAAGAAGCAAAGTCACTACAACTCAAAAGACAAGAAATCACGTCTGCAAGCCGCAAGATTTTGATGTTGAAATTGCACAACCTAGAATTAAATCGGACACGAAAGTACGTTAGATTTCAATCAAATATTCTCACCAACAGACATATGGCGGGGACTTTCTGGACAGGTATAGAGATTTCTATCGTCTTCTGGTAAAAGATCCACGTCATGGAAAATGAAGCAATCCCAATTGGCATCTTTCATCGCCTCGACAAATCCAACATTGAATAGCATTGCACGGTTGAAATCGTTTGAATCAATCTGAGAGACACAACATCATAATTAAGAATTGCGTTAAAAACATCTTTTACTAGGGTCACGAAAGCGGGAACAGCACCATCATTTTTATACAAAAAATAAAGTTTTTGATCAGAATTTTGAGGCTGGTAAATCATTTTTGAGCATTTTAGGACAAAAATAAAAGACGATCTTTTTTTGCTACTGCTCGCCATTTTTTCACAATGCGAGTTGAAAGTAAGCTACTTCATTGCAGGTCTAAGCAATTTTGAGATGTAGGGATGGAAGCACAGTCGGGAACGATAAGGAACATGGTCTTGCATGCAATTTGGGAAGTGAAATTAAAACAAGCCATTGACAAGGAGAAGACAATGAACTGGTCCTTGAGTGGCACAAACAGTTATAACAACTGACAAATGTAAGTCATCAAACAATCATTCTGCTTTGCTTGTTTGCTTGCCTCTATTCTAGCGGCAAATTTTCAGGCTGAATATAATTTTGCAGTTAGCTACTTTCGGTTTCCTTGAGCCCTTTCAGGTACCATTATTACCTAAAAGGGTCACTTTAATAACAGATTTCCATTCCTAGAAATCCACTCTTAACCATAAAAATATCAGTATCGAAAGTGACAAAGCATCCAATTGTTCAAAATAATTGGGATTAAATTCGTGTGTTTAATGATTCAGAGCGTTTGCCTTTTCAACTCTTTTTAGAAAATCTTTTTTTTGTATTAGTTCTTTCATAATTTCGACCCTCGTTGAATGAAAGACTTTCCTAATTGACAAGGTCTTCTTCTTCATATACTTTCAGAACATTCTGTCTTCCTCCAAATTTCGAAAATGCTCTTTTGCAAAAAGAATCCTATCTCTCCAAGGACTATTTCCATCAGCCATTGCGAAAAAACTTATTGTAAAGCTCAAGCAATTCGCATAGTTTTTCATCAATTTCACCCAAAAAAAGGCGTTCAAACAAAGCGAAATTCTATTCATCTTTTGTAACGTTTAATTCATATAATTGCTTGTGACTTATTGAGCTAAATACTTACTTGATTAACTACATAAATTCCGTAATCCAGTTGTTGGCGTTTTAATAGTGGATGCATATGTTTGAGAAACATTGGCAAATGTGTTGGCCGATTCCGGAGGGGAATTACAATAGCCACTTTGTGACGAGCCACGCATTCTTTGGGGGAATATCTTCCTCCGGTAGTTACATCCATCTAAAGAAGTTCAATAGAAAGAAACGTCATCAGATCACGAGGGACAGTGGCTTTAAAGTGAATCTTCAAAAAAAGCCAAACAATCCAAAAAGTGCAAGAGACAAAAATGCAGCCTATAAGTTTAATGAAGTTTAACCGGTATAACCGATAAGATATCCTTGCACGAGCTTGAACACATCTTATTTTGTGATACCATAACTGGATTCATCAATTCTTACTGGCATGATATAGTACATAAAGTGATTGCAAAATCGAAGTTTGTTTTAGCCATAACTTCCTCATTGATGGTGGCGACAACAACTGCAAACATTTGAAGCTTCACTACTGGACTATTATGACGGAATCAAATTTTATCATCTTAGCTACCCTTCAAAAGAATGTGATATGATTACTTATGATTAGGGACGGGCAAAAAGGGCAAATCTTAACAAGCTTTTGGTTACCAAAAGTTGAAAAAAATCAGCCCAAAATCGTAAAAATGAAATGCAGAAAAAGGTCAAAAGCGCAAATAAAAACAAAAAAGCGCAAATAAAAACAAAAAAGCGCAAATAAAAACAAAAAAGCGCAAATAAAAACAAAAAAGCGCAAATAAAAACAAAAAAGCGCAAATAAAAACAAAAAAGCGCAAATAAAAATGCTAGGAGCCGTAAAATCAGATTTAGTTTTCAAATTTGAAACAAAAATATTCCAGAAGTAAACATTTTCGAAGAAGAAATAGCTAACTCTCAACAATTTGTTTATTTTAGGTCGAATTCATAAAAAAACATTGCAAATAAAGACGAAAAGTGCAAAAAGGCAAATAATTGTGCTTAAGTTACCAAAAATCTTTTTACACTTTTTACCCGTCCCTACTTATGATAAATTATACAGGAGCTGTTTTAGTGGGAGGATTATTAGTTTGATTAATATTCGATTCGTGAGATAATTTATTACTTATCAAATAAATGACGCGTAAAGTAAAGTCAGAACGACGTCTTGAGAAGATTGAAGATTATAATATTATTGTTTATTATGATCATTAGTATATATTATTAGTAAGGCCCGGAAATGATTTTTGCATATTCTGACAGTTTTTTGCAAATATTTTTCCGGTCCCTAATTATTAGTTATATTATTTCTTAATTAGTATTATTATCTATTACTAGGATTTTCCAAGGTCAGTCCTTGTTATCACTGTTTTAGGGCTAGTAAAATTTTTTTAAATAGACATTGAATTTCTAAGTTAGTACCTAGGGATCGGCTAAAGTTGCATTTTTAGGCATTAAGTTACAATTTTGGCCTAAACTTGCATTTGTAGACCAAAAGTTGAATTTTTAGGTCTAAAGTTGCGATATTTGGTGCAGATTAGAATACATTGATTTTACTCTCATTTTGCAACTTGGTCCATGCCCTAGTTAAACGTTAACTTTGCAAGAAAAACAAAAAAGATCCCTTCAGAGAAATTAATTTTGTCTCAAATGTGTTGCAACAAACCTAAAGCTTTTTGGAGAAGTGTGCCACATGTGAATCCTTGTTTAGCATCCTCTCAGCACGTACATTTGACATTAAGTTTCTGACAATATAAACACTTGAGCTAGGGCTGGTCTACCTGTGAATCAAAATGGCAAATGTCTACCTGTGAATCAAAATGGCAAATATTTGGTCAGATCCCCGACAAAATTAAGGCTGGCTTACACGTGAAATAAACGGAAATATTTGATGAAATCCAAGACAAAATTTGTTTGAGGCCAAATATTACTTTATGTATGTCAAATATTCCTGACTTTGATCATGTTGGAAAAATATCTGCCCTAAGGCTAACTTTTTCTTGTCGACAATTTCAATGCACATCAATGCACCAAGGTCCCAGAGTGGAGATACTGGAGCAGGCCGGTCGTGAAATTTCATTGAGTACAACTGCATTTCCTTTAGGACCCCAGCATCTAACAGGAATGATTCCCACGTTCCGAGTACGGGAATTAAGGCAGCAATTAGTTTGATGGCATATTAAATTAAACTAGTTACATCCTGAAAATGTCAAAAATTGATAGGTAGATTACAAAAAATGACAAAATAGGTGATAAGTTCAAGAATTGTTCATACTACAGCGTTAGGCAAAACAGTTTGTAGCATTGTTAACCTGAGGAGGGCCATGAATGCGCATGTTAACAGGCTGCCACTCAATTGCTCAACATAAAGTCATTTCAAAGGCAAGCAGATGAAAGCACGCAAATGGCTTAATTGCCATTTCAAATACTTGACAACTTATTGTTTATCTGAAATAACTGATTCTTCACAAAAAAGACCCTCAAAACAAACTTGCCTCTAGACTGGGCAAAAGCTGGCATTACCCAGTCAATAAGGTCTATTGCGTGTTGAGAAGTTTAGTTGTGGTCAGATTTTTGACCCTCATAACCAAAACGCAAAACTCTGCCAAAATCCAACTCGAAACACATCAGTACTCCACTCACAGGAAAAACCCTTCAATCCAGGTCATAAAGATTAAATGCAGAGAGAGATATTTTTTCAGAGATGTTAGAAAAATTGCCATTATATTATTTATCTTCTTCTATTCTTACCCCGACTAAATTTTGAACGTAATTAAGGTCGACAATTTCTTGGCTGACGTTTACAACTCCTTGAAGAAATGGTGGAATAACAGGGCATACATTCAGGTAGGTAAAATGTTCATCTTCACTGGAATGTGCCCTTAAAGCTGCAATTATAGAATAAAACCATTTTTTAGCGAATACACTATTGATGTTGGCATCCTTTAACTTACAAGAGTAATCAACGAATGAATGTGCTCTTTCCTGATTAGAATATGACGACACATAAGATGGATTTAATTGAAAATAAGTTATTGGAGTGGAAGCCAGCGATAGTTCCCCAAAATTCGAAGTATAAACCAGTATCATGAACACAGCAAAACTGAAACTGCCAATAATGTGAAGACTCGAGATCCACCTCAACATATTCTGCCTCTGGAATCTGAAATATGGATCTCAAATTGATAAACTAAACCTATAATTGCGTGAACTACTACCTGTGAATTGAATTATCATCTTCATTGAGCACCTTAGTATGATTTGGGAGAAACAAAGCGTAGACAGGAGGCCACATGGCCAAAAAACTAATGCTTTTCAAAATGTGCCTTCCACAAATACGTTTGTTTGGGCAAGTTTCAACTAGTCGCTGATGATAAACGGACTTTGGTGCTACTGATGGAAAAAATCAATCTTTCAATCTTTCTCACGGGAGGTTGCTAGCTTTAGGTTTGCCATCACCCCTTACAGGGTACACGCTCTTGCAATTCAAGAAGCAAGTTCCTTCTACATAGCGCCCCTGATCCGAAGACGAAGAAAGCAAGGGGTGCCACTTGCGTTCACCTTCAGAAGAAAGCCTATTTCCTCATAGCATTCAACCGACAAATGATAGACCCTGAAGGCTAATTGGCAGACCTGGTTGGGCAACCTATCGTGAATATGATTGGAGATTGGATTGTTTCCACTACTATAATTGCTGCCCACAATGAAATTTCACGACCGGCCTGCTCCAGTATCTCCACTCTGGGACCTCTGTGGGCTGGACGAGCAATCACAAAAACGAAGAATAGAAATAGATTGGAAATATCGTCGGAACATTCTTCCCCATTGCTCGTCCACCCAACAAAAACGTTACATCAGGTCGTTGGACCAATTGGAACAGATGCTTTTCCCAATGGACAAATTTTCATGATAGGACGGGACAAACACTCATCTTCAGTCTGAACTGTTATTGCTCGAACTAAATCATTTTTGTCTGGATGGACTTCAACAATTCGTCCAATCTTGCACTTCAATCTGGGTTCGGAATTTCCAATAACCAGGACCTCGGTACCAACACTGATAATCTCGACGCGAGGTGTCCACTTTTTCCATGATAACAAAGTTGGAAGGTACTCCGTCGTCCAACGAGTCCAAATCTTGTCCACAATAGCTTGAATATATTGAAAATGCTTTCGAGTGTCCAAGGCTGCATAAGCACCTAACGGAATTTCTCTGGAACCACGAAGCAACAAAAAATGATTCGGAGTTAGGACCTGAGCATCATTTGGATCATTTCCAACATAGGTGAGAGGTCTTGAATTGAGAAGTCCCATCACTTCGCAAAACAACGTTCTCAATTCATAATCACGTAAATGTCGACGAGCAGATTGTTCTTGATCAAGGACATTTGCCATTGCGATCTTGGCTGATCGAACGAGGGATTCGTGGACCCCTCCCCAATGAGGAGCCCTTGGAAATTGAAATTTCCAGCGGACAGACAACATCCCTTAAGGAATCTTAGTTTCCAATTCCACAAACAAATTATGGGCACCAACAAAATTGGTACCGTTATCCGAATACATGCTTTCAGGTTGACCACGGGTGTTAATAAAGTTCCTATAGACGTTCAGAAAGTCCTGAGTTGATAGGGAAGGTGCTATCTCAAGATGTAGAGCGCGAGTGGTCATGCATGCAAAAATGCAACCCCATCGTTTTTCGGTCTTGTTTCGGAGAATTAGCACCTCCAGAGGTCAGAAGAACTCCACGGACGTATGAGAAAATGGTGGTCGTCCAACTGCGAGTCTCTCTTGAGGGAGATCAGCCATCCCCTGAACGGCTGGTCTAGCAACTTGAATTTGGCATTTCCGACAACTAAGGCGAATTTTCTTCACAAACTCTCGACCTCGTAATATCCAATACTTTTGGCGCACAATGCTAACGAGATGGTTAATGCCAGGGTGATAATGGTCGACATGACTTTGTTCAACAATCAGAGTCGTGAGTGGGGACTTCGGACACAGGATAATTGAGTGTTTAAGATCGTACCCTACTTTTGCTTGACCAATTTGACCTCTGGCACGAATTATTTCATGATCATTAAGGAACGGGGAAAGTTGATTGAGTCTGGACGATTTGGGAAAGGCTTTTTTGGATCGTAAAGCCTCATATTCCTCTTGAAATGATTCGCACTGAGCCTCTCGAACTCAAATTGCCTCCTGTAGAGCCCCAGACTGATCAAGATTTCCCGAGTTCATCTTGAATTCAATGGCCTCTTTGAGGTTTTCAAATTCCTTTCCCACGGAACAAGCATAAATATGTGGTTGATGGAACTTGGAACGCAACTCTTGATCGTTTTCCTCCAATCGATTTGGTGGAGGGTCTTTAGGCAATAGATCTTCGGAGAAACGGAGAAATTCCGGACCCTCAAACAACATTAAAGGAATTTCTTTAACAGAGACCAACCCTCGAGATGCTAAATCAGCCGGATTGGCTTTCCCTGGAACATGACGCCAAGCTTGTAGATCGGCGATAGTCTGCATCTCTCCCACCCTGTGCGCTACAAACGGTTTGAAATGGTGAGCAGGGTTAACTATCCATGCACGAACGACTCTGCTATCAGTCCAGAACACTCTTTTAGACATTGTTAACCGTAGAGCTTGAATAACATGTCGGGCAAGACGGGAACCCAAGACAGCGGCTTGCAATTCCAATCGAGGAATTGTCATGGTTTCTTTGGCGACACTCTTGTTTTGGAACGTACAAGAGTGATGTTCACATTATCTTGATCAATCGTTCGGATGTAAATAACGGCCGCAAATGCATTTTCGGAGGCATCACAGAACGTATGTACCATATGTATTTCTGTTTTGATATGATCATTCCGGGTGAGATTTGAATAACATCTAGGAAATCGAATAGTTGGGAGTTGATCAAGATTAATAATCCATTGTTTCCACCACTTGAATTGTTCGGGCGGAATATCATCATCCCAATCCTGGCCACGGATAACCAATTCTTTCATCTTGATCTTGCCTGCCACAAGCACAATTTGGCTCGCCACATCGTACTTTGGAACGACAATCTGGACGAGAATGTCCTTTTCCAAGACACCTAAAGCAAAGAAACTTCTCCCTGACGATTAATCATCCAGTCCTGTCCACATAGATTTTCCTGTTGGACTTCATGGGTAACGAAATTCCGATCAAATCGATGAACGGGTTCTTCTCGGACAATTGGGCCTGAATTAGGATGGTTATGATTTGTTTCTTCATTCCCATTAAACAAATTTCGAGACAAGTCCTCGTCCACAAAATCAACAATACGACTTCCCAATTCCAGCCGTTCCAAGTGAGCTTGCGACATCCTCTCTTCATTTCTGGCTCGTTCCAGATTGACTTCAGCGATTTTAACTTCCCGTGTGGTTTCGTTGGAGGTCTCTTGAAGACGACGACGTTCCTCTTCTCGTTGTTGTTGAAGATCTTGTTCTTGACTTCCAAAAATAGTGCTTGGCTTAGCTTTTTTGGCCTCAACATCCTCTTGGACCAGAGCTACGTATTTCAAGACCCGATTGGTCTCATCCTCTAACTTTTGCTCCATTTTATCTCGTTCCTTTTCCTCCGTAACATGATCGAGGTACACTTTGATCAACGAGGTCAATACCTCCAACGTCATACTCAATCGGTTGGCGAGAGCTTTCAACCCGCTACGAGACACAGGTGAAACAGCTTCCAGATCCTTTTCAAGATTCGAAATTTGTCTCGTAATGGAACGCTTTCGTCCAGAGATGTCTGTCTAACTGGCATCCTACTGGATCGAAAAAGGAGCTTTCATGTGCAGTTGTCATGTGCTTTGATTCACTCAAAACTCCACGGGTGACGTTTGGGTGAACTTTAAGAACTCTTGCAAGTCCTGTTTGGAATGTTGGACGATCTCGAAGATGAAAGATCCGGCTCGAAGGACCAAATAATGTCGTGAAGATTTCTCCTCACCGAAAGTTCGTTGTCTTACGACCTTTCACACTTTCGAGAGTTTAAGATAAAAATGTATGTTCAGCATTAATGTTACAGCACAAAAACATACGATTACGTCATTCTGGAATTCTCCACGTACTACCAAAAAACTAGTTCTTAAGAAGCATACCCTAATTGCCAGCAAACATGCAAAATGGCTAGACGAGCAATCACAAAATATGAACGGTAATTTTATAAAAAATAGGTCGGTTGTTGAGGTAGTTTGGAAGTATAGTAGAAGCACATCTAGAAGCATAGAAAAAGCACAAAAGAAGCACATGACGCGCTGTAGAAATAACCATGCTCCATCAAGTTTCGCTACATAAGCTGCGATTGAAAAACGCAGCTGCTTTTGAAAAACACAGCTAATGTAGCGAAACTTGATCGAGCATGGTTATTTCTACTCCGCGCGTCATGTGCTTCTTTTATGCTTCTAGATGTGCTTCTATTATACTTCCAAACTACCTCAGCAACCGACCTTATATGAATGATTAACTCTCTTAAGGGAATCCCATTCTTTGTAGCGGGATTAAAAAATCCGCTTCTCCCTTCTAGACATCCAATAATAAAATAACGATATACATATATATACAACGATATACATACAAGAGGATACCAATGTTTAATGAGAGTATGGTCACGTTCAGGTTTCAACCTCGCCTTACCTTATGTTACGTACATCGGTTTAGGTTTAGTTGTGCATGACTTTGTTTGAAAAATATTCATTAATGAATTCATTAATTAAATCAGTCTCTTCACGTCTGTCGTCGTGAGCACACGTTTTTTGCGTTGCTCATGAATTACGGGCCGGTTTAGACTAAGTGCTGTGTTGTGTTGTGTCGTGGTCGTTTGGATCCAAGGTAAGCCATTTTTGCATATTTATTTGCCTTTCTCTTCTTTCTCTTACTACTTTATTTCTATCTTTAACATTTTCGTCGTACTCTTTTCGTATTCTCCTCTATTTTCAGTTAATTTTATTTTTCCTACTATCTTTTCTTTGTGTGTCTTTTTTTCAGATTTCCTTTAGTTCCTAAGTTCTGTTTTGTCGTTTTTAATGTCCTTTTCATACTTACATTTTTAGTTATACTTGCAAATCAATTTGTCTTGATTAGCGATCTCAATCATTCCTTTGTCGTTTTTATCCAATATTTTTCTTCCATATTTGAGGATTTGTTCTTCATTGTATGTTATCCTTTGTCTTATCTCTTATCAGTAGAGCGGCCGAAAATATTTAATTAAATATATAGATATTTAATCTAAATATTTTACCGTATTGAGCACTTTTTAAATATTTGGGCTTTTTCTTCCAAAACTAAAGGAAAATTCCCTTGGTTTCTTTGAATTATATCAAGAATCATCATGATTTCCGCATATTTTTTGAAATTTTGGCAAACAATCTGACCTTCCCAAAACAATATTTTCAAGATCTCCCTTTTTTTTAATTATTAAGCCAATTTTTGAGGTGAATAGTCAACAAATAAATTGGGAAAGTATTCTGCGTGGGAAAGAAATATTTGGTCGATTTGGCCTTGAAAATTACATTAACGGATTTGAATCTAGAAAAGAAAAGCACAGCTCCAACCAAAAGAAAATTCGGGAAACTCTGGGTTGAATGTTCAACCAAATCTTGGCCAATAACATTTTGATTAAATCTAGGGTAAAAATAAAGACTGTCAAGAATAACCAATTTTCACTACATGTTATGAATGTTTTCCGCCAAAGATTTGTCTCCCTGCATTTTCGTCGTTGCAAAATTTTCATCAAAAATTTGGATTTTGAATGCAGAAGAAGCTCTAAAAATACTAATTAATTCCCCTGAATACCTACAAAATTAAATATTTTTTAAATATTTGGGTACTTTTTAAATATTTTCTTATATAGTTTGATGTTTTTTCCTTAAATATTATTTGAATATTTGGCCTTGAAAATTAAATATTTTCGGCCGCTCTACTTATCAGTTAGGTGTGAGATTGGTTAGTCGAAACTCTTGTTTTTTCTTCTTTCCTGTTGGCCAGAAAGGGTACTATTCCATTGAGTGACGTTCTGCCTGGTTGCAGTTAGGTGTGAAATTGTTTGGTTGGCTCCCTCTCTTGGGCTAGGTCAGTCTGGTCAGCTTCTTCACCTAGTTGTTGTTTCCTGTTAATTTTTCTTCACACCCCTTTTTCTCTCATTACTTTTGTTAGAGTTGGTTGTTAGTTTTTCCTTCCATTTACATGATGAAGGCTATCTTGAGTCAGGTTAGCGATGAGGTTAAGAAATGTCTGCATTTAGCCTTAGAAGGGAAGGACCCCTCTGTTGTAAAGAAGGCTTTCATAGTTGAGGCTCTGGTTGCTTGGGTTGGTCAGACCAGAAAGCTCGTTGATTCAAAGGTGGACTCGATTGTAAACAACCCCACTAATGCGGAGGAGATTGAGGTTGAGTTGGTTGAAGAAGCTCAACCAAAAATTGTCCAGGAAGCTCTAGCTTTTAAGGAAGTCCTTACCACAAAAGGCAGCCTTGTAGTCCTGATAGAAAAGGTTGTAGCTCTTTTGAACATCCAGAGTGGTGTCAAAAATTGTTGAAGTTTGGGCTTGTGAAGTAAAAGAAAGGGTGCTCAAAGGTCGTATACCCCTTCTTCCACCCGTACATGTGTCGTAGATCAATGAGTAGTGGGACATGTTTCCATGTGGAGTGTAGACAGGTTCATGTACGAGGTACTCAGAGGAAACCGAGACCAACAAAATCTGGGTCTCCTAAATATGGTTATAGGTTAGCCTCCAATCCCCAACCAATAACCCGAACATTTCATCCTTTCAGCCTCCCCCCTCCTCGTCCTTCTCGTCCTTCTCCTCCTCCCAACTCCTTGTCCCATTTCCCTTCCCTCACCTCAAAACCTATTCCTATTTCTACCCTTCTCCCCAACATCCATAACCCGGTTCCTCCTCCCACTCTTTCCCATGGGCAACCAAGTTCCTACTCCAATGTAGTCGCCCTTTCCCCTCCTCAACAATCCCTTCCTGTAGAGCAAAATTTTATTAGCAAGCAGGATTTTTTAAGGTTAGACAGGACGGTCCAAGAACTGATAGACTTGGTCCATCTGAAGACCATAAGCCCATAAATGGGCTCTATTTGAACGTGGGCTCTATTTGAACGTGCATTGTCTGATTTCCAAAAAAGAGTGCACAAAGGTCAGAGTATTGGAGGAGCTAGCCATTGATAGAGAGGTCTCCTTCATTTCTATCACAGAGACTTGGCTTCGTCCAAGAGTTTTAGATGAAGAAGTAGCAATAGCTGGTTTAGGCTAGTTCGATGTGATAGAGTACGGCCTGAGAATCCCATTTTCCCTCATGGGGGCGTATGTCTATATGTCAGGAAAGACTTACATTTTAGTCATGTTCAAATGTCGAATGGAGAAGTAGAAGTTTTGATTTGTCACATCAAGGCTCTTGATCTTACAATAGTAACAATGTATCGGCCACCTTCTTGTAGCTCTTCTTCATTTCTATCAGCTCTCCAATTCATTGGAAGGGAGTTAGATCGAGAGGTTTGTTCTCGCCTCTTTGTGGTTGGTGACTTCAATTTTCCGGCTAGCATTGTAGAGTGGGAGGTTAGTCCGGATGGGTACATTCCCATTTCGAAAACAGCATCGCCGTCTTTCGAAAAATTAGAAGAGTTTGCGATCTTGCGAAATCTCTCTTAACACGTTGGTGTGGCAACCGTAGCAGAGAGTGTTTTAGATTTAGTTTTCTCCAATGACCCTGATCTGATCCAGTATGTCCATGTTGCCCCATGTAGCCTTTCAGATCATAACATTCTTGGGATAGGGTCTTGAGATAGGCTCAAAAGTCGGCGAGCTCTAGAGTTAAACCTGCACAAAAGGGGGGCGTGGCCAAATTTAAGTTCAAAGATGAACATTGGCCCATTATTGTTGAAAGATTAGGCGAGTTGGACTTGATTTCCATTCTGAAGCAGGAACCATCAATAGATGGATCTATAAATAAGCTTATTTCACTTTTTGACGAGGTTTGTTTGTCCATTGGTATTCCAGAAATAGTGGCAAAAGGTAGGTCATTGTCTAGAATTCCAAAGGTTAGAAAGAAGTTGTCCAAACAGAGTTGTCAGCTTGCGAATAGACTTCGGAGTACTTCAAATCCAATAGAGAATGTGAACTAAATATATCGGTGTAACAATTTCCCCCCATAAGTGGAGACAAACAAAAGGGAGGTAAAAGCTCAAAGTCAATCACGTATTGAGTCCTTCAAGCGCAACCAGTGAAATGGAAATCACGTGCAACCTTTGAGCTTTGATGCACAAAATTTCTGTTCTAATGTGTCCAATATACCTTTAGAAGCTCGAAAATGGGTCACATGTTTGTGTCAGGGTGCAATTTCTGGAGCTGTATTACTAAGGTGACCTGCCAGTCTTATGTACTGTGACCTCCCAGTCAGCTGCTCCTTAAAGGACCCAATTGGTCACATATTGATACTCATTTTAAAATTGTCATCTTAAGTATGCAAAAGTATATTATCCTAACCAGAACATTAGCTTTAAGTAAAGTCACTTGACGTAACTGTCTTTAGAGATTTGTACGCATTTATTTCTTGACTAGGTTTAACAAACCCCCCCCACCGAACACTTGCTTATCTTCTCATTTTGGCTACCCTACTGTTCCTCTGCACTTCGGCCTAGCTGACCAGCACAGATATGAGGATAAAAGGGCTAGATTTCACTAGATTTGGAATTGTTCACAACCTAGCCTCCAAAATAAATTGAACGTGGTTCAAGCTAAGATTAGGGCCTCCATTGATTCCGATCAGTTAGAGAAGGAAGGCAACCTCCAGGAGGCTAAGACTAATCCAAAGGCGTTTTTCTCTTTTGCAAATACAAAGAGAAAAATGAAACATCCTGTAGGACCTTTTGAGGTCGAAGGTAAAAACGTCTATGATAGTGAGGTTATGGCCAATATGCTTGGAGATCAGTTCTCAAGTGTATTTTCAATTCCAAAAAGGGTAGACAGAGTAGGCCCTGACAATAGCAATGTTGTTGATGAGACTGGCATTGATAGTCAGGATAATCGATTGGAGGATCTGGTAGTCAGAGATCAAGATGCTTTTGAGGCCATCAAGAGCTTAAAGCTCTCGAGTTCGCCTGGACCTGATGGTTTGACATCTCAGTTTCTGATGAAATGTTCACAGATTCTTGCCCCTGTTTTCTCCTACTTAATGCGTTGCATCTTAGATCAGGACAAGTTTCCCTCTTCTCTAAAAGTAGCTCATGTCGTTCCTATCTTTAAGGGCGGAGATAAGTCACTCCCTAGTAATTATAGGCCCATTTCTCTGACTTCCAGTATTGCAAAGGTGTTTGGGAAGATCATGAAGTCCAAGCTTGTTGAGTATTTGGAAGCCCATGAAATCACTCCCCCAGGGCAGCACGGGTTTCGAGCCCATTTTAGTACAGTCACCCAATTGGTTGATCATATTGAGCAGATCATTGGAGGGCTCGAAAGTCACGAGTCAGTTGATGTAATCTATCTTGACTTTGCCAAGGCCTTTGATAAGGTAGATCATGGTCTTTTGCTTGATCAACTCAAAGAGTTTGGGGTCCAGGGTAAGGTCCTGAATTGGATTGATAGTTTTATGAGCGAAAGGAAGCAATTGGTTAAGGTAGAAGGATCTTTTAGTGGCATGTATGATGTCAAGTCAGGTGTTCCACAAGGTTCCATTTTGGGTCCGCTCCTGTTTATTCTCTTTGTTGCTCCTCTCCAGAGGTTTAGAACAAAAGCCAGTATTTCTTCATATGCTGATGACACAAAATTAGTTTGTGGAAGGATTGATCAGGACTCAAAATGTTTAGTGGCTGACTTGGAGAAAGTCTACTCTTGGGTTGGCGTGAGTAACATGGCATTGAACGGGATGAAACTCCGCACAATGACTAATGGGGCGTCAAAATTAGATGTTCCGCTCAAAGACAATGGAGGTTGTGATATTGAGCAGGGATCGTCCATGAGGGAATTAGGAGTTGTCGTCCAAGATGATGGAAAGTTTGATGAGCATATCCAGTTGAAAGTGGGGAAGGCATTTCAAACTTGTGGATGGATCTATCGCACTTTCAAGTCCAGAGATAGTATTACGATGCTAACTAACTCTGTACAAGTCAATTGTTCAGCCGCATCTTGAATATGCCTCACCCATTTGGGCTCCAATGAGTTCAACAGGTTTGCAAAAGGTCGAGCAGGTCCAAAGATGTTTTACTAGGCACATCACAGGAATGAGAGAGCTCTCGTATGGGGAGAGACTCCAAAAGTTAGGGCTGTACAGTATTGAGAGAAGGTATGAAAGGTATCTGATACTGTATGTTTTCAAGAGCATTCATGGGCTCTGTCCTAACCCAGGATTTGAGATCAGTTGTAGCGATCGTATAGGTTTTACATGCGCTCTGAGAGCACCTCCAAATCCTAAGGAATCAAGGCTAGTTCAAACAATGAAGTCCTCCTCTCTTCTTTATCGGGCTCCTTCATTGTTCAATTTGTTGCCTATTTGCCTTCGTCGGGAACATGTAGGAGCTGAACCTCAAACAACATTTAAGTCAGGATTGGACAAATTTTTAAAAACTATTCCTGACCAACCCACCATACAAGGGTTGTGTAGATCTGCCAACAGTAACTCATTGGTAGATCAAATTTCATAAAAACATTAATTTTTGAAACTATATTAATGATTAACTTTCTTTACAGGGAATCCCATTCCTTGTAGCGGTATTGAAAAATCCGCCCCCCCCCCCCAAAAAAAAAAAATTGAATCTTCCTAAATAACTCCAATATACAGCAGGCCAGCATACAGCAAGTTGTTGAAAATAGTACTTGAGAAATATATTTACATCTGAAACAGATTCAAAGATTTAAGAATATTTACTTATCTGTGCTTGAAAATATTGAATTGTTTATGAAGACACTTAAAATTGCGTTGACCTCGTTTGTGCTCATATCTCAATAAATATCCCAACGAAAGCTGATTTTACGAAAATTGAATTTCATGCGTTACCTGTTTGCTACTTCGTTTGCAAGTGCTGAAAAGACTGAAGTTGTTCCGTGTTATTTGATTGCAAATGAGAGGAGCATGATACTCTTTCTTCCACATTTGAAATACGAGGGATATCAAAACTAAAAGCAGGATTGACTTTTGAATCGAAACTCTTTGACTATCAATGCCAGTCTCATCAACAACATTGCTACAGTCATGGCCTACTCTGTCTACCCTTTTTGGAATTGAAAATACACTTGAGAACTGATCTCCAAGCATATTGGCCATAACCTCACTATCATTGACGGTTTTACCACCGACCTCAAAAGGTCCTACAGGATGCTTCATTTTTCTCTTTGTATTTGCAAACGAGAAAAAACGCCTTTGGATTAGTCTTAACCTCCTGGACAACTCTACTTTCCTTTTCAATCTGACTAGAATCAATGGGGGCCCTAATCTTTGATTGGACCACATCCAATTTGCTTTGGAGGCTGGCTACAAGCATCTAGTGGTATTACAGGGCTGCACAAAAAACGCAAATAAAACGCCAAAAATGCCAAAAAATACAGAAATCTTTCTAAATTGTACATTCCAACATCAGCGCAAGCAGGAGTTTATGGATGTTTTGTGGATTTCTCCAAAGCATTTGACAAGATGGACTGAACGTGGTTAATCGTCAAACTCAAACTTTGAGACAATCTTGCATTCAATTTGTATGTTGCCGACTTGCCTGAAGCCCTTACTCACCGAGGTCCCACCACCAATTTCAATGGAATACAATGTCTACTATACGTATGCTGACGACCTGGTTCTCTTGCCTGATTCAGTCGTGGAATTTTTACAAAATGCCATCAATTCTCTCCACAGTTTGTCAATTTCATAAAGAAGGCCATAGAAGAAGGCTTATCCTCGTTCTTCAGCAACAATTGCCTAATTGAAATTAGCCCACATGTTAACGCACTTAATTCAAAAGCGAGAGTATACCAAAATCAAGTCAAATTAGCATTTGTCGAGTATAAACCTTCCCTAGCTGCTGCATTTCAAACACAGGAGTTGTCACGAGTATATACTCAAGGCTGGTTAATTGAGTCCTTTAAGCGCAACCAGTGAAATGGAAATCACGTGCAACCTTTGAACTTTGATCCACAAAATTTCTGTTCTAATGTGTCCAATATACCTTTAGAAGCTCGAAAATGGGTCACATGTTTATGTCAGGGTGCAATTTCTGGAGCTGTATTACTAAGGTGACCTCCCAGTCTTATGTACTGTGACCTCCCAGTCAGCTGCTCCTTAAAGGACCCAATATGACTTGATTTTGGTGTGCTCTCGCTTTTGAATTAGATGCGTTAACATGCGGCCTAGTGTCAAGTTTTTGAATTATGTCAATTTGACCTTCACTACTCAACTCTCTTTCACCAAGCATCTCTACATTTTAATAACCAAGGCCAGAGCCAGGATGGGATACAGCTGCAATGGATTGCCCATCAAGAATCTTCCTCTTCAAATAGTTCTTCACCTTTTTTGGTCCTTCATCACAACCCCCCCCCACCCCCATCGTCCTCTAAAGGCTTAACCTCTGGCTTCCCAACTCCGCTCAATCTGCCCCTAAAATATGCCGATGCCACCTCCACCAAATTCCTCAAACGATACCTCAGCGTTCCCAATATGTCAATGATGCATGAACGCATTCTATATGCGAAACCGGGCCCCTCGCCATCGGTATAGCAAGGTTAGTGTCCAACAATGTTAGGAACCTGACCTTTCCAGAGGCGATGTCCGGACAAATGTTGGCATTCCTGGTCAAGGATTTGACAGGGAATATTGGCCGGTAAAGCACTGTCATCCGTCCTCCTGCCCTATTCTACCAACGACGGGAACTGACGAAGGACCTTTTATATCTAACCAACCCACTCTGCAAGGGGATTCAGAAGAAACGGAACACGAAAGTATGTCTGTAACTCATTGTCATTTACTTACTAAACATAAAAAGGTGTCCATGTTAAATAAGCCAAAAGCTTTCTTTACAAGCTACAAATCCAGTCCACTTTTGGTTTGAATATCCCTCGTTGTAAATGATGAAAAAGTGTTGAGCTCGAAGTTTTAAAATATGCCATTACTCATTTTAGAGGGTAGTGGGGTTTCGTGTGGGTCAATTAGGTATTCTCCACATTGAACTGAGGAACTAAACGGTGTTTCAACTTTTATCATGAATTTAACATCACAGGCAACATTAACTTGATGATTTTTCTAAAGTCAATATTCACAAAAAACTGATTGTTTACTTTAAGTTGTGAATTTTGCTTGCGTTTATAGAATTATCTTGACCAACATGGAAGTATTGATTATGTGATGATCAAATAGCTGCGAAGTCAATACCCATAGGGAAATGCTGTCAACCCTTCCATGAGTGACTTTTTTTAATTGAATATATGTGTGAAACTAAATAGAGCATGTTCAAGATGGGAAAAAGGAATTTATAATAGCAATCTAGGTTCATAATATTGAAAAATACAAGGCAGTGTTCAGGTATTGAAAAATACTTGTTTGGCCTCTAAAAAGCACATACAGTATTTTAGCTCCTATTAGTTATCACCAAGGATAAATTTGTTGTTTTTGGCCGAAAGTTGCAGTTTTAGACCTAAAAAAGATTCACTCAATTCCACGAAAGTTTAAAACTTGTTGGTATTTTCTGGCTTAAAAAATGTCTCTATTTGACATAAAATGTCAAATTTAGCCTAAATTTAGCCTAAATTCTGGGCGCAAGCATGCAATTTCAAGCGAAATTACTTCCAAGTGGTTGGAAGAATTGATAGTGAGAGTTGCCATTGGTAGGCTGCCAATCTATTCTTGAGTATCTACCTTTCGCGTTTGTTGGGAAATGTTGCATTTGTACTCTTAAAACGACCACCTTTTTAAAAGGTCTCTAATTAGATCAGATTAAGCAACAATTAATATCTATTTGCAAATGCATTAAATATCCTAAGCTAAAAAAAATTGGACCATTGCAATAGGAACCAATTACACTTTTTAAATTGGCATTAATTTTGAGAGTGAGAAAAGGTGTGATTTTAGACATCTCAAATGCAATCATTTAGCTTTAGGTTGAAAAGGCAAAACTTCTTCCTTCATGAACGTGTTTTATGTTCAGTTTTTACGTTCAAGATTTTTTTCAGTTTTCAAAAAATATCAGTTCCATTCAAAAAAAATCTAAAGCATAAAGAAGTATCTCAAGTCACTGCCAGTCAACACTTTTTGATAGTTTTTTTAAGTCTTGAAATCCTTGTGATTTCACCCTTTGGACTCGTATTTTTGCTCAAACTTGTTTTCTTCACCATTCTTCTCAAACCTCTTTCAATGGCCTGCATTTTGTCTAAAGGTGTGAAAAAAGTAAAGGCACGTAACATCTCGTAAGGAAGTTGCAAAACTTCTAATGGAATTTGGTTTAAAAATATGTGATTAGAATAGACAAAGCGCAAGTTCTAATAACAATGACAATCTAAGAAACAGTAGCCACGGTAAAACTCACTGATAGTGCCAATTTATCCAAACATGCGTGGAAAAAGTTGGCCTACGAAAAAGAACGATCGCCATTTTGGCCCAAGTTGAAAGATTCCTTGTCTTAAAACCAGAAGCAGTAATCATGTTGGATTGCAATACAAGCAGTTCGTTTTGAAGGTTGAGCCAAAACAAGAAGCACGAAATTTCTGGAGTGTGAGGCCAGCGATGAGAATTATTATTAGAGCAAGAAATAATATTTTTTTACATAAAAGAATATTTTTTACATATTTTGGGGGTTTGGGGGCAAAAGAAAATTTTCACAAAATTTCATCTGACAACTCTGGTGGACCCAACACTTGGCAACCCTGTGCACGCAAAAGCACAACAAAAGAGCAACAACAAGAATTCCTTCACCACCAACACCAACTTCACCATGTCCCGTGATGCCAAGAGGGCCAAGTGGTTGGATCAAATCAATGATGAACCTGAGGTGCCTCTCAAGTACCCGTCCAGTGCCAGCAACTATGTCCTGTGCATCTACTGTGAGAAGAGCTTCCTCGGTGGACAGAAGTCCCAGCTGACCCAGTATCTTGGCTCTGAGCTGCACAAGGCCAACAAAGAACTCAAGAAGAAGAGGAAGGCTCACCAGGTGACCCTGGAGGAGGCCATGGGAGCCAGGAAGAAGCACCCAGCCGAGGTGATGAACCAGGAGCTCTGTCAGGCCCTTCTGTCCGCCGGCATCCCACTGACCAAGATGAAAAACAAGCACCTGCACGACTTCCTTGAGAAGTACATTGGTAAGAAGATCCCCACTGATGCTCGCTCACCTGCTCACCAAGTATGTCCCGGTCTGCTACGACGAGGTGCTGGGCAGGATGAAGGAGGAGCCGAAGGAGGGCTCCCTCTGGGCGGTGGCCGACTGTGCCAGGGATGCCCTAGGGCGTGAGGTGGTGAACGCCCTGATTGGCAAGCTGGACCACGGCCAGTTCCACAAGCCCTTTGTTGTCAAGGCGGCCTTCCTGGAGACTGCCGACAGTGGCACCATGTCTCGTCTCATTAACGACACCCTGAGGCTGCTGGACCCAAACTTTGACAGCAACAGGCTCCGCATCTTTGTCAGCGATGCTGCCCCTTACATGTGCAAGTGCGGGAAGGACTTGAAGGTCTTCTTCCCCCGCCTGATCCACATCACCTGCATCGTCCATGGCCTCTCCCTCGTCACTGAGAAGGCCTTGGAAGTCTTTCCCGATGTCAATCGTCTCATCGCTGCCTGCAAGATGGTCTTTGTTAAGGCCCCTGCACGCCGAGCAGCCTACCGCGAGAACTGCCCTGGGCTAGCCCTGCCACCTGAGCCTGTGTTGACTCGCTGAGGCACATGGCTCAAGGCAGCTCTCTTCTATGCTGACAACCTGGACAAAGTCAAGAACGTGGTGGACATGTTCAGCGAGGACGAGGCCAAGAGCATCAGGGAGGCCAAGGACCTCATGCAGAAGGAGAGCATCAAGGTTGACTTGGCCTTCATCAAGTGCCACCTCTCCTTCCTCCCTGAGTCCATCACTCGTCTGGAGAAGTCTGGCCATGCCCTTAGGGACTCCCTGGCCATCTTGGACGAGGTCAAGGAGAAGATCAACAGCATCCCAGTCCCTAAGGGCAAGGTCTTCCAGGAGAAGCTGGAGCAGGTCTTGTGGAAGAACAGCAGCCTCAAGATCCTGCAGCAGGTGGCCAAGGTCCAGTCGGGGATCTCTGACTCCATGGTGGCAGGATGGAGTGTGGAGGAGGTGGCCGAGCTCAAGTTCTGCCCCGTGACAAGCGTGGATGTTGAGCACTCCTTAAGCACCTACAAGCACATCCTGGACGACCGCAGGCACAGCGTCCTGGAGGAGAACCTCGAGAAAATTGTTGTCTGCAACTCTTTCTATGCCAGGGAGGAATAAAATGTGAAAAAAACTTTCAAAACTGTGAAAAAACTCATTTTGGCAACATAAAACAACTTATTTATGGGATTTTTGAACAACATAAAAACAACATTTTTAGGGGGTTTTGGACAACATAAAAATGACATATTTGGCTCCAAATCACATTTTATTTTTTGCTCTAATTATGATTTCCTGCAGGATTAATTCAATTGTGTTCTTCTCTTAGATCATGTAATAATCACTAAATAGCGTGCAAGCTTTAGTCAGGCTGATTTGGCACGCGGGGCGGAATGCCTTGATTTTATGAGGAAAATGTCGCCTTCATAACTGTTGAGCGGACAGTAAGTGTGACCAAACATGCGAATCAAGACCAACTTTTTAAAACTCGTTCTTGAAGCCGCAAGTTACTTTTTGTCCATTAATGTATTGGATTAACCCTACATAACCCAAAAGCTTAAATTTGTGTTCTTCCTACTAGTGACTTATTCAATGTATTGACAAAAAAAGTTGCTACTTGTAGTATTCAAATTCAAGTCATGGTCACGTCTTCGGTTCTTTCAAGAAAGTGACCACTGGCAATAACAAAAAAATGACCCAAAAACATTATTTAATCTCACATTTGATTTATCAAAAGCATGCTTGTCGTTTGCGTGGTCACACATTCGTAACTGAGTTGAATTAATTTTGCCACAAAATTGGAAGGTGTTTGATCTTGTTTTCTGTGTAACGGAAATATTCTAGTCTTCGCGTAAAAAAGAATATCTCAAGCAAATTCTTCATTTTTTTTATCATTCCGTTGTCCCCAACAATTTTCATGAAGTGATCAATTTTCGTATCAATTTTAACTTCTAATTCTGAGTCAATGAATTGTTTGACTTATTCCTGTTCTTTGATTGATGATGTGCTTTCTAAATCATTCGAGGTGAAAAATGAATTGAGTTTCTTAATCCAAGATCTAGATTCAATCGGATTATTTTCCAAAGACAAAATCAGAGGAGCCAATGTCGTATTCATTGGAGCTTTCTTTCATCATTCCTCGGATTGGTAAAGATATTGGCATTGCTGTCGGAACTTGATCGGTTACTTTCATCGCAGTTGCCATCTTTTCCAGTATTTTATCTTTTTTCGAAATAACGCCATTCATTTTAGCCTCCCATTCCTAAACTTTTGAAGGTCCCACCAGAATCATGCATTTACTATTTGCATGTTCAATTTTTACCAAGGATTCTTCAAATTTCTGAAACTCATTCTTGACTTGTTCTTTCGCAAATATACCGTCGTTACCGACAATAAATTTGCCTGGACAGCTGGGATTCGACAGCTTACCACTAGAACTGACATAAAATGAATTCAAAGCCCTCCAAATAAATTTACCTGTCGATAGGGTGATTTAATCCTTACCAAACCCAACTTAAACCTAACCTAACCTATCTGTTGCATGGTTGGAGAGTGGTTGCCGACTAGCTACTTTTTTCGTATTGAGTGAAGTTTATATACAAACATATCTATGACTAGAAGTGGGCACGAGCATAGTAAGAGGAGCAAGGCGGGAATACTACATCTCCCCTTCCCGGGGGGGGCATCCAGTTTTTAAAATACATAAAATATATCACAGTGGGGTTTACAAAATTATCACATATTTTGACTAGAAATATTGGATTTGACTAGAAATAACCACATCTCCATCCCATCGTCCAGCATTGGCCACGAAGTCGTCATCGACCTTGGCCGGGCCTCTTGACGGACCGACCGCTGCAACCACGGGCCTTCCGCTACACCACCATGACGTAGGCTGCATCCACGGTCATCCCGCTGCACCACGTCCGCCCGCTGCATCCACAGCCATCCCTCACGCACCACGGACCGGCGTCTTCCCGACCAAGGGAGAGGGAGAGGGGCGAGGTTCTTCCACGGTAATGGTGGCAACTACCGGCTGTGCCATGTTGCATGGTTAGAGAGTAGTTGCTGACTAGATACTTTATTCGTATTGGGTGAGGTTTATATACAAACATATATATGACTAGAAGTGAGCACGAGCATAGTAAGAGGAGCAAGGCGGGAATACTACACTAACCTAACCTAACTTAAACCTAATATAAACCTAACGCGATGTAAATGCTCAAAATTAAAATCCATTTAATTTTTAGAAGCCAAAGTTAGAAAATTTAAAAAATTCTGATGCCACCAGCAAGTATTGAACTTACAGTCTCATTATGATGAGCCTGACTTGCTTGCACTGTCCTATGACGTATTTACAACTCTGATAAGACGTTTTTACTATTTAGGCAAGAAAACGCAGCTGGCAGCTGTCGAATCCCAGCTGTCCAGGCAAATTTATTGTCGGTAACGAAGATAGTCGCAAATACAGATGGATTTTTCTGTATTTTATCTATTGCTTTATCGAACGAACTTATTACCCTTGAAAAATGTCCTCGAAATGCTCTCTCTGAGCGTTTTGCGTGTCCCAGTACTGCTTCGTCTCCAATGTCGGTGACAGTGGGTATCATCCCTTTTGAAGCTTCAATCACAATGGGATCCTCATTGTCAGCCATGGTTCTTATCGAGATCACTGAACACTTGCACTTTTTTTAAACACAACACTCGGCGTCTTACGTAGATTCGCAGCACGACTGCGCCATCCTGAGTGATTTGAATAACTGATTTTATTTGCAGGGAGAGATATACAGGTTAAGATGAGATAGAGACAAGTAGAGAAGTAAAGAGGGCGTACTCTACACTTTGATGACTTGATCAATGGAACAAATGCATTTGTGTTGAAATTTTGGGCAAATAAATGCTAAGAAAAATCGTTTTGAGCCTAAAAGATGCCCAGAATTGTGCCTCACACAATGCAAACACTGAGATTTATCTTACTTGTTTGGTTCACTCACATTTAGAAAAAGGATGTGGACGTTTGGTATTTGGCTGAATCACCAACAGAACAAGCCTTGCCATCAAGATGAACTCACACCATTAACAATTTAGCAGTAGTTGAGCCTTGACTGATTCCCAAAGTAACTTGGGGACGGGGTGAGAAGGTACTCCTGTCACTAAAGCTATTGCACTATCAAAGGTGGATGTGCCATTAACCATAGTCAGTGCTCGGGAAAAGACATCGGGAATCCAGTGGTCCAATCCACGTTGCCATTCAACCGAGAAATTGAAAGAAGATAGACGTGAACAATAGTTCAAAATTCTGGGATTCTTAATTGAATGGAGCACTTGATCATTAAAAATGGATATTAATGGCTTGTGATCGGTCATCACGGTGAAATGATCAAGTTTAACAAAAAAACTTCGGCATTTTTCATTCGCCCAATAGATCGCGAGCGTTTCCAATTCAAGAATTTGAAATCAACATTCTGAGTCGCTTAAAAAACGAGACCCACGTTGAATCAAACGCCAATTGTCAACATGCCATTGCAAGAAAGAAAAGCCTATCCCTTTCAACTTAGATACATTCGTTTGAAGAATGGTTTTGGCATCTAGCCTATACGTACCAAGGATTGTGGGTGTGACGAGGGCGGATTTGTGAAGAAATTTGAGTTTTTCGTCTCCAAAGGCAGAAGACGGTAAAGAGTCACGCTTGCTCAACGGCCAAAATCGGGTCGGATTGGAAGTCTCATTGACTTCCTGGCGGGCTTTCGATACTATGGGACGTGGAAAAACTTGACCAACAATCCCCAAAGATCGACAGGCTACCAAGCTTAAATAAGCATTGTCCAAATGTGGACTGACTATGATAGTCACATCGATGGCCACATGGTTCTCATCTAAAGACAAAGTGGTCTGAAAAGTACCGAAAAGAGCGAGAGAACGGCCATCTAAGCCCGAAATCGTGGTGTTGGCTTGGCACGACTGAACATGGATCATTTGACAAAGGTCAGAATCTCTGAACTGATTCAGCCCCATAATAATTAATGAAGACGTTTCAACTTTCAGCCTAGTTCTAGACAACATAGATAAAGAGTATGCCACCCTTTGAAGTTATATCTCCAGTGGGTCTTCGCTCCCAACAAATCTATAACCATATTGTCAAGTACTTGACGAATTACGTATTGAATGTCTATTGGCCAGGGATGGTGAATTAAATCCGTCTTCACATTACACGTTGTGGGGCTTACATTGCTGCCCTACTATCTCAGGAACATGAACCTGTTACATCGGCTATTATAACAGCCACTTACCCTATGGAGAGTGTGGGCATCGATCTATTTGAATTAAGTGGGATATCATTCTTTATCATGATGGACCAACATAGCGGGTTTTCATTTGTCAGTTATCTCAGATCAACAACAACAGAGACAATATGGAGGGTGCTGATGGGTTGGTTTTATGAGGTTGGATTTCCATTCAAAATTAAGGCGGATAATGGTCCTCCATTCCGTCACCAATTTGCTGCTCTATGTTCGGAATTTAACATCATTCATGAAACCAGCTCTCCGTATAACCCTTGAAGCAATGAACTTGCAGAAGCAGGGGTCAAGAACATTAAATCGCTCCTCAAAAAGTTGGGAGGCACAGGCAATGGTGCTTTCCGTGCTGCCTTGCTTGAACGGCGCAATAAACCCTGAGAAGATGGGTATTCCCCAGCTTTTGGATTTTTTGGCAGACACCTCCCCACTCGGCTGCCTTTTACTTGCCCTTTTTGAAAGGGCAAATTTCTAAATGCCCATATTTGCCCAAAATATATCTACTTTCGATTTTGCAAGCCATCAAGCCAATACTCAAAACTGCTACAATGCGGGAGGCTGTCTTCTTCGCCTTTTGATTGTCGGGGAAACAGTACATGTTCAAAACCCCGTTGATAGAACATGGTGTACCATTCGGGCAACCGTCACATCTATAAGCCCATCTGGACGATCATATGTGGTTTCCTCTTTAGCACATGAATATCGACGAAATCGCCGTCATTTACGCCCAACATCCTCCAAGCCTGCACCACTTCCTAAACAGACTCTTCATAACAACATCGTTCCTAACAAACCTCCTACTCCACCTCGTCGTAGTGAACGTCTTCGTGTTCGTTTTAAAGAGTCAATTACGTCTCGATCCAGTTCTGATAGAAAATTCAACAATATCTTTGAATTGTCTTTGGGGGGAGATGTAATATTTCATGATCCTCGTATCTCATGAAACAGAGAAATCTAGCTTTGGTACAGCTGGAATAAATACTCGATTACAAGTCATCCTTAAGATCGGTTCTCGTCATCTTACACTTCGTAGCCTCTAAACCTTAACCTTAATACTTGGTTTTTCTTTACTTAAAAATACAAAATATTGAGTTATTGTCTTCACAATTTGCGTGGAAAGGTATTTTGGTTGGTAATTTAAGTACATGTTTACTTACAAAACACAATCTAAACTGAATATCAAAATGATTATTTTCTTAAAATCAGTCAAATTTAGTAAAATACATAAACACTCAAAATCCATTTTCTACTCAATTCCAAAGAAATGATAGGAACCAAGCACAATGAATGACAACTGAATATCAGATTATTTTTGTTTAATATCAGTTATATTGATAACAATATATCAACATTTAAGACACACTTGTATTCTCCCTTGAACTTATTGCTTGAATCAAATCATTTGATCAGCACAGTTTTGTTCGCAAATCTAGACACTTTGCTTCCCTCATTTGGCCCTTTCTTTTGGCGGCAAATTCAAACTATTTTGACATCGGTCTGCTCTCGTCCAGGTCATTTTTCCGACCAATGTCCAGATCTTTATATGTCAGCGGTATAGACCACATCAAAAATATCGTTATTCCTTAAATATCAAAAGCTTTTAATTTAATTTTTTGATTGAGCGTTTAAATAGATCGTAATTTGATTCATGCAAAAAACAAATATCAAGACCTTTGACACTTGTTCAAACAAAAACACAAATTTAAACGGCAAAGAAGTAATTTGCATCCACAGAGAAGCTAAACATAGATATTTTACCCTCTGAATGGATTTCTCCCGACAGCTTCAATTCGACCCCAACGGGATTCGAACCTACGCCGTCTGGGGAAGCAGTTACACTCGGCTCTTTTAGGAACGCGCGTAGCCACTCTGGCTTCCTTGAGTTTGAAAATTTGTCAGTCAAGAGTTGGAAATGTTAGATTCTTGATTGCCAAAAGAATAAAAAGGGTGAAGGTTCTTTTGTTTTGAGGCCTTAGATGAATTTTTTGTTTTCAATGGAGAAGTATGAAGTTTTATGACAAAAAATAGGTTAGTAAAAATCATTTTGCATAGTTGAAAAAGATACCACATCTGTTTCATATTTAAAGCAAAAACATTGGAAAATACCCTTCTGTTCAACAATATTAAAATTTGTTTTAAGTGTTTGAAGAAACATGGTTCATTTTTGAGTTTGTTGCTTTCCTTGAAAATGAATATGGGTTTCTTTGAATCGACAAAAGTAAAAAAAATGACTAGGCAATTTTTTCTTTACGAAGGAACAGAAAACAATAGAAAAAAACTTATAAATGTGACAAATGTGTTGGTAAAATAAATTTTAGCCTTGTTCAATCAACAAAACACGAGTTTAATATAACATGGATCAATTTAATTTCTATCTCGAATTTTCACTTTTTTCTCCGATTGAACATCAAACTTTTTCTCTTTCTAAAGGTGTTACTCTAGGTGTTGTTTGTTCTATGATCGTTCACATAGATGAAGTTGGCTTTTTGAAATGCCAAGTTTGCGTCGGCCGTATTAAGTCTTTTGCTTTCTACAAGAGCGGAAATCCGGACTAAATCCCTGCCAAACACAAAATTTGCAAGAATCTATTTGTTGTCTTCGAATTGATCAAAGGTATTGTTACTTGAAAGGAACAAATTTCATGTAATATAATATAAAAAGTTAGTTCCAATCATTTGAGAAAAAACTTTTTATAGGAAAAAAACTAATTACTTGAATGACATATTTTCTCTTTTCAGACTTGTAAAGCAAGTCGTTAGTAACTTATACGTACAACAATAACCAAATGAGCAAAATGCTTGTCTATTTGTTAATGACTTTAGTTGTGATATTGTGGACTGCTTCCTCCTTTGGGTGTCATTTCTTTGCCAAGGCATTTTTGACATTGAATAGCGATTTGAACCATCTTGGTGCAATTTTGATTACAAGTTTTCAATTGACTTGCATCTTCTCTATTTTGGAATTCAATAATCAGACTGGCCTGGCATCCAACGGTTTATCCAAATCTATACTCGTTTTCATTGCTCATGCTCTTGGTACGTTCAGCACCAATATGAGGTATGTCAAAAATATTCTTAGGGTAAATTTCATAACAAAGATAGGGATTACAGTGTTTTTACCTGGAGCTAGGAAAAGGCGTGTTTAGACCTAAAACATAAGTGCTTTCACTTTTGGCTCGGTTTTGTTCGTAAAGCTAAAGGTGCCGTTACACGACACGTTTTATACAACATTGAACATTCAGCGCTTCTTGGATGGTGGTAATGCACAAGGACATGCTGACATTCCAATTGTAATTTGTCCTTTGTGTCATTGACCTATCACATATAAATGTGTGGAAAAAGAGGCACCTTGAAACACCCTCTCTTGTACTCCAAGAGCCCAGACTTGATTACGTCTTGACACCATCATACAAAACGGTTGTAACATTTCTTATCGGACTTCCAAGGCTGCCTCTTGTGGTAACAACAAACCTCTTTAGAAGCTGAGTCTTCCTGCGTGGATGGTGGTTCAACCACCTTAGATCCGGTGATGAAGTTTTTTGGTTGATGAGCTCGAGAGCATTACTAATGCGAACAGATGGGTCGATGGGAAAAAGCGGAAAAGCAGGAAGGAATTGATCCGAGTCTGGAAAAGGAAGGAATAAGTTTGAATTGGTGAGAGAGGAATTGCGCTAAATTGTAAATTTTGGTGTTAGGTGGTACTAGAGGCACTTTATAGTGAGAAACGGGCAGGGTTGAGACAGGCGTCACTAACGTCAGAAGATTTGCAACATTTGATTGGCTGATAAACTTTTTGGCGCCTTTTTCAACATTTTCAAACAGGTCCAACCATCAACAAGAAGTCTTGTTATATCTTGTAATATCAGTAAAAATAATATCTTGTGATATCAGTGCCATTACATCTTACTCTGAAGTACTGAACAACTTTTGCTTTTTTCTAGAGCCCAAATTAATGTGCTGTAAAATAGGTTGATGCTTCCAAATGATTATATTCTGTTCAAAAACTCTTTTGAAAGTTTGCAATTTAAAACTCTTAACGTTTGGCAAAGGTATTTGAAAAGAATTCAGTGATCAGTCCATTTGACGACTTTTGCCGTCCAAAGAATGGAGAGTCTCTTTATTTGGAAATGTTTACTTCGAAAACCGTTTTTCTAATGCGAGTTTTCGAGTCGAAACCCCGAGAGTCTCTGAAATCTAGCGTCTGTAGGAGGAACTAACTACCTATTGTCATGGATTTTTCGTTGGGAGTTGGAGAAATACCAACTTAAAATTCGGAGCAGTTTTTACCTTGTTTTTCCGAGTAATTCCGTTTTGCCGCATAAATTACCTATTTCTTTTTTTGATGGTAAATTTGTTTGGGATTTTGAAATATTTGTTTGTTTTGGATAAATTTGTATCATTTCCAAAAAAGAAAGTGCTGCCGCCATGATTTGTGAAAGTAAGTGACTACAGGGTTGGCCGCTTAAAACCAGGCGGGTGTAATTGTATGTTTCAGACAATTCGGACAGGGGCTTTGAATCAAAACTTTACTGTCTCATATGGTTTTGATTATATTTTCATCTGAAACTTTTGTTTTTAAACAATTTCCATGAGGGATCCCTTATTTAACAGGGTCTTGAATTCAAATGGCAATAAAAGAAGGGATTCGCCGTCAACATTTACCTTATGGTGTCAGCAAATATCATAAAGAGCAATTGTATTTTTGTTATTGTTACCTTCAACATCTATCTCACAATAGGGTTTAATAGATTAATGTATAGTTTTTCTCACAAGTCCATGGAATTGGCCTTTGAGAAGAAAAAAAGGCACTTGATCTCAAAATTGACCTTCCCTCAGATTTTTATGTGAGAAGTATTAGAAGGTAAGAAAATGCACAAGCTTGACTTCAGATGGCTTAATAATTCAATAATTATGTTATTGGTATAACAATATCACACATATTACTGATGAAAGGGATCCTTAATGTCAGATGTGGTTTCTTTGCCTGGTTTTAAGTGCAAGGTCGATTTTGGGATCAAGTCTCTTTCTTTGCCAAAACTCAATCCCATGAACCTTTTGAGTAACCTTTCAATAGATGCCTTTTAAGGGATGAGTGTGGAAGGTACTGATGCTAAAATAGTGTCCATTCTGCAATTTAATGACTGAATGACAAGAACTTGGTGAGGAACATAATGACGGCGAACCTCTTTGTTTATGGCTACTTGAATTTAAGACCCCGTCAAAAGTTCTAAAAGTGGGGGCCACTTAGAGAAATTGTTTAAAACCAATAGTTCTAGATGATAGTATGATGAGAACTATTTGTAACAATGATTTCTTGATTTAGAGCCCTTAATGTCCGGAATTTGCAATTTTCCTTGCCCGGTTTTATGTGGCCAACCCTGTAGTGATTTTTTTTTTTGGAGTATTGGTGCTAGGGTCGGAGGGTTGAGCCTCGCCCGGCCAGCGAAGCCAGCCATCACATCGTCTAAAGTAGTTCCGATAGGCAATCTCATGTCCGGTATCAGAATGGTTCTCCGCCTGTGGGTGTGAATTAGCGTCTAAAAGTTTCCTCGAGAAAGGTCGGGGAGGAGAATCGAACCTAGTACCTCTCTCACTAAAGGAAACTGCGCTAACCACGACGCCACGTCTCCTCCCTATAATTACTGCTCTATAATCATCAACATTGTTGAAAGGATTCATTAGTGAAAGGTAAATGTTCTCTACTATTAGAATGCTTAGAGTTGATTTAAGAAAGTTTTTTCAAGACCTTCAAACCCTTTTTATCCCTTTTCAACACGTCAAGGGTGTCACTGTCGACAGCTCTGTTTCCTTTAGCGAGACTGAAAAATCAGCAGTCTTTTCCTTGTTTTTCCGCTTTATTTGGTTTTTATTTAGAACAAATGATTGTACTCCCCATCAGCAGAGAGCATGACTACTTTTTAGAGTCTCGCAGTTCAAAACGTGGAGTGCATGCTAGTAGTAGTAGTAGTAGAGACGAGTCTATATGTTGTTTGTTCTTTCACTTTTAATGCAAGATCTTGTGTGATGATGAAGATGATGTGTTTGGTGTTTCTTTTTCATTTCATTTTGTAGCTATTTATTTAAACTTAACTAGTTATGTACTTTTAAAACACCAAAATTGCTTTGGTTTGTCATAGTGATGGACCGAAAGAGCTCATAACCGAAACCGAAAGTTTTGGCCGAAAGAGGGCTTAACCGAAACCGAAAGCAGTGTTCACTGTTTACAAAATTGTTCAAATGCAAAATCCGCCTTAAAAATCAGAATGTGTTCGATGTTGGGTAGTCGCAAATTTTGAAAAATCTTAAAACTTAAATTTCAGAGGTTTTTGGACCAATTTTTTTTTCGATTTTGTTGTCAAACTCCATTTTAAAAAGTGCTTGTCTGCTTTCGTCTTCGGTAGGCATAACCGAAACCGAAACCGAAATTTCGGCCGAAAGCGCTTTCGGTCCATCACTAGTTTGTCACAATGGTGACAAACCAAAGCAAAACAGAACAAACAAACAAACAGAGGGAATGATCTTCCCCTCACAGTGTTTAATTGAGCTGGGCAAGTCATTTTTAAGTTCCAAAGAAGGAAGGAACTAAGGAAGGAAGGAGGAGAAGGACTAAGGAAACCAGAGTGGCCACGCGTACTAGCGCGTTCTTAAAAGTGCCGAGTGTAAGTGCTTCCCCAGACGGCGTAGGTTCGAATCCTGTTGGAGGTCGGATTTAAGCTGTCTGGAGAAATCCTTCAATTTGCAGGAAATCGCATTCCTTGTAGCGGTAATAAAAAATCCGCAAAAAAAAAAGAAAAAAAGACATTTGAGACCAGTCTTGGAGTGAGAAGACAATCCCGCTTATGAAGTCGAGGTTGGTTAATTAGGTCACGGGCCAAAAATTGATATAATGTCACTTAAAACTTGCCTAAAGCAAATTTATGAAAATTTTCTTATGGATAATTGTTAGGCACACTTAGTTCGGTAATGATTCAAAATATTGGTGTAATCTACATAGCCGTTCAATTTTCAATGGCTAATTTTGAACACAATTCTCGAAGGACACAATCGAACTTTTCTTCACCCAAATTCGAGGAAGGGCTCTATAGATTAAGTCAATATTTCGGGTTCAGGCAACAATGAGACCATTTTAGAAATAGGTCATAAGAAAAATTGAAAAAAAAAAAATATTTTTAAGCAAGTTTTAACTGACATCATAACAATTTTTGGCCCGTGACCTAATTAACCGACCTCGATTTCATATGCGGGATTGTCTTCTCCCTCCAAAACTGGTCTCAAATGTCTTTGGAACTTAAAAATGACTTCTCCAGCTCAATTAAACGCCGTGCCCTTGTTTCGGCAAGTATTTCACGATATTCTTCGGAAATATTTGCCTTTTCACTCAACTTATGGGCAACTTTGGCAAGTATCAGCTACAAACAAGGCAGATAAAATGACAAAAATGGCCTCTCTATTGACAAGTTGAAGTAGCCCTAGCTGATTGCGGGCCGGCGCGAGAGCGCTTAAAATTTCAAAACAAGGCTTTTGAGCAAAACATGTTCCTTCGCTCGTTGATTTAGTGTGCTGTGGTGAAAAGTTGGGCCAAATTTTGACGAATTTCACTAAAATGCGTTCATTTGAGCCCCCAAATAGGGGAAAGGACAAATGAGACTTACATTAATATCTTTAATGGCCATGTAAATCAAAAGAGAAACAAAAAAGATGCATTTTCCAAGATAATATTAATGAACAGAGATTCGATCTGATGAAGGCTGTAAAGAGCAGGCACCACATAATAAAATATATCTAAAGATATTTACTATATCTAAAGTTATTTTCTACCTCATAAAATATTGAGCCTTTTAGGATATACAGCTTTATTTTGGAAATGTTTTCTTAACAAATTTGATACTTGAGCTGTGTAATGTGCCATTTTTACATGTGGCTGAGTAAAATAATGCAAAGATATCCTGGAATAATGACGGGGTGTGAAAACAGTATTGATTATAAAGTGGGTTAGGAACAAAAGCAGAGAGAAGAAAGAAGGAATTTTGAACAATTGTAAAGAACATCGTTGTGACACAACATGGTTTTCACAAAATGTGAATGGAATAGGCACTAGACATATGAACAAAATAAAACAACAACTTGCCTTCACTTTCAAGTCCCATTTCTGTGTCGTCGTTAGTTTAGAAATAATTTGTTGGCTTCTATTTGCAATCTGGTACACCCATTGTGCAATATGATAGTGCTTTCTAGATAGCAGAAAGTTAGCTGTATTCTTTATGAAATGGAATCAAAATATGCCATTTTTGGCTCCCAACCAATATGTAAGGATGATCCGGGATGACCTTTCAAGAGTTCCAAATTCCTTGTTGGCAAACTTTTTGACGTTGATTTTTTTACATTTGAGAGGCTAACTATTGTGCAATGATACCTTCTTAATGCATATTGAAATAAAAGGACAAGTTCTAAATAATAATTGCACCTTGGTGCAATCTTTTGTCTGAAAATATATGTAAATCAATAAAATGAAAAACCAGGTGTATGATGTCAAAATGGGATGACATTTCGTTCAGATACAATTGGATAAGGACAAACAGCATTACATAATAAATGTGAACTTCATTTAAAGAAAGTAGCACATCTGTTTAATTGACCTTCAATTGAGACCTATTATACAATCACCAGAACATGAAAATCGTGTTAACTACAATTCTTTAAATGGAGGATAAACTAAAAATCTGAAGATGGTGAAAATGTACTTTCCAACATTTTTATGATTTAAATACTTTTATGATTAGTTTTAAATTTAAGTTTCTTATACTATAAGCACTATGATATGTTGGAAAATACATGATATTTTTTAATTAACTTAAAATGCACCAAGAATATCTCTTTCCCCTCATTAATTGAACATTATAACTGTACCTATGTTTGTATTTTTGATCTGTAAGTTATTAACATAGTTTTTAGGCACCACTTCATTCCTATGAAAAGCTGAAAGCTGAAAAGTCTGGCTATTTATAGTGCATTTCATTTGTAGGACCATTACTCCGTCATCATCAACATTTGTTACTTGGTTTGGATTGATACAAGCCATTTTAGTACCAAGAGACAACTCTCGAGTGCAGAAGGAACAGTTTTTGAGATTTGTTGACAAGCCTCAAACGAGGACAGCTGACGAGCAGACTTTTGTAAACATCCGTTGTGCGGTTGTCAATACTCCTTTAAGTCCTCATATGTAGAGGGTGACTAATTTTGAAACTGAAGTTGACATTTTAAGCTTGTAATAACTTCAAAATGAGGCAAGAATCTTGATGTCCTTAAAATTTAAGACTGTTTTTTCATACATTAATCAACAGTTTGGGGGTAAGCAACAACTTGGGGATGTATGAGAAGCATTCAAACTCACCAAAGTGAAGGGGCGTATTTTCGAATTTCTCTACATTTATGAAATGCGATAAATGGTGCTTGATGTCACTTTTTTCGACTGTCTATTGCGGACTTAGAGAAGTATAGAGAGGCGGGCCATTGTCGTCATTTGTCGGCCTTGTTTGCAACTGATATTGACCAAAGTTGCCATAAGTTTCGTGAAAAAGCAAATAATTCTGAAAAATATCACAAAAACTTGCCCATGCAAGTTCAAATCACAGAACAAACGTCAGTGCATTGGACATATAAACGATTTTAACGAAAACCAACATACGGTTCACCTAGATGGCACTGACAAAATTTAGCATGCCCTCAACACATCCTACTTGGGTGCCATCTCTTGCTCAAAGGACCAACAGCGCCATCTTGAGGTAGAAATGGTTGTGGGTGCTTCTGTTTAGTCTTTGGCCTTAATTTGTGATTACTCAGCATGGCTTTTTGATTTTTTAACACAATAATATCGTAGCTGATCTTTAAAAGACTCGAAATATGAAGAGAAATTCATTTTAAGATGGAAGCTCCAATTATGGCAACAAGTTTAAGTTGAGGATAGATCTGAAATCAAAAGAATTTGCCCCTGTTTTGGCTCCATATGGTGTCGAATTTTGTAACCTTCATTTAAAATTCTTCATTTATTGTTTATTATTTGGGACCACTCGGAACACTTGAAAATGTGTAAAGGGTATTGGTACAGAAAAAAAAGAAATGAAAAATGAAAGAAAAAAAGAAAAAAAAACGAAGAGGGAAGACGGAAACAGTTTAAAAGGCCATTTTATGCAATTTTATTTATGCAAGTTTTAACTAGGCTGGTGATAAATAGCCCTTGCTGCCCACAAAGAAATTTCACGACCGGCCTTCTCTAGTATCTCCACTCCTCTATCCTCTATGACAGTGGTGCTGAACCTTTTTTCCTCAAATCCCCACTTCTCAACTGGCCATGTACCCGTTCCCCACCACAAAATAGTACCTTAAGAACAATACATTTTTTTCACACTACAATACATAAGTACTATTTATGTACTTTTTCCCAAACCGTCATTCCCCTCTAGCTCAGAAAACCACCCCGCAATGCTAAGTGCAACCTCACGTGAGCGAGGTTGCGTGGTAAAAACAAACATAGCGAAAGTTTTGTGTTCCCAATGAAAGCATGTGGTCTTGATGAGAGTTCTCTAAACGGGAATCACCAGACTCCAGGCAGTATTAAGGATGGGCCGGTACGCTCTTGGACCTAGAAGTCCAAGTTCGCGCACGGATTCTCAGTGCGTCGGCATAGAGAAATATGCAAAGTGTATGTTGCAACACAGCTTTAGGATTAGGCTTCAGGCCCTGCAAGGCTAGGCTTTGGGATCATATGTTGTGACCGTTAGATTAGGTGATGTTAGGAAAAGTTGATTAATTACTTCTCCTACTTGCTTCTTAAGAGCACTGAAACTGGCTGAAACCTTTCTTTTCTTCCAAGACACTGACAATTCCAGCGCCTACCGTCACGGTACGCAAGAACTGTCGAAACGGTTGTGCAAGACTACCAAAATAAGCTACTTGGCTGCCATCACTCTATTAGAATTGGAGTTAAAGATGATAAAACCTATTTATTGAAGTAAATAGACACTGGTGAACATGGGTGAGAAATACGTGCATCATTCTTATTTTCTCTTACCCTTGGATGGTCATTGTGGTTCCGTGCGTTGGTGAACGGTTAATGACCATCCGGGGCATTCCGAGAACGCATTTAGCCTTTGGTGCTAATTGCAGCTCTCTTGACATTTCTCACTTTGCATTAGTAGTCATCACTTTTTATTGTTCTCCAAATCTTTTTGGTTTCTTTCTGATTCTGGAAGATCTTCGAAGTAGGTTTGGCTGGTTGTCGTTTCCATTGAAATGTCGGTCTTCCGTCTTCTCGGCTTCTACTTGGCTCATGATGGGTATAATTTGGAGTGTAGTTGGGACATTGTGCGTGCTGTTTTTTTGGGTTTGCTCTGTTGGGTAGTAGCTTTTGAGGTGAGAACCATGTCTTCGGAGGGTTCTCCCATCCGTTGTTCGAGTGATGATGTATTCATGGCCCTTGCTTTGTATTATTTTGTAAGGCGTCTCTTCATAGGTGTTGCTGAACTTGGTTTTGGCTCCATGATTGTACAGAAGAACGCAGTCGTTTTTGCGAAACCTTTTCCCTCTTCCCTTCTTCTGGTTAATAACTTGGTTTTGACTTTCTCTCAAGTTGTGATCGCGTATCCTTGCCCGTTCGAGTTGCCGACCTAGTTGTTCCAAATTGTGCTGTTTTGGGGTGGGGAGAGCACCATTTGAGAAGGGCATTAGGAATTGAGCGGGAGAGAGGCCCGTCGACGGGTGCGGTGTGTGCCTGTATTCGTTGACTGACGTTTTCATGGCCTCAAAGATGCTATTCGCGCTCAAATCTGTTGCCCGAATCGCTTTTTTCAAGATTCTCATAAAACACTCGGCCGGATTGCTTTGAGGATGCATGGGTGGTGTCAGCTCGTGGGAAATTTGCTTTGATGTTACAAAAGCTTTGAATTCCTCACTAACAAAGCATGCGCCATTGTCTGAGCGAATTTTCCGAGGGTTACCATAAGTGTCGAATATGATCGCCAAAGCCTTTGTGACCGACCTCGCAGAGCAATCTGGTAACATTGAAGTGACCGGATACCTTGAGAGGTCACAACGTAGGACCAGGATGTGGTCGTTGTTTGGTAGGGGTCCGAAGAGATCTACTGATACGGTCTCCCATGGGAGATGTGGGGTCGGGTGCGGTTTGCTGAGGGGTTTTAGGGGATCTGTTGTGATTAACTGACAGTTAGGACACGATTTTACAAGTTTTTCCACCATTTTGTCTTGTCCCGGAAACCAAACTGAATCTCTCAATCTTCTTTTTGTACCGGAAATTCCAAAATGGGCTCGTCCATGAGCTAATTCAACCGCTTTTTGGTACAATGTCGGGGGAAGCACTATGCGTTCTCCTCGCAGTATGTTTCCTGCGGTTGAAATGGACAGCTCGGAGAAAATGGAAGAGAATGGACCGGTTTTTGACTTGGGTGCAGGCACATTTGATGTTTGGATGGCTCTTTTGAGATCCTGCATTAACGCACACTTTTCTGTTTCGTCCTTGATTAGCTTCTCCGACAACGCATCAATGCAGCTTCCCGATATTATTGCATAGACTAGCTTCTCCGCCTCATAGTTATCTTCGTCCCCGAATTTTGTTGGACTAAGAGGCTCGGCGTGTCTTGACCAGAAATCTGCGGGATTTTCACTTCCTCGTTGATATTGGACTTCGAAAGTAATGTCCTGGTGCTTTAATTTGATGCGTTCAATTCGAATCGAGCCTGTTCTCGCATTTTTGAAGATAGACACTAATGGTTTGTGGTCCGTGAATATTTTGACAGAAGGTCCCCCCACTAAAAAACGTCTGAACTTGGCGAGGGCAAAATCAACCGCCATTGCTTCTAAATCAAGTTGGGCATAACGTTGCTCAACGTCAGAGGTGGAACGCGAGGCAATCAGAGTTGGGCGTAGCTTTCCTTCTTGTTTTTGAGCTAGTATTGCCCCCAAGCCGGAGACATGTGCATCGACAAATATGATGGGCTCTAGGTTTGGGTTAAAGAATGCAAGTGTCATGTCCTCACTTAGCGCGTTTCGAAGACACTCGAATTCCTCTTGATGAGTTTTGTTCCAGGCAAAACGCACACTTTTCTTTGTGAGTTCTCGTAAGTGAGGCGTGAGGTGTGCAATGTTGGCTATGAAGTCGTGGTTTGATCTTGCCATTGCCAAAAATGAAACCAGATCTGCTTTAGATCGAGGAACGGGGGCGCTTCTGAGGGCTAGTACCTTTTCTGGGTCAGGAGACACGCCATTTGCGGATACGAGTACTCCCCAAAACTGAATGCTTGGCTTTCGAAAGGTGCATTTGCTTGGGTTCAGGGTAAGACCTAGCTTTTGAATATTCTGTAGGAAGTTGTAAAGTGCTTCATCATGCGTTTTATTATCTGGTGCAGCAATCACAGCATCGTCATGTATCAAATGAATGTGTTCATGTTGTCCCAAGGTTGCTTGTAATGCCTTCACAAGTTCCCCACTTGCTGGCTTTAACCCCATCGTGAGCCTCTTGTAGTGGAACAGCTTTCCACATGCTCTAAATGTAGTGAGGTTTCGGGATTGTTCTGCCAATGGGATCTGGTGAAAGGCTTGATTAAAATCGACCTTTGAGAATACCTTGCACCCAGAGAGTTTTGCCTTAATGACTTCTGGAGTTGGAATTGGAATTCTGGTGTCTCGAAGCTCCTTGTTTAGTCCTCTAAGATCGACTGTCACCCTGATTTCTTGCTTAGTTTTGGGGACGATCATTAGATTGGCTATCCAATCCGCTGGACCTTCGTGCACCTCTATCACGTCGTTTTCTAGCATTTCCGCAATCGCCTCGCTAACTTTGCTCTCGAGGTGTATTGGTATTGGCCGCGGTGGAGATACGAATGGCTTGGCATCATCATTCAAGTATAACGTCACTTCGTAGTCTTTCAAGCACCCAAGGCCCTTGAACACCTGGGACCAACTTGGATCATCGTTAATTGAGTCATCTACTTCAGATACTGTATTCGCACTGTGAATGCTTGACGGGATGTGGATGTTAGGATGGAACTTGATCAGGCCGTATGACATGGCCGTTTGATTTGAAAGTAACGGGTGCAATTTGTTGGGAAGACTTGTGTCCTCGACAACGTGCCACATAGTGACTTTAACCAGGCCTGCACATTCCATTGAAAGATGTACAGTCCCTTTGACTTCAATTGGGTGGGAGCCGTAAGGATTTATCTTGATGTTGCTGGGTTTCAAAGATTTCTTTGCCCCCTCCGGCAATAGGCGGAGAGGCACGACATTGATTTGTGCGCCTGAATCGACTCCAACTTGCACTTTTTCTCCCCCCAGTTCCACCTGTATCGATGGCATGTCGTTGATGGCATTTGTCGTAACTGCGTTAGCTTGGCCTTGTGTAGTCGTAATCCCATATGCACTGAAATAATGAATTCCATTGTTGCGTTCTTGCTCTTGTGGTGGTGAGTTTTCTTCGTTGGTGATACGATTCGGGGAACCCCCTCGAGTAAAAGAGACACTAGTTCTTGTTCGCGAAGGATCTGAGCTAAAGCAGACCCCCGAGAAATGGCCACGTTTTTGACACTTCGAACATGTTGTATTCGCAGCCGGGCAGTGCGACTTCCCGAAAACATGGGTTTGTCCACACCATTTACAAGACTTGACACGGGACTGTCCCAATCTTCCTTGTTTTGAATATGGACCGCTCACTTTATGAAGAGATTGATCCTTTTCCATGGAAGTGGGTTCCTTCATGACTTGGGACACTTTGCTTTGAAGCACAAGTTGTTGCGTTGTAGCCGAGTTTGATAGGTTGGATTTCTCTAATGTTCTAGCCTTTGAGACAAGTTCTTCTTTGCCCCAATCTTCTCTGAGGGCCGTCAGACGAAGTACATCCAAATTTGCACCCCATACCGCCTGATGGAAAACAAATTCGGTCCGACAGTCGTTGCACTTGAAGCCTGCTCTATGGGAAATCTTCTGCACCCTATCATGCCAAATTTCGAAAGGTTCTTGGGGCGTCTGTCTCATCTGCTTCATGGTCGCCAATGCGTCGAAGGCTGACGACAGCGGACGAAAACGAGCTCTAAGGTACTCCACCGTTTCCCTATAAGTCACTGGATCTCTGTGACCTCTTGGCCATCGTGATAGGAGAATATCTGAAGTTGGATCTCCCAAACTAAGGTATAGGAGGCTCTTCCATTCTTTGTTTGCACGCACATCGTCTTGTTCTGGTGCATCCGTTCCAAGCGTGGCTTCTGTGTGCAGCTCGAAGCGAGTGAGCCATCTCTCAAAGACTTGTTCTATTTCCTCATTCGCGTAGTCCTTGTGGTTGAATTTTGTCAACGGAGGCAAGTTACGAGTGAAGTTATTTGCACTGTTGGGTTCGGCCATTTCTCCAAGGGTTTGTTGTTCTGAATCCTCGTCGCCAGTATTAGAATTGGAGTTAAAGATGATAAAACCTATTTATTGAAGTAAATAGACACTGGTGAACATGGGTGAGAAATACGTGCATCATTCTTATTTTCTCTTATCCTTGGATGGTCATTGTGGTTCCGTGCGTTGGTGAACGGTTAATGACCATCCGGGGCATTCCGAGAACGCATTTAGCCTTTGGTGCTAATTGCAGCTCTCTTGACATTTCTCACTTTGCATTAATTCCTATCTACACTTCATTTGTCCCGATCTATCCCCACGGTACCTGCCGAACAAGTTTTCCCTCTCTCTCTATAGACGAGATGACGTTGAGCTTTAGAACGGAAAGTGTTTGACGATTCTCTCACAACCTTTCACGATTCTGCACT
>CM021312.1:4251868-4267334 GCA_010645155.1 Tigriopus japonicus | reverse complement strand
TTGCCTCACAGGTAAATACACGGTACGTTTGTTATCACCACGCAACCTCGCTCACGTGGGGTTGCACTTAGCATTGCGGGGTGGTTTTCTAAGCTAGAGTCATTCCCCCACTTGGCCAACCCCAAATTCCCCACTGTAGGGGGAATTCCCTACAGGTTCTGCACCACTGCTCTATGACCTCTATGATTGCGGACAGTCAGAGTGGCCAAACTTGTGCATTGGGAAGGTCTTGAATTTTGGGTGGGCCGCTAAAAAGTTCATTTCGAGAAAAAAACTCAAAAGCTATTTAGCAAGTAATTACTAACTCGTCCAAAGTTTGCAATAAACTCATCGATATTTATTTCAAATCCCAGTCATGGCCAATTTGTGAAGCCTTCCTCAAGTCAAGAAACTGACCATTGAAAAATAGGCAAAAAGGGATCCAAATGTCACGCCTGAAATTTTATTAGTCAGACAAACATGAAGTACTGTTTTTATTTTGATTTTCATGACTCTCAATATGAACATATGTTAAAATATTTGGGTGTAATTCTAAGATTAGCAAATAAGTTTTGATTATCGACTCTTTCCAGCCTCAATTATGTTGATGCCTCGGCTACCATGAGCATCAAAGTGATGGAGCCTATAACAACTTGCCTGATGCAGAGACTGTTCTTCCAAAAACCTTTTGCTCGTGAATACATTTTCACTTTACCAACGATTTGCATTGGGGTCCTGATATTTCTTAACGACGCTCAATCCTTCCATTCCGTAAGCTTGGGAGTAATTTGGGGATTAGGCTCCAATGTATTTTATGGCTTGAGGAATATTTACATAAAAGATCTCAAATCCAAAAATGTCAATTTATCCATTCGTCGATTTCAAGAATTGGCTTTAGTTCTATATTGGGTCTTGTTCATCAGTGGATTGGTTCTATATGGAATAATCAAGGACGTTCAGTTCATTCAATTAATCGTATCTGGTCTTTTGAGCTCTCTCTTTCACCTTAGTTACACTCATCTATCTATTGTGGGGGTGTTAAGCTTTGTATCCGTTTTGACCCATGCAATATTTAATGTGACAAAACGGATTTTGGTGGTGATATTTTTCGTACTTGTCGGTCACGTTGTCAAATCAGGTTTCAACTGGTCAGGCCTGATTTTGGCCAGTTTTGCAATGGCCCTCCATTTTGGTATACAGCACGAGCAATCAGAAAAACAAGACCAATCAAAGCATGTGATATTTGGTATGTATAGACATTCGAAGTTCAAAATTGTAGATCATAGATTTGTTATTGTAAACTAAATATTGTAAATCATTGTAATTGTTATCATAGATTCACCTTCTATAAGTAGATCACAAACGTTTGGCTTTTCTTGTGCATTTCATTGTGCAACACGTGTCTCAAACTTGAAGTTTATTTTTCTGCAGATCCACCAATATTGCGTCAGTTTGTCCCACTAATGGAAAAAGCATTGAACGAAAGTTTATTCCCTCCTTTTTTTGAGTCTGTCTAAAAAAGATAACTCTGTGCACGGACATCTAGAATTTCCTGGACGGCGAACGGCAAACCAGGGGTGACCAAGATCAAGTGGAGAAGCACAAAAGGAGAGAACGTGCTTTTGAAAGTAAAAAGTCTCAGTTTTTAAAGAATTGATGATTATCCATCAACTTACAACGGTTTGGGATACACTTCTGGAATATTTGAATAACGAAATGCATTACTCAAGCAAAACACTAAACTTGTAATGCCTCTTCATGGTTTCAATGAACAGATAAAACACCCTTAGAACATTCTACTATCTTACCTCTTACTCAGCCTAGAACACACCTTTTCAATGAATAAGGTTTATTTGCATCATTCGAACTTATACTGATCATTGAACTAACTCATAAACAAAAAATAAGAATAGAAAACACATGAATACATGAAAATATTAAGACAAATTTGACTGTCATTGAAACTTACAACAAAATAAGCTAACCTAGAAATAAACTGACAATAGATCGATAGAAATGAGACAATATGATTCAAAATCAACCATAACATTTTGAAACAGTTCTCATATCTTTAATTTGGTCTCTAAAACACATGTTTCTAATATACTATTGCATTATGAACAAATAAAGTAAAACTGACTAGTCTTTCACTATGTATTTTACGTGATACCAATATATATTTTCCTGTTGAATGTTCTTATATCCAGGTTAGACTAGTCTTTCATGAAATTCTATAACAATTCAAATCATGAAGTTCTGAAGAGAAGCAAAGAAGGTTATGCCAAATTAAAAGTCCTTGTGTGTCAAACTTGGGAGCACGTTGGAAAATAGTCAAAAATTGGATATTTAGGCATCCTTGACCATAATTACATTATACGTATATGATGAATTATATACTTTTTTTTTGTTTGTTTGTTGCGGATTTTCTACTACCGCTACAAGGAATGCGATTCCCTGTAAACAAGGATTTCTCCCGACAGCGTCAATTCGATCCCCAACAGGATTCGAACCTACGCCGTCTGGGGAAGCACTTTTTTTTACCCTCGGCTCTTATAAGAACGCATTAGTACGTGCGACCACTCTGGCTTCCTTATACATTACAGTATTTATGCTAGCTCATAGTATTCTTAAGTTTAAATAAAATGATTTTCAGACAACGGTTTGGGATACACTTTTGGAATATTTGAATGACAAAATGCATTTTTCAAGCAAAACACTAATTTTGTAATGCCTCCTTAGGTCTGAAATCTAGATTTTCAACTTGTTTGCATCAATATCAATTATAATTATAAGGTGCAAGTCTATCCTATGGCATATGGACCTTAACCCACACGCAAATTCACTACTTAAAACTACTTGAACAACTCTTACCCATACTGAGATTGTCCTGAAATCAATGACACTATCGTACAATAATTGAAATCCGAAGATGAAACCATCATTTTTAGAACATGAATTTATGCCAAGGTGACAACCCTTAAAAAAATCGATTTCTAATAAGCAATAAAGATTGCCGTGTCTTAATTAAATTCAGGATAAGGCGTGGATGAGCAAAATCTATGTAAGTTGTTCAGGCCGGTTAACAGATATGCTAAAAAAAAACGCCGTTATGTTGTTCAAGTTGTTTCTTGAATGAGCGTGATGAAACTCCGCGTTTTAGTCCGGGGGAGAATTTCCGGGGGAAATATGGTTCCTAAGCCATTTTCAAGATGAATTTGCGTGGCATTTTTAAGCAGGACGACACCAAACGAGGGTAGCAAGAGCCGAGTGAAGGAAGACAACAGGGCGCGGAAATAGAGTAGAGCTACTCTGGACTTGCGCAAGCGATGAAGAGACTTCAGACGAACAGATTCCTTTGCACAGGCTACACTTTTATAATATTTACACTTTAAGAAACTTTATCATAATCCTCAAAAAAAGTTTTAATCGTCTTACCTTCATTCAGTTAGCTTTCTGAGAGGCCGGCCTCGCACTTCTGATATTCATGAGAACATTGAGCACCTAGAGAGCTTTCTAAGACACTACAAGACTTTAAACAAAACACACTGATTAGGGAATGATGATGCATTGGAAAATAGACACTAAAACACTCTTTATAAATTATGAGCCACATGTACTTTGTTGCACGACTTAAAAAAACAGCACAACTGAGCTTGTTTTCCTTCTTCAGGGTGTCTTCCGCAACTCAGAAAAACTGCACACAAAATCAATCGTGTAGTGTTTTAAGACTATTGAAAGACACTTACGGTCTGAATGATTTTATTTGAAAGGTCTTCATTGATATTAGTCGAAAAAGCAAGCAGATTTTTACTTGACAAGCCTCAATTGTGGTGTCTTGAAAGTTTGAAGAAAGGCTGGATTATGTGATCTTCTAATCAAAACTAAGAAAAAACCTTATGCCATTCTGGATCCTCTTTTCAGACAAATTATTTGAACACTCACAAAAGGCTTTAAAGTTTATTACACTTTACATTGACAGGTTTTGTTCAATATGTTGCAAAATAAGTTCTTAACAATATTCTGATTGTTTTGGTCACCATTTTTGATTTTCATCTTCTCTCTTCAGGGATCCTGTGGCACGTTGTCTTCTTAAGATTAATTATATTTGAACCAACAAATTAGGACAGACCAGCTGACTTAAAGTGTGGCAAAACAATAAGTTAAGTCACCTTTGTGTAACATTCAAACCAATTATTGCTCTTGGGGCCAATCAATGAGCATCTTAAAGTCATTTTGAACATTGCAACAGTGTCATCAAGCAACCCTTAATCTAGAAGAGGCCTCATCTTTGGCAGTTCCCCCAGCCAAGTTAGCCAGAAGACCAAAGAGGCTGCTCTAAATTTCCGGCTGAATTGGCATTCGATCTTTGCCTTTCACTTGATTTGGGCCACCTCCGGCCAGTTTTGCCGTGCCGTGAAAAGTCCACCTCTATTCTAGATGTCCTTGCTCTGTGTCACGAAAGTGTAGCAAAAGGGGGGCTTCTCCTTCTCTTTAGTCTCTATTTTTCTCTAATCTCCTCCTCGATCTCTTAAGGATGACTGATTTTAGGTCTAAAAGCTAGTACTTGAAGCTTCTAACAACCTTGTAATGAGCCAAATTTATGATATTTTGAAAAAGAAATCTGAGTACAATCTTTTATAATTTTCACCTAATGGCCAATTATTTCAAGGCCCTGGGGTGGGAGGAGAGCAATTCAAATTTACTAAAAAAAAGTATGTTTTTTACAATTTTTCGACCTTTACACCTTTCTTGCCCATTCCGCCATCAGATGTCGCGAATCAGATGTGTCGTTATTGCTTGTCGAGTAATTCTTCGTTTGGCATGGGACACTAAATACGGATGACCCTGAATATCTCTCAATATTCTGTAGATGGACTATTCTTAGTTCCAACTTTGACTGTATCTGACTAATTGTACATTCCAAGTCTTATTGACAAATTTCAGGCAAATCCCAAGCACTGTCATCAATTTTGCTGGCTTTTGTTCTCTTGGGCTTCCAACTTTCAACTTCATGGGATTTTGAAACTTCGAAGCCTACTACCGTTTCTGACGCCCCAAAACTTGCCAAGGAAGCTGATTACCCCAATTTGAACCTACTGGAGCAACATCACTTGATCCGTGACAGAGTGGTCAAAGAAATCAAACAAACCCATCTAGAGTATTATACCAAGCTTCTGCAAAAATTCCCCAAAGTGGCAGTGATAGAGTTGGCAGATTATGAAAACAAAGGCGATCCAGCAATTGCAGTGGGCGAGATGATGTTATTGCAACGAATTGCCAATGTAGAAGTTATTTATTTCAATATGCATCAACAGTCCTTGCATACTATTGACCATGCCAAAGAGGTAATTGGCCGCTTTCCCGTTTCTGAGGTTATGATTATGTTCCATGGAGGCGGGGGCATATTTGCTTATCCATCAGGGGATACAATCCGTAGAAAATATTTTGCAGCTTTTCCTAACCACACCATGACCATTTTCCCTCACAGTATTTGGCCTTATTATACCAATGAAACCCTGGCTTACTATGTTAACATGTACAATTCCCGCAAAAATCTATCCATTGGCATTCGTGATCCGAATTCCCTCAAAACGGCTCAAAGACTTCTTCCAGATGCTACATTAACTGAAGTACCAGATATGGCATTTCATATTGGACCTGTTCCGAGGACACGTTTACCAGTCTATGATATCCTCTACCTGAGCAGAGGAGACAAAGAGAAAATACAAACAGGGGACTTCACTTTTCCTCCAGGGATATCGTATAAAATTCAGGATTACATCTCTTGGAGATCTGCCTCTACTCAGGGCCTGGATATTCAAATCACCATCGTTAATAATGGTTTTTCGTTCCTTCAAAGAGGGAAAGTGGTGATTACAAATCGATTGCATGGCCATATCCTGACCACATTAGCAGGAATTCCTCACGTTATCTTGGAATGTAAAGCTGGCAAAATTCTTCCCTTACATTACAAGTACACCAAAGACATTCCCTACATCAAAGTTGCTCAGAACATCTCCCACGCCATAGATCTTGCTGTCCAATTGCTAGAAACGTATGGAGATTTTATTCCAGACACACTAACCTTTAATGCTCCATACAATTAAGGACCTTGGAACCACCTAAAAACATGTAACCGTTTTAAGAATGAAATTTCCTTTCTGATAGTCCACAAGGATGTGAAGGTATCTTTGTTTTATGCCTCTTATTTGTGTTTGATCTTGCTTTTTTGCATTTGATAACAATAAATTTGGTTCATGAAGATTCACGTTGAAGGCCTAAGATACTGTATCAGTAAAAGCGTGAACAAGAGGGTCTCTCTTACAGTCTCGTTGCGGATGCAGGTGGATAACGCTTCTGTGTATGATGTCAATTTTTGACACCAATGTCATGAAAATTTGTAAATTGCCCATAATCCTCAGAAGCGATGTCTACCATTGTGTTGAGGTTGCGTTGACTTCTTAGGATGTGTCCCAACTGTTTGAATGATATCCACAATCAAAGCTGGATACTACATCACTTACTCTTGAAATTGGAATAATATTGCTCCTCATTGACATTTTTCTTCAATCCAGATATTTTTGTATTTGCAGATTTATTGGGCACAAGGAAGCTCGTGGAGAAACAAGCCAAAAGGAGAAATGTTAAAAATGCTTATTGTCATTATGGTGACCTCTTGCGGGCGCAGGCGTAGTGATAGGATTCAATTTCATTTCAATCTCTTCAGTCTTTTTGGGCTGCCATCAATACCATTGGTTCAATGCAAACATAGTGTGAATAAAACTTGGCTTGATCTTGATGGCACCCCTGAGGCTAGTTTTTTAAGCGCAAAGATCGATCTCAAGATCGAACTTACAGTACTAAAGTACGATCTTAAGATCGATCTTTGCGTCTTTAAAAACTAGCCTCTGGTCTGTAGTCTTCCAAAAAGGGTCACTTTTTGGAAATGGTCTATGAACAAACGCATATTTAACAGAAGTGACAAGTGCACTGTTTTAAGTGATTTGGCAGTCACAACAAGTAGCGCTCGCACGCAAAAATGACCGAGCAGATTGAAAATCAGATTGAACTCCATCAGTACTTCATACCAAAGAAGCAGAATTTCACTACAATTGCGTTTCATAAATACTATTTATGCACCTGCAAAGGAAGGGAGTAATGGTCAAAATCCGACCTCACTCGTTTCATTTTATTGGCGACCCAAGGGCGTTAGCCCAAGGGGCGTCTATTAAAATTGGCCATTGCCCACTTCATTTGTGGGCGCATATGGTATTTTGTTGACCAACTTATCCTTTTTGGGACTTCCGTTTCGATTTTTCAACCCTGAAAATTAGTTCAACCATGGACATTCATACTATCTGACCTGCGTGCTTTGGCTGCTCAATACGGGTTTTAGGAGCTTTGTTCACCTCAAGTCAGTCCATCATCAGTTCGTGTGTTGGCTACTCAGTGCCTTAGTATAAATGCCTACCACGACTTCCACATTGGATCACTCCCCGTCAATGAGATGCAGGCTTCAGACGTACAAATTACTGTGCATATGATACCGGTATGACCTTTCAGCAAAACAGTCGAGATGTAGAGCAATGAATTGATTTGCCGGGCAGTAAAGTGAATTGTAGGGCAATAAAGTAAGTTGTAGGTTAGTGGTACTTTGGACTTAACCTCCTTGGAGGAAGTCTCATAAAAGGAGAAGGCGGTCAATAAAAATCATTTTTCGACCACTAGGAGTTGTCCAATCCTGCTGACAATTATCTTCAGAAAATGAGGACCATGACAAGGTTAAACAGTTTGTGCTGTTTATCCAACCAATCTCAATCAGTCTCAACCTTAGATAATTGAAGAAATTTGTGTTCAAAGCATCCAATATCCAATATGCCCATTCTTCAATATTCTATCATGTATCAGTGCTTAACTTTGCTATATGAAATTATTTCAAGACTTTCAAAGGCATTTTTTAATGTCAAAGGATCATAATGAAAATATTTTGTAAACATGTGTATTTTACGTTAGCTCAAATAACTATATTAAATGCCTTAAAGTTACTAAGACCACGATTTATTAGTTATTTGAGCTAACTTAAAATGCAAACCATATCAAAATATCTCCATTATGATAATAAGAAATTGAAAAAATTATCTTAAGAGTCTTGAAACACTTTCATTGAGCAAAGCTTGGCACTGACACTGAAGAATATTCAAGAATGGCCGACATGCATACATTGAACACCATTTTTTTCAGTTTTTTAAGAATAAACATCGCAAATTGTTAAATATTATCATGGTCCTCCTTTTTGAAGAATGTCGTCGGCAAGATTGGGCTACTCCCAATGGTGAAAAAATAGTTATAATCAAACGCAAGTGTAGTGAAATTTTGCTTTTTGGGTCTGAACGACTGTGTCCGCAAGAGGTCGCATCTCATGAATGCACTCTATACTCGAGCGCTATAATTAAAAAGCACGCGCATGTGTAATTTTGGTCCCAAGACGTCGGTTCCATTGTACTGTGGTTCTTGGGTTCGACCTGTTTGAGGCAACTTTGCCTATGCACTATTTACTACCAATTGACGCTCATGAGCTTCTTTAGTTTCATGTAATAATTAGTGACAAAGTCTAAAATTGATAGGTGAATTGCAAAAGCTTACTTAAATAGCTTTTGTCATATATATTATGAGTACAAAATATCAAAACTTTTTACAAAGTTAGGCATAACAGTCTGTAGCACTGTCAGCCTGACGACTGCTACGAATGCGCAACTTCACCAGGGCTGCCAGATAATTGTTCAACAAAAAAGTCATTTCATATGACTATGACGCAAGGAAAACGCTCTAATGGCTTCAAGTGACGTTCTAAATATTCACCAATCAATTTCGTATCTGGTTAGATTAAGTTTTCCTAAAAAGTAAGAAACTCAATGCAAATCAGCGTGGAGATTCATCAAGAGCTGACATTACCGAGTCAATTCACAGCAGCACTGGGCTTGAACGCGCATCGAGGTTTAAGGAGAACGAGAAGGTTATCTTCCGGCACCCACGGTTTTGGCCAGCCTTGGCCTTCAAAGGCTATTAAGGTCAAATAATATGCTTTCAAAGGTAAGCTGAGATCATGAGCGTCAATTTGGTAGTAAATAGTGCATAGGCAAAGTTGCCTCAAACAGGTCGAATCCAAGAACCACAGTACAATGGAACCGACGTTTTGGGATCAAAATGGCACATGCGCGTACTCTTTTATTATAGCGCTCTACTCTAGGTATACTTAAGAGCTTTAGTCTCGCTACTACTTTAAGAGTCTTTGATTGAACGATTGTTTGAATTAAGAGTTTTTGAGTCATTAATATAGAAAAGATGTTTCCCTATGGTTTGATTTGACTGTTAATTCTGGCTCACATTACAGTTTCCAGCATCAATCATGACCATTTTTTTAGGGGAAACTTTGACTATCCTGACTGGCTTACCGGGCATTGCAATGAAATTTAGACACTTAAGTTTACAACCTTGATGAATAAACTAATAGAATTTGTGACTTGACCACTAAATAACTTTCCGAGATATTATGGCAAGAAGCAACAAATGTTGAATAAACAAAGCACAAATCTGTAAGTGCTGAGAATTAGAGGACATGGAACGTGACAACCGGATCAGGATTCGCGCGCTCCTTGACAATGGAGTGCCACCCACCAAGGTTGCAAGGCAATTGGGAGTGTCAAGGGCGACAGTTTACAACGTGAAAGGACGGGAGTAGATACACTAAGATAGATATTGGCATTCGTAGGCTAACACACGGTGCCGATGATTCGCGCTGGTGATTGGTCAAGAGCATTCAGTTGAACATTCAGCTAATTCTAACGAAGTTCAACAACAAACCAGAGTACTTCTTCTTTGTTGATTTTGTAGTGATCTGACCTGGTGCTGGGGTTGCCAATTTTCTTAAGTGAAATCATATTCCCCACTGTCTACCAGCCTTCATAAACAGGTTTTTTTTCTTTAAGAAGCGGCAAAAGGCAAGGCATCCCTGACTCTCGTGACTTCAGAGCAGGGTTGCAAATCAACATCAAATTCGTGTTTGCTCATATACCAGAGCAAAGCACCCATTCTCTAAGAAGTAACCCTACCCTGCCACCTCCCGTGAAAAAACTTGCGCAAGCCGAGATTTCACATCACTGAGATTTTTTTGTTAATCACCCGATCATGTGAATTAATCGGCCCCTGTTTAAACTCCACACTAGTTGAAATTCACTTTTTGCATTTCGGGTTAATACCTTAGACACATTTCCAGCAGACTTGAGGATTTTCAATAACCAAACTGCCCTATCAGATGAGCGAAATAGTTTAGATGTGTTTCTTAGAAGAAAAGGTTCCTTTAATCATGAACTTCGGCTTCACGCATGATGAATGATGTCACAGACAGTCCGTGCCGGGTCGGGCAATCATAGATTTGAATGCCAATCTCTGCCTTCTAGTATTTCTAGACGGGAGGAACTCAACAGGAAGCCTGGCAGTGGAAGGAAACCGATTCTGGACCACGATGAGGTCAAAAGGGCTGTCAAGGCTGCGCCACTGAAGTCATTGACCAAGCACGCAATCGACATGGGTGCGTCTGCCTCCACGATGTCAAGGACAGTCAGGAGCATAGGTGGAAAGTCCCTGGTGAGGCTGGAAAGGCCATTGCTCACCCCAGCAATCAAGGAGGCCCAGCTCCAACGTTGCCAGGGACTTATTAACAATTTGAAATCAGCCTAAGCAGGGCGGGTCATCATTTTCAGTGACAAGAAAACATGGACAGTCGACCCTGTGAGAAACAGGAGAAATGACCGCTACCTCACGTTTGGGGAGGTTGATGAGGTTGTCCAAACTCACACAACAACCAAGCATCCAGCCAGTGTGATGTCCCTGGGATTTGTGGCCTCAAATGGCCCTGTCATGCCACTCCATTGGTTCCTGACTGGATACCGGCTGACTGCGGCTGATTACGTCCACATCCTGAGGGAGAAGCTCATCCCGTGGGTCCAGGCCAACCTACCAGGAGCCAATGCCGTCCTCCAGCAAGATGGGGCTCCCGCCCACACCTCCAAGGCTGCCCAGACCTTCCTCACTGCCCAGTTTGACATCATGAATTTTTGGCCAAAGTCAATGTGGCCACTGTACTCTCCAGATGCAAACCCATTGGACTTCGCATTCTGGCCGCACTTTGAGGCAAAGGCTTGCTCTGACCCAAATGTTGACGCCCTTAAGGCTGCGGTCAGCAAGCACTGGGACAGCATGGACCAGGACTACGTCATCAAGGTGTGCAAGACCTTCCGGAAGCGCCTTGAGGCCATCATTGCAGCTGACGGTGGCTACATTGAATAGGTGAGTACATATACCTCCTGACAACAAGTACTGTGAGTACCAGACGTGACATTCACCAGGTTGTTGAAGTAGATCTTGTCGAATTTGCCGAGTCAAAGTCTCCAAATTTCATTGCAATACCCGGTAGATGCATGTAACACGTGTTACTTTCTGTACATTAAATTCTTACGATTTTAACTGCAAGCAATTGAGTATTTGAATAGAGCTTTTTTGAATCAAAAAAAGCGTCGCACACCTACCAAAAAAACGCGATCGAAAAATAACAAAAAAAATTGGACCAAAGAACAACAAAAATTCAAACACATATAACAAAGGTGTTGGTTTTGAAAATATTAATTGAAAAAAAGTTTGGATTTTCGTCCAATTATGCCCGCTTCTTGGTTAGCTTTGAATAAAGCTTCTGTAGTTTTGAACACATTTTCGGTTTATTTGACGTGTTTAATTACATTTTTTCTGACACATTTTTAGCCATAAATCATTCTGGTTGCAAAAGTGGGTTTTGAAACCAGTGTCAATGACGTTGCAAGGAAATGATACCGTTGAAAAGAAAGCCACTATGCAGAAGAAAATTGAACAGAACATAACAAATATGCCTCCAGCCCAGAGGTTGCCGACCCCTGCAATAGAACTTGTCGCGACGAGATGGTCAGGTTCAGCTACTAACGGTAGCCGGAAAACGTTTGGTCTGTCACGTCTGGGAACTTATTTGATAAGATGACCTTTTTTGGACGGTTTGAAATAACTGTTTTTTCCAAAGGAAAACAACAAAATAAGAGCATCATAAAGTGGATCTTTTGAATTTTAAGGTAGTCTAAGGCAATTTTTGACAGTATAAATAATCGGGTGAATCAATTTGCAGGGCTCAAGTAGAGTAACAAGAAATTAGTGAAGTATCCATTTCTTTTTTTTGCACTCTTTAAAGAATTCAGCATCCCGATAAAAATGAGGTTTCTTCGTCTTAGATGCGCCGTTGAAGTATGATAAATAACATTAAGTTTGAAAGAAAGCATGGGTAAAATAAGTGATGCACTTAAGATATCAAGCATCAATCAATCTGCAAGTGAACTAGATTACAGGAACGGGTTCCAAGATCACGCTGATGTTGGTTAAAAGAGGTAGTTTTTCTTTTTTTACCAGTTGGTATCTGAAAAAGTGGAAACGTTCGCAATATATCTAATTTCCAAATTTTTTGATTGTTGATGCCTACTTGAGATTGTTGAGTCCATCCTTATTGAAATTCCTTCGACCTTTTATGATGGTTTGACTTCGATACTTACTGGGTTTCTCTTTGGCATGATGTGCCATTGTGTATCTAAAAAAGAGCGAAAAAAATAATTACCTGGCTATACAAAGAAAATAGAGCCATGTAAGTGCAACCAATGAAATGGAAAAGACGTGCAACCTTTGAAGTTTAATACAGAAAATTTCTGTTCTTGTGTGTCCAATAAACATTGAGAAGTTCGAAAATAGGTCAAAACTTCTGTGTCAAGGTGCAATTTTGGGAGCTGATCTTATGTATTGTGACCTCCGAGTCTTATGGACTGTGACCTTCCAGTCTTATGTATTGTGACCTCCCAGTCTTATGTACTGATTGTCACCACCCAGTCTACTGTTCTTTAAAGGACTAGACACTAAGACAAGACAAAATTGGAGATTAAATGGTTACACAGAGCTATCAAAGGACTTTCATGGAACTATGAGATTAACCTCAATGATTTTGAAAAATGTCTGCACTTTCAAAGATTTCAGACTATTTGAACACTGTTAAATCTGAAGCCAAAATTACTGCGGACAATTAATTCTTGAACCAAAATAGTGATTTTTTGTTTTCATGCCATTTTTTCAGTTTTTAATTATTTGTAAAAGACAGGAGAAGGCTGAGATGGAAAAGGCTTAATTGAACCATAAAATGGTCACCTTTTAATCCAGATTACTTGCAGAACTCGCACTCAAAATTCCGTGTTAATATACATCAAACTGGCTATTTCTACCGTATTCTTGTTAAGATATTTTTTAATGGCCAACAAGAACAAAGCAGGGGCAGAATTCCATCAAATCTATTATTCCTGTACCTACCTAGCAACTGTATTATTGTATCGTGATATATACATTCCATGGTAGATTATTCGATTAGCCATATCGTCATCCTCACCTAAAATGGAAATAGAGGTACATGAAGATGAGATAATTAGGCATGTATGGAAGGTTCTAGTGCAGGGGTAGGCAACCGGTGGGCTGCAGCCCACATATGGGCCCATGGGTGGTCTTTGGTGGGCCCAGGAGCTATCGGGAAGGTCCAAAATAGTGGGCTCTTGAGAAGTCCATAGTACTGTACTTGTGGGCTTGTGGGAACGGAGAAAGGGTACGTCCGAACGCAACAGATTGAGTAAGAAGACTGATTTATTCACGAGACCAGATAAACAAAGAACCTAAACAAAATACATGAGCTGGTACGGCGAGGGCCATGATTAATTAGGGACGCCACAGGCCCAAAGCTCTTTGATCGTTAATTTGAGGGGCCTTGACCCAACCCTGACAACAGTGGTCAGCTTTTTGACCCTAAAAACAAAATGGCAAAACTCTGTCAAAAATCCAACTCAAAACCATAGAGGTCTATAAAGTGGAGATACTAGAGCAGGCCGGTCGTGAAATTTCATTGTGGGCACCAAGGGCCGTTTATCATCAGCGACTAGTTGAAACTTGCCCAAACAAACGTATTTGTAGAAGGGAAATTTTTGAAAAACTTATGGTTTTCGGCATGTGGCCTCCTGCTTACGGTTTGCTTCCCCCAAATTATACTAATGTGCTCAATGAAGATAATAATTTGATTCACAGGCATTAGTTCACGCAATTATAGGATTTGGCATTGAAAATACGTCTTACGCACTTTCATTTTACTATGATCTTCCCCTTGTTTGGGCAAGTATTTAACGATATTCTTCGGAACTATATTTGCCTTTTCACGCAACTTATGGGCAACTTTGGCCAGTATCGGCTAGAAACAAGGCAGACAAAATGACCACAATGGCCTCTCTATAGACCTCTATGCTCAAAACACATCAGAAATGTTCTCATGTTCTCAAAATGAACAACTCACAGTCAGAGCCAGGGTTGTCAGCAGGGTTGCCGGGTTTTCGACGGCTCTTATCGCCAGATTTGCCACCGAAATTCGCCAGACTTCGCCACACAATTTGAAAAATCACCAGATTTTCGCCAAATTTCTTTTTACTAACAACCTTATGTCCACAAACAGTCAATCATGTTGAAGTAATCTTCAAAGAATACCTCAAATGGTCAATTCTTCAGTTTTGTTCTTCAGCTTTCATTTCAACTCTTATCTTCTGATACACATTTCATGACAAAAGTTCTCGAAGAAAAACGGAATGCCACAACATTGACTTTGTATCTTGACTTTGCCAAGGCCTTCGATAAGGTAGATCATGGTCTTTTGCTCCATCAACTCAAAGAGTTAGGGGTCCAGGGTAAGGTCCTGAATTGGATTGATAGTTTTATGAGCGAAAGGAAGCAATTGGTTAAGGTTGAAGGATCTTTTAGTGGCATGTATGATGTCAAGTCAGGTGTTCCACAAGGTTCAATTTTAGGTCCGCTATTGTTTATTCTCTTTATTGCTCCTCTCCAGAAGTTTAGAACAAAAGCCAGTATTTCTTCATATGCTGATGACACAAAATTAGTTTGTGGAAGGAATGGGCAGGACTCGAAATGTTTAGTTGATGACTTGGAGAAAATCTACTCTTGGGTTGGCGAGAGTAATATGGCATTGAACGGATGAAATTCCGCACAATGACGTGTGGGGCGTTAAAATTAGACGTTTCCGCTCAAAGACAATGGAGGTTGTGATATTGAGCACGTATCATCCATGAGAGATTTGGGAGTTGTCGTCCAAGATGATGGAAAGTTTGATGAGCATATCCAGTTGAAAGTGGGGAAGGCATTTCAAACGTGCGGCTGGATCTATCGCACTTTCAAGTCCAGAGATAGTACTACAATGCTAAATCTGTACAAGTCGATTGTTCAGCCGCATCTTGAATATGCCTCACCCATTTGGGCTCCAATGAGTTCAGCAGGTTTGCAAAAGGTCGAGCAGGTCCAAAGATGTTTTACTAGGAACATCACAGGAATG
>CM021312.1:4064213-4251682 GCA_010645155.1 Tigriopus japonicus | reverse complement strand
CTTCAGACTTTCAATCCTCCTGTGAAGGGTTCGAATGGTTTTTCTGTCAATTTCGCTGGACTAGAAAAAGGCCAAAACATTCAAATCAGGCATAGAGAGTGGTCACATTGAGGCCGGCCAAAAATTTGGCAGCTTTCAACCATGTTTGCGCGTATTTTTGCGTAACAAGATGCCAGACAGTGTTAGCAACTTAGCATAGCTTGTGATTCAAGATCATTGTGTATGCACAACTCCTGATTGTAATTCGTTTCGTTGTTAACCATAGAGCGGTCAAGGCAGCACATGGGTACCGTCGGGTTGGCATCTGTTTTTGCCTTCAATAAGAGTAAGAATGGTGAATGACGGAATAAATAGGATTGTCAGGTGGCAGTGAGCTGGTTCGGTATTAAGAAGTCCTTTTCGAGTTTTCAGAGATCAGAAATCAAGGTTTGCAACAAAGTGCTTTTGATTTTTAAGGTTTTAATAATAAACTTCACTCAAAGTGTTGGTTGGTGTCTATTTCCTTTAGTTGCTTCATATAACGAGTATTATATTAATATATGATTCAAAGCCCATAAATATTGATAGCAGGGTAACAAGTTGTCTCTGCCCTCCTAACAAAGATACTGATTTCGAGCTCTGGGAACTCTGAATGGACTTTTTAATCTTGAAACAGACTACTGCCAGCTGGCGGCAACACTTATGTCCGTTTTTTGTTCTGCCCTCCGACTCCCTGACAACTGGGAAGGCTTTTTTCAGCACGCACAACCTTTTCCTGGTAACAGACAGTCTTCAAAGAGACCACTGATTGACAAGTTGAAGTAGCCCTAGCTGATTTCGGGCCGGCGCGAGAGCGCTTAAAAATTCAAAACAAGGTTTTGGAGCAAAACATGTTTCTTCACTCGTTGATTTAGTGTGTTGTTGTGAAAAGTTGGGCCAAATTTGACGAATTTCATTACAATGTGTTCATTTGAGCCTCCCAAATAGATGAGAGTATAATGGATGTATAATGAGACTTAAAATAATGTCTTCAATGGCCATGTGAATCGAAAGAGAATCAAAAATCATACATTTTCCTTGATGATATTAATGAACACAGATTCTATCTGATGAAGGCTATTAAGAGCAGGCAGCACATAATGAAATATATGTAAAGTTATTTGCTAGCTCATAAAATATAAAGCCATGAAGGAAATACAGCTATATTTTGAAATTGTATTCTTAGCATATTTGATACTTGAAATTTGAAATATGCCATTTTTACCTGTGGCTGAGTAAAATAATGCAAAGACTAGTGATGGACTGAAAGGGCTCATAACCGAAACCGAAAGTTTCGGCCGAAAGAGGGCTTTACCGAAGCCAAAACCGAAACCGAAAGCAGCTGACTACAAAATTGGGTAAATGCAAAATCACCTTAAAAATTAAATTGCTCATGTGTTCAATGTTGGGTAAGCGCAAATTTTGAAAAATCGGGAAACTTAACTTTCAAAGGTTTTTGGACGAGAAATTTTTCGATTTTGTTGTCAAACTCCATCCTTTATAGTGCCTGTCTGCTTTCGGTTTCGGTAGGCATAACCGAAACCGAAACCGAAATTTCGGCCGAAAGCGCTTTCGGTCCATCACTAGCAAAGACATCCTTGGATAATGTCGGGATGTGAAAACAGGATTGATTGATCATTTAGTGGGTTAGGAACAAAAGCAGAGGAAGAAAGAAGGAATTTTGAACAATAGTAATGAAGATTGTTGTGACACAACATATCAACAAAATCAAACAACTTGCCTGCACTTTCACATCCCATTTCTGTGTCGTCGTTAGTTCAGAAATAACTTGTTGGCTTCCATATACTTTTGCTTTGCAATTTGATTGACCCATTGTGCAAATATGATAGTGCTTTCTATATAAGAAAGTTAGTTGTATTCTTTATGAATAGAATTGAAATGTGCTCCTTACGGGCTAATTACAATTTACCCGGTGGAAAATGACCCGGAATGACCTTTCAAGTGTTTCATATTCCTTATTGGCATTTACATTTGAGAGGCTAACAATTGTGCAATGATACCTTCTTAATTCAATTTAAATAAAAAGACAAGTTTTGAATAATAATTGCACTTGGGTGTAATCTTTTGTCTGAAAATATAAATCAATAAAATGAAAAACCAGGTGTATAATGCCAAAACGGGAAAACATTTGGTTCGGAAACAATTGGATAGGGACTAACAGCATTACATAATAAATGTGAACTTCATTTAAAGAAAGTAGCACATCCATTTACTTGACCTTCAAAAGAGACTTATTATACACTCACCAGAACATGAAAATCGTGTTAACTACAATTCCTTTGAAGGAGGATAAACTAAAAGAAATTGGATATGGTGAAAATGAACTTTGTTACATTATGATTTTAGTATTAAGTTTAAGTTTCTAAAAGATAAGCACCATGAAATGTTGGAAAAAACATGTTTTAATAGACTTAAAATGCACCAAAAATATCCCCTTCTCCTCATTAATCGAACATTACAACCACACCTATGTTTGTATTTCTGATCTGTAAGATATTAACATAGTTTTTAGGCACAACATCATTTTCATGAAAAGCTATAGAGATTTCTATTTCCTGACTATTTATTGTGCATTTCATTTGTAGGACCGTGACTCTGTCATCATCAACATTTGTTACTTGTTTTGGATTGATACAAGCCATTTTAGTACTAAGAGACAACTCTCGAGTACGGAAGGAAAAGTTCTTAAAATTTGTTGACAAGCCTCGAATGAGCACAGCTGACGAGCGGATTTTTGTAAACATCCATTGTGCGGTTGGCAATACTTTTGCAATTTCTTTATTGCGGACTCCCGCGCGATGGAAGTCCAACACTGTTTATTTGTTGCTGTTTTGCGAAGCTGTTTTTAGATTTCTATCAAATTTGATTAACAAAAAGATTGACAAAAATGAGCATACTTTACGACAACGTTTTAAACAATCATATTGCATGAATCAAAAACGTGCAAATTTGAATCAAAGTATTTTGTAACGAGCACTGCCTCACGCTGTACGATTATAGTTACTTCATTTTCAATTTTAATTTATTGCAGATGCGATCACTCACAAAAGTAATTGAAAAACATTCAATTAGACTTTTAAAAACCAACTTTGTTTTTATAATTTAATATATAATATATTAAATATAAGAGACGCGCAAACACGCTGTTCATTTTAGTGTCTATAAATATAGACCCCAAAAGGATCCCAGAACTTTCACAGGGGTGACAATATAATTGTAAACATTTATTACATTGGCCTTTCACCATTGTTAATAACGATAAATTTGAGTTTAAATGTAAGTCATTTTCATGAAAGAACTTTTGAAAAATAAGCGCCATTCTGAAATAGAAACTAACCTCCCCAGCCCCAGAACTGGTTGGAAAACCCGTTGACTTTCAAGAAATGATATTTCGTAAGAGCTACTACGCCGCCAAACATTCTGGAGTAAGGTAAGCGATATTTTTTCGTATTCACAGCTAGAAAGGAACCAGTCATAAGGTTATACTACATTTTTTTTTACTCTTTGAATCCAAACATCTCACCTACGGACATGTGTCGGGGACTCTCTGGACAAGAATAGAGATTCTTGTCATTTTCTGGCAAAAGATCCACATCATGAAAAATGAAGCAATCCCAATTGTCGTCTTTCAAGGCCTCAGCAAAGCCCACATTAAATAACATTGCTCGGTTAAATAGTTTCAAATCCACCTGAGAGAAATGTGAAGAAACGTCCAATATGAACATGTGGGGAACAAAAAAAAGCGACCTATAGTGGCACAGTCTTTCAAACTGTGTTATGAGTTATGCAATCCTACCATCTTCACAATCAACATTATGTGATATTTTGACCCTTAAATTACTTCTTCAAGTGTGTAATCTAAAACTTTTACACTTAGTATTATTCAAAGTGGGGTTCTATTAGCTAATAGCTGTGATTGGTGATTTTATTTGACATAATTATATGCATATTTTTCTAAAAGTACTCTTGAATATTCTTAATGCTATTGTTGGCAAATGTTAACAATTTCTGTTGACTGTATTTCACTCAAATTTGATAACGTAATGCTGCCAGAAAGAAATATTCCCATAAAAAGAGATGATGTTTTGCCGAAGAGTGGCATTAATACCAAACACCTTCTGGCAACTATGTCCAAATCTGACCACAAGTGGCGCTGAGATCATTTGTTTCAAGCTGACATTCTGCAGAGACGATCAGACCCCATTCTACTTGGTGCACCCTACGATGTTGTGATTCAGCAGGCTGGTTTCAAGAAATGCCGACTTAAAAAAGGAGGTTTAAGTTTTGCAGCCGTCTAGATGGTGTTAAATACTTAACCAAACGAGCGCCAGTTGAGGCTTTTTTAAACAGGGTTAGGCAACCGTTGGGCCGGGGCCCACATGTTGGCCCAAGGGTGGTCTTTGGTGGGCCCTGGAGCTTTGGGGAATGTCCAAAATAGTGGGGCCGTGAGCCGACCAGGGTATTGCATTCGTGGGCCCAAAGCTCTTTGATCGTAAATTTGTGGGCCTCTGAACCTACCAATATCTGTTTAGTGGGCCCAGACAACACATAGTCAAATTTGGCGGGCCTTGACCCAAGAACGGTTGTCGACCCCTGGTATAAAAGGTAAATTGTTGGCTCTAAAATAGTCTTCTAATTTATGAAGCGTTCAGCTGAAGTTGCTCCAATTCAAATCATAAATATACACCATATCTCTTCGTGGACCATGCAGAAAGGTTCTTCCAAGAAACACCTTTTGGGAGCAAGGCAGTTTTTTCAACCGAAAACTTACTTGATTTATCACATAGATTCCGTAATCGAGTTGTTGACGTTGCAAGATTGGATGAATATGACGAAGGAACACTGGCAAATGAGTTGGCCGATTGCGAAGGGGAATTACAATAGCCACTTTGTGACGAGCCATGCATTCCTTGGGAGAATATCTTCCACCGGAAGTCAATTTTTTCTTTTCAGACCAAAAAAAGTAAAGTTCGTTATTTTCAAAATTTCAGAAATAACAAAAAAACATGCTTTATAATTTTGTGTTCAGCTATATTTAGTTTTGGTTAAGAGCACTTTTGGTCCAACTAGTTGACGCCAAAACCGACAACTAAACAATGTATTTTCAATAGGGACAGGCAACAAGCACAAATATACGTAGGCTTTTTGTTTCCAAAAACCGCACCAAAACGAGCTGAAAATCGAAGAATAAAGTGCAGAAAAGGTCAAAATAGCAAATTAACTACAAAAAATGGCAAATCCCGGGAACTTTCTTAAAGATGTAGCCCTAGATACTTTCTTTTCTTCTTCATTTTTCAATCTTAAATAGCAAAACTTTAGATATTGATTAATTTTTCATTATCTTTAGTTAACCAATAATACGCTAGCCTTCGTTGAGAATTCTCAAAAAGATAACAAAATACATTCCCCTTTGACTGCGAAGATAGTTTTTCTTCGTTTTCTATTATCTACCTGAACAAAAAACGAAAGCAATTTGGTGAAAAAAAGTCCCCTTGATTTGGGAACACACTAAAAGCAGGATATAAAGCTACTCAACTTAAAGATAACTTAGCTTAATTCTGTACCAAACAGCTACATTAATAATAACTGAAAAATAAAAGATGTTATTGTAAACGGAAAATTTTCTTATGGATAATGAACCCTGTAGAAATGTCAGCTTAATCAGGGCTCTTGTGATCAAATGGAAACAAAATTGCAATTCGTTACGTAACTCTGTGGGAAAACATTATACATCATCTTTTTACTAAAATTTCTCCAAAACATGCGATTTTGATAACAATATGCCGCTACAAAGAAATTAATGCACACAGGAAAAATCCTTGAACTTTGAGAAATGGTGGCAGTAATACTCACTCCTTTAGCTGGCAGCTGTTTTTCAATTTGACCACAAGAGGCGCTGATCAGGGCCTACAACCTGATATTTTTTGGAGGAATAATTATGCTTTCAAGTTTCATGCAAATTTTCTTTGAGATTTCTACCTTTACTGTTTGACTGAGTTCTGCGATATGTGAGTACTGGTACTTAATTTTCAAATCTGAAAAAACTTGTGCCAAAAGTTTACATTTTTCAAAAATTTATAGAATATTTTTTATTTGGATAGTTTAGGCCAAAATCGCGGAAAAACGTGCAAAAAAGGCGGAAGGTGTTAAAAAGCAGAACAAATAGTTTGTTGCCAAAAATATTTTTGCGCTTTTTACCCGTCCCGAATTACCATATGTTATCATTATCATTTATTATTAGAGCGACCGAAAATATTTAATTAAATAAAAAATATTTAATTTAAATATTTTGCGTTTTTGAGCAGTTTTTAAATATTTGGGCCTTTTCCTCTAAAATCAAAGGAAAATTCCCGTTTTTCATTGAAATATTCCAAGAATCTCCACAATTTCAGCAAATCTTTTGAAATTTTGACATAAAATCTGACCTTTCCAAAAACTACATTGTCAAAATCTTCCATTTTTTAAATCTTTTATGACTCTTTTTTGATGGGCATAGGCAAAGTAAAAATGGAAAATATGCGTGGGAAATAAATACTTGGTCTGCTATGTCTCAAAATTACATTAATGGATTTCTTTCATCATCCACGTTCTCGTAAGGATGCGAGTCAATCACTCTGAGTTGCTCGAGAAAGAAATTTAAATCTATTTAAATCTTAAATAGAAAACCGTAACTCCAACAGGAAAAAAACCGGAAACTCTAGTTTGAATATTCAACGAAACCTTAGGCAGTAAAATGTATTAATTAAATGTAGGGTATAAGTAGGAACTGCCAAGAATAACCAATTTTCAGTGCCCGGTATGATTTTTTAGCACTGAAGATTTATTTACTAATATTTTTGCCATTGCCAATTTTTCATCATATATTTGGATTTTTAATTCAAAATTTTCAAAAATACAATTTATTGCTCCAAATTCTTTGCAAATTTTAATATTTTTTAAATATTTGGTTGTAATTTAAATATTTATTTAAATATTTTGATATTTTTTCGTTAAATATTATTTAAATATTTGGCTTTCAAAATTAAATATTTTCGGCCGCTCTATTTATTATTAATAAATGGTGTTGACTCCGAAAAAAAAATCCTTACCCAAATTATCTTGAATTTGTGTTTTTTTTAAATCTTTTAACATAAATCATTAGAGATACTCTTACCCCAACACATTTTTGAACGTGATTCAAGTCGAGAACTTCTTGGCTGATATTGATCTTTCCCACAAGTAATGGAGGTATAAGAGGACAAATATTTACCCCTGAAGATTCACTTTCCTTTTTAAATATTGAATGTGCACCTGCAAATTTATACAGAAATGAAAACATCAAAAGCTGGAACGAATCGAAATCCAAGATCAATCCAAGAGTCGAAGACTTGCTTTTTTGGGGGATTGTTTTTCTGTACAGGATTTCTCGTCAGGTGTTTTTAGAGTGTGCTAGTGATGTCATTTAAAAAAATTGTCATAAACTAAACGTTGTGCTTATGTAAATACGCATACAAAAGGACGCCAGAAAGATGAGCTTAATAAATAATGCCTGGGACGTTTTGATGCCACAGATTATTTAGAAATTGTCGAATCTTCGAATCACTGCATCCAGGATTGTTTTCGGCCTTCAAACCCTCATATTTTTCAACTCTTTCGATAAAAAGTTAAATTCACTTGAGTTTTACTCTAGTGCAAAAGTTAACCCTTTTTCTTAGTTTTCTTACTTGAGGTGTTGAAAGTCTGTTGAATCAGCTCTTTCGTGTTGTGTTCCACGGACAACAAAGATTGGTGGAGCTTTGGACTGTACGTCACAGCGTTTGAAGATGGCAAAGGCTCCATAAAGGTGGAGGAAGTGAGCAAAATTGTTAAAATGATGAAAATAAATGTACCAAAAAAAAGTGGCCTCAAAATCAGCCTAGGTATTTTCCACATCCTAAGAATATTGGGTGAAAGAGTCTTAGACGTTTTACAATCTTGAGTTTTGATCATCACTCCAATCCCTTTCACTGTCTTATTCAGAATAGAAGAGCATGCTTACAAATGTTCTAAAGTTTTATTAGTTTCGTCACAAATGTTCAATCAGGCAAGGACACATTAACCCCGAATGACTTGGAAGTTTGCCATCACTCAACCAAAAAAGCTCGTGCAAGATCAGAACAATTCGGTTTTAAATGATTTTTGGCCACACTCTTTTATCAGAGCAAATACTTAAAGAGATGGATTGGATCAGGAACTGTTGAATCTGGATTATGGTCGGATCGGCGACTTAAAAAGATCGAAGCAAATCATGGTGTATCCAGATCGTATTTTAATCCTTTAGTATCCGGATAAGAGCCTGCTATGATCTCATCAAAATATTATTTTGATCACATTTCTTAATTTTCACGGGTCTAAGAAAAGTAGTGATTTTAAAACTTTATCAATTATGATATGTTTCCAAAAGATACGTATCCTCTGTAATGATAAAAAAAATCATGCGGTCATTCTTCAATCTTTCAAAAGTAATGTTTGGGTGCCGACTCCACAAAACTCGATTTCCACGCCGGTTCAAACAAAAGAACTTCGATGCATCAAGTGCTTCAAAAACAAACCTTTTGTTAAGATACATCTCTGTCTAAAATGTCTTTCAGAAATAACCAACCACAAAAAATACGATATTGTTATCAAATCTATTGAAATAAATGTTTTTGTATCAAATTCCCAAGCTAAACCATGACAAATGGCAAATTAAAGATTATGACCCACTTTGAATGGTTTACTTTTTCCAAGCAAGTTCAAATTTACCTTGTAGCGGTAATAAAAAATCCGCAAAAAAAAAAATTGTAAGAAAAGAAACAAATGAAATATTGATGGCAATACTAGTTGGCAAAAACTCTTTTTATGCTTTATTTGCAAAAATCACGCACTCAACAATAAATTTAGCGCTGCAATGACATTTGGGTATGATTTATCAGCCACCAAAATAGTTCTCAAGTGGCACAAACTTGTAATTAAATCAAGTGGTTAAAGAGAAATCATTTTAATGAATAAATGGAATCAGGTCCAGTTGAAAAGCGTCCTCGCATTTCAACATTGGAGAGTTTCTCTTCAGAGCCATTTTGGGCAAGATCTTAATGTCCGTATTGTCACAAAGGATTTCAGCCAAGTTCCTCTTTCGCAGGATGTCCTTCTCAGTTTGGCTGAAGGGGAACGGATTGGCCGAATTGGTAAAAAAGAAGCGATCGCCAAACTTCAATCGTCTGAATTGATCAGCGATTATGCAACTAAAGGTCCTCCCTAGAATGCCATCGGTAAATGCCTTCTCGGCCAGGCCTCCGGCAAAAAGATCAATGTCACTGGGATTGGCATAGATATTTTTGAGTTGCTGCCAATTGTCCCTGGAAATCTCAGCTGGTGGGTTGTTCCACGAGCAAGCTCTAGGAAGGTTGCAGAACTCTCTCCAATCGTTGTAGCCGGGAATTCCGTGATCTCGCCCACGTTGAATGTTGCGGGCGACCAAATCTTGGCCAATGCCGCCATTGTTGTTTTGAAACAGGAAATTGGTGACGTCATCCGCCACAAACCGATCAAAGGATTGGGCGTCTTGGTTCATCAATCCGTTCAAAAGTCGTTCCATGCCCAATCCGTCGTCGTCAAAGTATTGCGTGAGATCGAAGAACGTGTTCTTAACCTCTAGGGTGCCGACTTCAGAGGGAGGATTGGTCAAAGAGTAAACCGTTATCAAGCCTTCAATCATAGTATGACCAAAGCGGAAAGCAGCCGTCGAGAATCCATTGGCTACGGTGGCATCCTCACTCTTGTTATAAGCGGCATTGCCAGAGGTGCCGAGGTCTTGGGCGCTTACTTGGGTATCTCCCAACATTGCACTTAGGAACTCTCCGAACACAATATTTTGCCACTCGCCAATGACTATTCGGCGGGTTTTCTGGAACAAGGTCTCGTCGTCCCAATCAGGTCGGAGGGCCTTTATGCCTCGGGCGATCCGATTATGTTCCCTGACAAAGATGGTATGCATACCGGCCAGGGCACCCATTTCCGTTGCCCGACTGTCGCCGGCCAGGAATTGGATTTCTTCATCAAATTGGAGCTCAGGGAGTAACTCCTTTCCAATGGCGGTCTTGGTGACTTTCATCAGACCATCACAATCGTCTCTTAGAATGGAGGCCAATTCCGGGGAAGATCTGTCGAGACTCCGCTATCAGAACTATTCCTGGTGCCATTGGCTATGTTAAAAGTACTTACCCGTAGACGTTGGAGGCGTCAATAAAGGCTGTAATGGCGTTCATTTGTTCCCTTGGACCTTGGTGGATGGACTCACAAAAAGCAGTGGATCTAGTTAGTTCCAAGCAAGTCACTTCACCATTGCTGGATGGCCCTTCTGAACTACTTGTCTCACCACTTCCACTCCTCATTTCGGTTGCATTTTGAAGCAAGTTTCTATTTGAAGAAAAGGTCACGTATGGAGCAATTCAATCAAAGCTTAGGAATGCTGCAAAAGAGGGAGACAAGAACAACTCCCCAAAGTCCTTGTCCCTTTTTAATTTTGTATTATCTATTGGCAAGCAAGCTTCAATTGAATTCCTGCATTCAAATTAAATTTTAAAATTTATTATTCTCGTTACCTCCAAGCCTCTTCAGCCATGAGAGATTGGTCCAACCGTCCCAAAGGGAGTCCTCGATTTGCTCCAAACGGGAATTGGTTGCGACTCACATCAACCCCAAAGAAGGTATCCGTAGAAGGAACAAAGATTGGGAAGCATTCATCGTCCGTAAAATGTTCACAACACTCTTCAGCCTCAATCTCGGGTGAAATCGAGATGTCATGGTCAATGAATTGCGCCAATTGTGTGAACATGTGAGTGAGTTGATTGGCCGGTTTGTCGGCATCTGGATGGAAATTGGTGCTGACCAATCTTGGATTGGGCAGAACCGATGCTGGATTGGAGTCACAGTTGCCAGATTGAAAGCCAAAGTTGGGGTTAAAGTTATTGGCCAAGGATGAGAATCGGGTGCCTCGGGGTTGTCCTCGCCGATCGGCATATGCCGGTGGCAATAAACGCTTAAGTTTAGTGCTGGCAGCGCCAAATGTTGGGTGTTCCAAATTGTTGCAAATGCCCGAAATGGTTCGGAAATGAGCATCAGGATCACACTCCATGTTTTCGGCTTCACCTGAACAAGCAAAGTTGGCCATGGGAAGATGCGGGCAAGATTGGGACATGCCTCCAGGAACGCCTCCCTTATTGTACATTTCGTGCATGGTACCCTCAATACTGGCGATCAACATCTCTTCGGGGTAAAACTTATGGGTGTCAATGATGTCAGCACTGCGTTTCACCAATCTGTTTCGGGCATCCATAGCCCTGGATCTGAAAATTTGGAAGTGCGAATGACAAGATGTCGACTTGGTAGATGGAACAACGTTTCCAACAGTAAAGACTGGTAATTTTGCGCCAGCTAATTTTCATTTTCCATTTTCTTCCGTTCCAAGGGTCTAATAATAGTGGACCACTTCCATTTACAAACATTGCGAAAGCTTCTTAAATTTGACCCTTGGTTCAATCAAAAATGTTTTGATACTACCCATTGAAAAATAGTATAATGCTCGCCATTAGGCACTTTAGTATTAACCAAATAATTCCCCTTTCAGCAACCAATTGAAATAGTCTAAAACTCAATTTATAATGCAAATCTCTCAATTTGGATTGCGATAAAACAACCCTCCATGTATTGGTGATTGTTAGAAATCCTATGACCAACAATTTATTTGTTAAATCAATGATATTGTGTTGTATACAAATGGAAAGGTTGAGGGCGGAAAAAGGAAAAATGCCGAAAATGCCGAAAACAGATTTTTAACTTCAACATCAGACCCAACAATGGGGTTTTAATCTCTAAGCGGCAAAAAGTAAGTTTTTTGTTTGCTTTAAATAGGAGAAAAAGATTTTAAAGAAAGAGTTTTCTAATGTCTCGCCTTTTGTTCTTAAGTAAAATGTTTTTTTTTTCGGTACAAAATTTTTTTTAAGGTTATATTTATTTATCTGTATAAAAAGAACTTCTAGGTCTGATCTTGATTTCGAAAGAAATTTAATTTAGGTCTGAAAAATTGCAAAAGTATTGTTCTAAAAATGAATGACAAATATACAGTATGTGAAATATTGGATAAAATGTCAAGTCAAATCTATAGAAGATGTGGAAAAAGCGAAAACAGTTTTAGAGGCCCAAAAAAATGCTTTTGGGTCACAACAGTCAAATTTCAAATAAAAACTTTGTGATTTTCGATCTAGTAATTATGTATGGGTTAGATCAAGATCAAGTGTTTCGGAAAATTGTGTCTTCCGATTTCCTTGGTTAGATCAAGAAGCACTAAAAAAAAACATAACTAATCTAAAAATATTCTAGAAACGTTTTGAGACGCACGGGTAGTTTGATCATGCCAAAGTGTCCACGCATCGCCGTTATTATTAGGTTCAAAGTAAGATCACGACACAACTTTCGTGTCAGGGTGTATTGGAAACTTACTCTCGGGTCCATTTCTTGCCTTTCCGACTAGCTCGATTCTCGGGGTTGTGAAGGGATTTCATGGATCGTTTCTCTGCGGCAAGTTCCTCATCGGCTTTGGCAATGGCCTCTCGAATACTCACTCCCATGGCGAAACCAATGAGAGAAAATCCCAGAAGAAGGCCCAACTGTTTCCAAGCCATGATGCTGGATCAAGGTGATGCCAAAGCCCAGCTTTCATATCCTTTTATAAGTGGAAAGAACGTATAAAACATTATGTAAACTAATGATCCATCTGCGGTAATCGATGTGTTCGTAGAATTGATTTCTCGTCAACAATGAAACGATCGTTTTTTTGGATTTTTGGTATTGAATGATGAACTGAGATACGTAACGTGATTCCACAACGTGTGACAGATTTCTTGTTCCACACACCTGGTCCCAAACATGTTGTTTCTACGCAAATGTGCATGACGTAAGAGGTTTGAATCCGGAAAGCGATTTAATTTAAGGAATGAATTTAAACAGTATACCTTGCTCAACCTCAAAGTTTGACCAAGTGCACTTCTGCGATAATTTAAACCTAAAAAGCACTCTGGACAATAATTTAGTAATATTTTAACAAATAACTGGATTACGTCATGAAGACTTTCCACGTGGTTTCAAATATGACAATACACTATTCACGAGGAGCTCTAAAAATACTCTAATTTAATCGTTACTAAATCTGATAAAGGTGTGAATGATTAAAATAAACAAAATGATATTAATAACTAGTGAGAGGCGGAAATTTCGGTTCTGTATCATTTTCCAAAATCGAAAGCAGACATGTATTAGATAAAGGATGGGCAAAAAATGCCTAAAGAACTAGCAGAAAGTGCATCAAAAAGTGTTTAAAAATGTGGCCAAAAATGCAACAAAAAGTACGAAAACATCTGAAATTAATTTGTCCCCCTTTACGACGATTTTAATGTTTATTATGTCATGCTTCGAGTTCCATTTCCCAAATGTTTGAATGATACTGGCAGCATCTTGGGAAATATCAAACAGTGCCTACAATAGTGCTGCCTAAAGGCTTAACACAATCTTTCTTTAATACGATTGCTTGTTTGTCAGGTTTATGTAAACTTAGCCTTGACCTATAATCTAATTCTTGCACATCCATGCAAAAAAGAGTGAGAGAGGAGTATTTACAAAATTCTAAAACAAGAACACATTTACAGTAATTCATGCGTAGAAAAAAACGATGACCGAGCTAAAAAGGATGATTGAAACTGTTGGTCTTTTAAATCCCATTTCATGCGAGCCCAACTACTTCAACATTGTTTGTACAAAAAAATGTGTCTGAACTGTTATTGTAATATTTAGTTAATATAGTACGAAAAATGCTTTTGCCTCCACACATTCAAAACATTGGAAATTTTCTTAAAGGTGGCTGGACACGGGTTAGAAAAATGAGTATCATTATTTCGCAAAAAAAGTGCAAATTCGTACAAATAAACATCATTTGCACTTTTTGCCCGTCCAAGCTATGAGGAATTTTATTTGTGACCTTTTCACCTACAATCGAAAAATTGGTTTCTATTAAAAGGCGGAAAAAAGTTGGAAGAAATGTCAAAAAAAAAGTTTTTTTTTTGGAAACTATGGGCAGAAAAAAGTTGTTTTTTGGAAAATATGGGCCAAAAAAAAAGTTGTTTTTTTTTTCAGCTGAAAAACGAACAAAACATGTTTTTTTGAAACGAAAACGAAATCAGTTTTTTCGCAAAAAGTGACCAAAAAAGTTTTCCCTCCTCAATTTGTCAAATGATAGGGCAAAGTATACTTTGTTATTTTTTTAGCCGAAATCTTCTTTTGTTCTCCTTTATTAGGTTAAACAAGAGCTTATAACAAGAGCTTTAAGCTCTCGAGTTCCCCTGGACCTGATGGTTTGACATCTCAGTTTCTGATGAAATGTTCACAGATTCTTGCCCCTGTTTTCTCGTACTTGATGCGTCGCATTTTAGATCAGGGCAAGTTTCCCTCTTCTCTAAAAGTAGCTCATGTCGTTCCAATTTTTGATGGCGGAGATAAGTCACTCCCTAGTAATTAAAGGCCCACTTCTCTGACTTCCAGTATTGCAAAGGTGTTTGAGAAGATCATGAAGTCCAAGCTTGTTGAGTATTTGGAAGCCCATGATATCATTCCCCCAAGGCAGCATGGGTTTCGAGCCCATTTTAGTACAGTCACCCAATTGATTGACCACATTGAGCAAATTATTGAAGGGCTTGAAAGACACGAGTCAGTTGATGTAGTCTATCTTGACTTTCCCGAGGCCTTTGATATGGTAGATCATGTTTTTTTGCTCAATCAACTCAAAGAGTTTGGGATCCAGGGTAAGGTCCAGAATTGGATTGGTAGTTTCATGAGTGATAGGAAGCAAATAGTCAAGGTTGAAGGATTATTTAGTGGCATGTATGATGTCAAGTCAGGTGTTCCACAAGGTTCGATTTTAGGTCCGCTCCTGTTTTATCTCTTTATTGCTCCTCTCCAGAAGTTTAAAACTGTTAAGTAATCATGTGCGGAGCCGTATAATTCGCAAGAAGATTTATTCAAGACTGGTCAATGGAAAGGAATCGAATGATGTGGAAGTAGGAGAAGGAAACCGGTTAGGGAGAAATCGTGAGATAGAATAGGATAGATGGCAGAGTCATAGATAACGCATGGAGTACAAGATCTATCAAGAACAAAAGCCAGTATTTCTTCATATGCTGATGATACAAAATTAGTGTGTGGAAGGATTGGTCAGGACTCAAAATGTTTAGTAGATGACTTGGAGAAAGTCTACTCTTGGGTTGGCGAGAGTAACATGGCATTGAACGGGATGAAATTCCGCACAATGACTTATGGGGCGTCAAAATTAGATGTTCCGCTCAATGACAATGGAGGTTGTGATATTGAGCAGGTATCGTCCATGAGGGGTTTAGGAGTTGTCATCCAAGATGATGGAAAGTTTGATGAGCATATCCAGTTGAAAGTGGGGAAGGCATTTCAAACGTGTGACTGGATCTATCGCACTTTCAAGTCCAGAGATAGTATTACGATGCTAACTCTGTACAAGTCGATTGTTCAACCGTATCTTGAATATGCCTCACCCATTTGGGCTCCAATGAATTCGGCTGGTTTGCAAATGGTCGAGCAGGTCCAAAGATGTTTCACTAGGAACATCGCAGGAATGAGAGAGCTCTCGTATTGGGAGAGACTCCAGAAGTTAGGGCTATACACTACTCAGATAAGGTATGAAAGGTATCTGATACTGTATGTCTTCAAGAGCATTCATGGGGTCTGTCCTAACCCAGGCTTTGAGATCAATTATTGCGATCATAGAGGTCTTACGGGCGTTCTGAGAGCACCTCCAAATCCAAGGGAATCGAGACTAGTTCGATCAATGAAGTCCTCCTCTCATCTTTATCGGGCTCCTTCAATGTTCAATTTGTTACCCATTAGTCTTCGTCGGGAATATGTAGGAGCTGATCCTTTAACAGCATTTTAGGCAGGATTCGACAAATTCTTAAATACTATTCCTGACCAACCCACTCACTATTCAAGGGTTGTACAGATCTACCAACAGTAACTCATTGGTAGATCAAATTTCATATAAACGGTAATTTATAAACTAAATTAATCTCTTTTTACAGGGAATCCCATTCCTTGTAGCGGTTTTAAAAAATCCGCCAGATGGTGACCAGAAGTCGCCATTGGGAGCCAGGTTGGCCTTCAACATCTTCAGGGTCTTCTTTGCAGTCTGCGAGGGGGCGGAAACTTGCTGGAATGTGAATTTGGCACCACTTGCGACTTCTTTGATCCATGTAATGACAACAGACTTCATGACTTCACAGTAGGCATCTGCATTGACTTACTGGCCATTCTCAAAGAAGAATGGGGTCACCGGACATCTGGCCCTCCAACTCCCCCGATTGCAATCCTCTCGATTACTTCTTTTAGGGGGTGTTGGAGAGGGAGGTATGCAAGACCAGCCACAACTCCATCAACGCCCTGAAGGCCTCCAACACCAAGGAATGGTCCAATGTTCCCCTCACTGACGTGGTGTCCCCCTGTGACAGCTTCAGGGGCCGTCTTGTTTCTGTCATCAAGGCTAAAGACGGTCACATTGAGTAGAAGGATGCCTCTATGTGTCTATATTTCTGTCAAACTGAAATAAATGCCTTCTTGTCCGCCCTCATGGACCTGACGACGTTAAACTTGGTGTAAATTTATCTGTTAGACCCTGTAAATACGTTTAAGTGCATTCACGCACTCGCCCACAACACAGGGATCAAATTCACTTTCCAAAATAGTAAACGTGTCACCTGCCTTCTACCCTTTAGAAGCCTTAAAGAAAATACCGTTACTAAAACCCTTATGAACCACTCCTTCTTAATACGTGGTCCTAGACTATTTAATAAGCTACTTCTTACCTGCCGGGTAATATCCAACAAAAATCCGTTGGCCAGTTTCAAAGAGGACTTGGATCACTTTCTTCAATCAATCGCAGAACAACCAACAGTCCATGGTTACCAGAGAGCAACTAATTCAAACTCAATCTTTGACCAAACTTTGAATAAGTGGCAAAAGTGATCTACCGTGCCTTGAAAATATTCAAGACAAACTCTATATTACTATTATTAATATTATTATTACTCAAGAATTTTAACACGGACGTGGTAAAAGGCCTTCGGTCGATCCCATTCCACGTTTATACAGTCCTCCTTGTCTTGGCCAAGGAGGACGGTATTACCAGGTTGAGTGGGATCGACCGAGGGTGCGTTACCGCGTTCGTGTGAATTTTCCTGCGTGATTGCCTGGAGTTAAAGAAGAAATGTAATATCATTCCTATTCGTGTCGTTTTATTGACATAAGTCAGCACACAAAAGTCCACAAGGATTCAATTACCAATAATTTGATGCCCAACTGATGTCTTTCAAAGATTTTAAATGGTGTTGCTTCATTATTTTATCTTCAAACTTCTGATCTACTGACTTGCTTTGTGATAGTGATTGTTCATCCTTTGTTGAAAACATCGTTGTTATTTACAGATATTTCAGTTTTTGTCAGTGGCTTCATTGGTCTGTCATCTGTCATTTTTATCCTTTTAATCATGACTAAAAAAGATAAATAACTAAAGAAATTATTATTTTTTGCTGTCGAGCAGAAATTCTAAACGCTTCAAGAAGAGAGGTCAGCTTTCAGGGTGCCACTACGTTGTGAAACGTCAAAGGTTTGTGCACCACAGCAAAAAAAATGTTTTTTTTCTGGGCCCTAATCATTACCAAGTTTCCCGTTTGACCTGACCATTCCGTTCTGTCGGTAAGCCTTCTTTGGAAATTCTTAAAATTAAATAAGTGTCCTGGTATTATTTGTACTATTCTATTATTTATTATAATATCATATTTATTATACACTATTATTTGTATCATACTTTCATTTTATACCATGTCCTAGCCCACAATGCCAATTCAGCCTGATTTACAAACATCCTGACAAGAATATATCCGACAGTTTTTGAAAAGGTTTAAGCTAGTTCCTATTCATAGAATAAAATACTCCGTTTTGAGCGCACATTTTTGCGTTCACTTGATCGTAAAATGTGAAATGTTTTGACCAACAGTAGTCATACTTTATCCTCAGTCCATGATTTTTTAAGTTTAGGGTTTTGCCAACCATTTTTTTAGTTTTGACCAATTTTGACAAATGCCGTACGACATCCAGTAGTTTAGACATCTATGATAATGCGACCCTCCAAATCAGTTGATACCTAGACGATTATTCGTCAGAAATCAAAATCTGGTTGGATTAACAAAGTTGTATTTTAAACACATATGTTGTCTGCTTTTCCATACTTTGAAGGATATAAGCATTATTCAAAGGTTATGAAGAACTTCTTGTTGGAAAAATTCGAAGTGTAATGACAGGTCGAACAGCTGAAGTAAAAGTCATGTTCCAAATCTTGATAGAGCTCCTGCCGACGTTTGAAGCGGTTGACTTTTCTTAAACAAACACACATCCTTTCGTCTCGCTGAAACAAACAAAAAGACCGCAAATAGTTACTTTTTGATGAACTTTATAAAGCATTGTCAATCAACGATCCAAATATTCCAATCAATAGTTCATCAAAAACAAAAAGCAAATACATCTTGCAGGAAATGGGGTCGCCCATGTGTTCAAAGACATTACATATGGATTTTTTTCTTTCTGCTAGAGGGCAAGAAAATAGTTTAGGTTCCAACATGTTCTGTTATTACCTATTACTTTGAATGATAGGTGATAGTATTAGGGATTTGAATCTCCAAAATGCCAATGATGCCAGCCACAATAACCACTAATTTTCAGATCAACAATGTCAAGTCCAGAAACAAAATGATTCATGGTAGCGGAATGTGAATTAGCCCCTCAAAGCTTTCTCAAAAAGAGTGATCCCACCAAACTATCATGGGTCTTAAAGCACACCTTCATGGAATATGGGTTGATATTGACATGGATGGCCTCTTTCCGACTTATATTTCATTCAACCTATTCAAACACACCAAGCAATGCACAACATTTGACCACACTAGAATGAAGTATTGTGACAACCAAGTGTTGTCCTCCTTTTCTGGAGCACAATCCCGCTATTTTTTTGTTTTCTAAGAATAGTGTTGCACTTGTCTCATATTTTCTTCCAATTTTGTGTTTTGTAAACATTAGGCAACAACAATTCATTGAGTTTTTAATGGGAACAGAGGAATTTTTGGATCTGTGGAAAGGACGTAAATGTGCAAAATAACGTTTCTGATTGCATCAATTAGATGGAAAGCGCGTAGATTACCACGAGAATTCAATCCGACTTTCAAACATATTTTAACGTTTATGTTAAAATTTTTTTTGTTTATGGCTAACAATCAAAATCAATTCAATTAATGTTCACCGTTTTAACTCTGCCTCAGGGCTTGTTATAAATTTATTTAATGATTGCTTTTTAGGTTCAAAATTTTTCGTTAGTTGAATGATTTGAATAAAAAAAGCCATGATTTTGAAAAAAAGAGAATACAATGTTGCAACACGTCGAATCGAACCTTTGTTGCAGGGCCTTATACAAATAAAATTTTAGATGAGCAAAATGCGCTTTTCCTAGATTGAAAACAGAAAGAGTTAATTACAAGTGGTAAAGAGTGTACAGCTATCCATTTTACTTTGGAAATTTTAAGGCAGAAGGTTAGTTTCGATTTCTATGACGGATCCTTGTTTTCCCTTTTAGTTGAATTGGAAAACTCACTTAACTTTCGTTTCCATGGCCTTTAGATAACATCAAAATAGACCAGTTTTTATTGAATTACCTGAGTACACAAATCCGATGGATCTTGGAACATTTTTCGCTTCAAGACGAGATCTTTGGATCGATCATGAGCCAAACAATCATCTGGATCAGTTATGGGCCCATACCAAAACATATCATAACGTTTTCTTGAAGCAGGTCGTTTGGCCTCCGTTTCACATGAATTCAACACCATCAACCCCAATGTTGTGGCAAAAAGTAGCATTTTCCAGTTGACGAACATGGCTAAACTTATTGGATGACATTCCCTGTCAAGACTGGCTAGGATAATTCTGGTGCTTATGAACTTGTGAGGCTTCCACAGAAACTCATACATGGGCATGCAAATGGAGGGAGAAATCCACCAATTTTCTACACCAAGTTTTTATTTGTAGCCTGTTTCTTCTTGCTCATTTCTTTCCTTGGCAAGAAGCATAGCACTGAATTTCCTAGAGTGAGAGGCTATCCGTAGGAAGTGTGTTTTCCAGTAGGGATAAATAAATTGTGTTCTTAAACAAATTTCGATTTACAGCCCAATCAAAATTCATAGTCAAAAGTCTCTTAAAGCTCAATGCAAATCGTACGGAGAATGAACGATAAATTTGTGATAAAGCAATAATTTCAGAAGGGCGAGCTCATTCACTACATGTTCTCTTCAGCACATAAGTTTGAAAAGACATAAATTTTCACTCCATGATTCGATTGAGCTGAAAATTGAAATACTTGGTCTCTCTCTATTTCAAAGATCATCTCTCATCTGCAGAAGAATTCAATTGATTTGATCTTATTGGAAATGATTAGTCTTGTCTAAAGCGTCCTACTCCAATTGATTCAGTGTTTCTTGGCTTATATTAAACTTTCTGGATAAAAAATCCCGGAAATGGTATGAAATACAAGAGATTAGATCAGTATTCTTGCTTAAGGATGATCCAAGTAAAGATATATTAAAGAATACCTTTTACCTGAACATTTTGCAAAACAAGCACAAGACATGAGTTATACCAGTATATCTGTTATTCCTAGGAATAAGTTGGGTCTTGTCTTCCGTTTATTCAAACAAAACTTTCCCCTTTGTATAAGGACCTAAAAAAATAAAAGAAGAAAGCTCTTTTGCGCAAAAATATAGCAAAACTCTTGGTCCGATTCCATCACCACAGCAAAAAATCTTCTACTTAATAAGGAAAAAATGTAGTAAACTTTGATTCCAATCTTTGTTGCAAAGTGTTGCGTATATCACCTTTATGTTCAAAATGCCATTAAAAGACGCCACAGAAATCCTGACTTCATCATTTCCATCTAACAAAGTTTTCCGTGAGTGGCGAAATGCATATTAAAACTTACTAAATAACTAAAAGTACTCAAAAGACAATAAAAGTAGCAAGGCCTTTTTCCATAAGTGTGAAATGCTTAATATTCAGATGCTAAGTGGTCCCTCCATTAACTTGTTTGCGCGTGTATGATCACTAATCGGCAAAAGACACGCACCCAACACTAAGCAAGTGTATTTTCATGAAAGTATACACCCCCTTTAGCGCTAGGTGACGCCAAAACGCCACAATAATAATGTTGAAATATTTTGTTTTGTTTTGAAGCTTCAACACTTCATGTCAGAGTGTAACAATGAAAAAGGCAACACCTAATAGCATTTCTGGACACAAAAGCAGTTTTGTAACATTATTTAGTTTTTATGACGAGAACTGGATTTCGTAAAAACTGAATATACGGTGCTTTGAGTTAGAACGGTAAATGCGTCAAGCTGTGTACCTGACTATTAAAAAAAGAGAAATGATGTCAAAAACCAAGTTTTTGTTTTGTTTTGGGTGATACATTCGAAGCCTTTTTTAATTCAGATTTCGCTCATCAAAAAAATTATCAGAGACACAATTTTGCCAATGCACAAAGGATTCATTAAATGACCTGGCTCAGGGGGTTCAAGTGGTCAGAGGTTCCATTCAACTACCATTATTTACATGAGCCAGAATCAAGATGACCTTTTCAACAAATCATGGAAATCACTGTCATCCCTTACAATAGGACCTCTTTTAGGTCCTACAAAGGTCTTCCTGGGAATCCATCATGGAACGTCTGAACAACGCCACAGGTGGTCATTTGTAGAAACTCATACATCAGCTAACTCTTGCTAACAAGTCTCATTGGTCACTCTTCTCTTCCTAGATAAAAAGTCAAACGTTTTTTTCCCTATGGAATGAGTGTGGCTTCCGAAAAAATGCGTAGTAGCAATGAGTACTAATGGGGGGAAACGTTCGACGACAATAAGGAAACATCATATGTTAGGAAAAGAAGACAAAATATGTACGCTTTATTATGCAATCATTCTTCCAATACATTCTCAACGCAATCTAAATGCCATAAAGAACAATCAGTCATCATTTTCTACTCTTCCCAAGCATCGTTACAAGTACATTGAGGTTTGGCTACAAGCAAAACTCTTTTTCTCTAACATTTATTTTCGTTCACTGAGGCTCGATCTTGTTGATCAGGAGAGTTTGAGTTTGAGCCCCCGATTGATTCTCGTCCTTTTGAATGTGCATCGTCATCACGTGCTTCTCCACGTTCTTTTTTCGGGATGATGTGAACCCACAAAGCCAACAAGAGTGATCTCGAATCCTCTCATGAATGCTCTTGATGTGTTGCATCAAATTTGATCGCCTTGTGGACTTGAAGTCGCACAAGTGGCACTTGTGTTCCCGCCGTTCCTTCAAGTGAACCTTTAAAAGAAGAGCAATATTTAAGAAAACAGCACTTTGTTGGCTAGGTTTTGAGAGTCTGGTTTGCAACATTTCCATGCAAACCTCACCAAACCTAATCTATATTGAGTATGAAAAACTATGGAGTCGCAACAGCTGCGAGTTGTTTTGTTGACGTCACACTACTTTTTGAGAGGTCATTCTTAGTAAAGAAGTAATTCCTAACATAAGTGACCTTTCAAAAGGACTTTCAAAATTTTCAAATGAGTTGCGTCAACTCATCAGAAATCTTGGGGCACTTCAAGGAGTCCATCGCAAGTAGCATTAATTCCAAGACAAGCCTTCTTTTACCTCATTGACATGGCTGTTGAGATTCCTTCTATAAGCGGTTCTAAATTCGCAATACTGGCAAGCAAAATTCTTCTCCCTCACAAATGTGGGTGGTTGTGGTTGTGTTGGAAGTGCAGGAGCTAAAATACAAGCAAACCATTAAAATGTAATTCTCTACATTAAATCAAAAGTCTGTGCATCTTACTTAATGGCTTGAGGATGATGTGAGATGTGCCAAGAGTCTGGTTGTGTTGCACCTGATGCACTTGCTGCTGTTGTTGCTGCTGCTGCTGTTGCACTTGCTGTTGCAATATATTCTGCTGTTGTTGCTGTTGTTGTTGAACTATAATCTTGCTTTGGTTACCCACCAGGTGGTGTGTGTTCTGCAAATGGTTCATCAAGCTCTTCTTCTTGGCGCATTTGTAGGAGCACAATTGACAGTGGAACTCATCCTTCCCATTGCCCACAGTCTGAATCCCAGCTGGACCAGTTTGCACCGTGACCTGTTGGCTCACTTGCTGAGCTGGTGAAGGGTTGACCGTGTATGTACTTTGAGGTTGGGAGAATTGGGGTCCCACATTAATAACCGGATGATCAATGTTGGTGAGTGGTTGAAGGTAGTTCAAAGATGGCACAGGGGGGTTCAGGGGACCGCAAGAGAAATTTAGGCTACGGTCATAGTTCAGGGACATGGCGTAGTTCATCTGGGGTTGGGCATTACTACTGACAATCTGCGTCATGTTCGCTGTTGATGTGTTGGACACAACCATTGTGGGTGGGTCCAAGGTGAACTGTGATTAATACAATAATGTTGATCAAACAATTCATGAAATATTTTTGTGTTTTAGCAAGAGAGGCAAAATGGATAAGTGTAATCGAACGAATTCAGCTGGGGATTCTAGGGCCAAAATGGCTAGGGATGCGTCGGAGTCGAGACTCATCCTCCATAAAATTTAATCAAAATTCGTTAGCCCAACTCGTTTTCTTCATTTTGACAATCAATTCAAATAAGAATTTGTTCCTCACGTAGCAAACTGAACCTGTAAAATGTCAAAACCTAGTTCTGACCCATCCCTAGTCATTTTGTCCCCAGAATCCACAGCTGAATTCGTTCGATTACACTCATCCATTGATCAAGTTTGGTCCAGATTACTTCAAAAAGGTCAAATTGGTTTGTTAAGTGCATCATTGTGACCCCTTGCAGAATCTAAACACACCAACAGAACTACTCATTACTAACAAAATGTACCAAAATATTTTGGTGGTGATGGTTGTGATCCACTGTAAGCTCTGAACACTAATTCTTGTTTTCATTTTAACAGACTGACCGCACATGAATGCAAAGCAACAATAATGTAAATCAAAGAAAACTTGAAGTGACAAGTTTTTGGAGAACACAGGACTTGAGCACTTGATTTTTGTCAACTGTCTGTTTTGTTCATTTCTTTGTTTTGGTATTGTGTTGCTTAATGGAAGTTCAATCCACCCATGACAAAAGTCAAGTTTGGTCCAGATTACTTGGAAATAGTAAGTTTGACGTGAACTTGTTCATCTTGACATTCTGTTAACTATTTGCCTTGTCATCAGTGGCGACGCCTAGCATAATGTAAGCACATCAAAAGAAGGTCCAATTACTCTTCCCTATTGACCAGAAAGAAATTTAAATCATCTAGTACCTGAATAGCTTGTTGAGGAAGCGGCTGAAGATGTTGTGTTTGAAGAATGTGTTGGGGGTTCACCGGTTGCTGTTGTTGCAACAATTGTTGCTGTTGTTGTTGAAGTTGTTGTTGCTGAAGCTGCTGTTGCTGTTGTTGTTGCTGCTGCTGTTGCTGCTGTTTTTGATTCCTTTTTCGCTTCCATCGCGATTGTTTGGGCCCATTGGTGGTCACTGTATTGGTGGGGATTTCCACTTTAATCTTGCCTTGGTGATCCACACCACTTTCGGCTCCACCCACTCCAATATCATCTCGATGTACACGATTAATGTGTTGTACTATATTGTACTTGCGAGAAGATTTGAAGTCGCAGTACCGACACAAGAAATCCTTAATATTATCGTGAACCTATAAGATTGCAATCATAAATGACATTTTAGGCGCAATTTTGATAATAACAATTTTATTAATCGACTATGAAAACTGCCACTCAATGTAGATCCTCAATCTTAACTGGATGAAAAAATAGACTGTGGAGGATACTAAAAGACTTACTGTTTTGACGTGGTTGGCCAAATTTGATCTTCTAGATGACTTGTACGGACATTGTTGACAAGCAAAGTCTCGAATGCGGTCGTGAACCGTTTTGATGTGCTGATTCACATTCGACCTTCGTGGCGATTTGTAATCGCAACTAGTGCACTCGTACTCGGTGCCTTCACTCCCGATGTTTAACGTCAACGTCTCGGTTTTGATGGCATGGGGAGCAGCCGTCGAGGTGGGCGTGGTGATCAGATTGGGTCCGCCCACCGAAGTGGACAGAGGCTGAACGAACATCATCAACCCGCTCGAGTTGGAATCCTAATTTGTGGAGGAAGGGAGGGATGAAAAGAGTTTTTCATGAAGGATTTTCATGCAGTCATGGTACGGCAACAGTTTCATACAAGAACAATCTGTTAGTTATTCTTCAAGGGTGAGAAAATATGTGGTTTGTCGAGGGTAAAAAGGTACTTCTTGTGTGCTACAAAAGTGTGACATTTGTGGTTTTTAAATAAACAAAACTAACCTTTTATTTTTCATACTAATCGCTTGTGGAAAAATAGCCCAAAAAGGTCACAAAATTGATAACACAGTGTTTTTCCTCCAAAAAGATAATTTTTGCTTTGTCACTTAAAATACGTAGTTACTTATTCAATCATGTGCGCTCGGATTTAGCATTAAATGGCAACATTTTTGATGGCAAAATAAGAACGCTAAAAGCAGAGCTGGCGTATTTTGTTCTTTTTTATTTGTTTTGCAAAATCTTCAATTTGAAATTGTTTTAAAACAGTTTATTTTAGTGTTCAGATTGAAATGATTGCTCGAGAAAAAGCTTGCGTCAAAAAGGACAGTATTCACTTAAGCATTTAGTGATTTTAAATGAATGCAAAGTCCAACAATGAAGAAAAGCCATAAAAACAGGCTCTCAAGGATTTAACAATTTTATTTAAAAACGCTTGTGTCAAGACGGTAGATCGTCCGCCAATTTGACGCACTTTTCACGCAACCTCATTATTTCGTCACATTTTTTGTGATTTTTTTTTGTTTTGTTTTTCCAGTCATGAGTAGGCATATTTAGCTCATTGCCACTATCTGCAGAAAAGCAAGACCAAAAAACTTTAGTAAAATAAAAAATAACTGGGCAATAAGTCAAGGCTTCAACCATTCAGTTTCTAAACCTGTCATTAAAACACATCAAAATCTCAGCCATTACTTAGGGATCTGTCTCAAAACAAGATTGCAAATCCAAACCAGATCTAAATCAAGGCTTCCATCCTTCATTAGAGCTCCTAGTTGCCCTATGCAGGTGCATTTTCTGATCATTTTTAGAACTCAGAATTGAGACACATTTCCGAATGCTGCTGCAGTAGTAGCAGCTCATGTCAAAAATGGGCCCTTATTGGACAGGAGAATGGCTTAAAGCGAAGACTTTACCTCGTGGAGGTCAATCAAGGTCGTTTCACATCCGATGGTGTCCTTGGGGAGGCACAAACCGTGAAATGAGGCGGATTTTGCCAATGTTAAAGATGGATGCTGCCCATAGAATGGGCGCAAGGGGCTGGCTGCTTAAGCAGTAGGCAGCTGTCTAAGCATAGAGCAGCAGAATGCTCCGTGACCACATTCATTCAAGGTAGAACGCCTCAAGTTGGTAGATGAGGGCGCCAGACTTAAGAAATGTGTTTTTAGGTGTATTTTTTATGGTACCAAGGTATGATGTCAAAGTGCAATTTCGTGAACTTCAAGTTACAATTGTGGTGATGTTCACTTAATTGATTTACTTCTTGGGTGAATCTATCTATTTGGTGGACTGAGCGAGCAAGAATTTACTAGATAGGAGCCCCACAAGGCTAGGGAAACATATATTGTGATATTTGGGTAGAGGTTGGTTAAATTGGATCAAATTAAAAGCAAGAAAATATCCTGCCTCCTTCTAGTTCTAAGCGCTTGCGTCGTCAATAATTATAAGTCTTAACCTTTCTTGACTTTCTGATTTATGGCAAAATAATAATATTAACCAAAACTTTCAGGTGGCTTGACCGATACTGCGGCCAAAAAGCCAAACAAACCCTTAGTAATGAAATGGAACTGAAGACGTTTTTCTTGTCATTATGAAGGACGGAATATATCGAGTTTAACTTATATTTGGCATTAGAGGACACTTTTAAGTGCATGGAGATGCCTATTGAACTCAATTTGCCTTCTTCTTTAGAGGCGGTCACTTACAGAATCCTACATATTTGAATGCTTCTTGACATTACAATACATTTTTCACTAGCCACAATTGACAATCATTAGATGGTGCCTCTTAAAAATAGGATTAACACTTAGGGAGCTCAAATATTGCTAACGGGCGATCTCACGATGTTTTCCCCAACTTTGACAACTTTTACATACTACTAATTCCCTGTTTTGACAAGTCTTGTTTTTAAACACATTAATATGCTAACCTTCTAATCTTTAGGTCTTACTCAAACTACATTTTTCTTACTTCAGTGTTTAAATTCTTCCAGTTGGGTGGTCGTGGGTCGTCCTTATTGAGATCAATCGGGATGTCTTTCGCTAAGACCTTAAATTTAAGATCGAGAATTGGAGATGAGTGGATGTAAGCTGGTCACTCGAGTAGTAGCCGTTCTGTAACTTAGCAGGTACATCTGCCTTTGTCTACTACTCTCAGCGTGACCAATTTGGGGGGTTGGTCAAATGCTTCCGAACAAAAAAGTGAATCAGCCGGGGTTTAAAACGAGATTTTCAAATCTTACACGATCCATAATCTTGAATGGCGTACAAAACTTCTTTCAAGTGTTGATTCTAAATGATAGTATTCTTGATGGAAGATTGATCTACTTTATCTAAACTACTTCGATCTTCTTTTATACACTTCAGGTGAATAGAATAAAACAAATTTTGATATCGTTCTTTTAAGTTGGTTCTTTTAGTTTTTCCCATTTTGATCTGCATTGTCAAGGGCAAAGTTTGCTGTTTGAGACAAATCATTGAGGTTGGATATTTTTCTATACCGCTAAACTTGGTCACTTTCTGTAGAAGGCAGCATGTTTTGCCTAAAAATGAGTAGCCAGCAGCCTCGGTGGGAAAATTATCTGTCAGAAATGCGCTCTCAGTGTTGCCAGACGCTGAACAATTTATCCTGTTTGCAATTTTCATGACCGATTAACCGAAGCCGAATGTTTCAGCTGAAAGTTGGCTTAATCGAAACCAAATGTGACGGACTTTGCCAATAAGGACATGCTGATTAGTCATATTAGTCAAACAACTAATGATAAAAAAATGTAAAAAAATACTTATTCTTTAAATACATCCATATATACAAACAGTAGCACCGAACTTATATTTTTCCGTCTGCTTTGTTATGGAAGATAGAGCGACAATCATTTACAAATAGAAGATTTTCGCCATTCTTTACAGACTTACCCCAAATTGAATTTCTTGTCACAATCGTTGGCTGGTCAATTCCGTTCAAAACCAAGCATAAAACCTTTCAAAGATTGAATTTAAAAAGAAACGGACAATCTTACGATTTAAAAGTAATCGGATGAGGTGTTAATTTTTTTTAAAGTGAATCCGTATTCCAGATACAGAATCCAAAATGAGTTTTTGTTGATCTCACATCTCAAGGTCAAATTCGACTTCATTGAAGCCCAACCACAACCAGCAAAGAAGCGATGACAAAATGGGAGAACATGTAAAATATAGTGCACAAGTTCAAAGTAAACTTGAGTTTGATGGGATCATATTGTTAAGGAAAAAGACAAATAAAGTTTTCTCTGAAACGTGAAAATAAAAGTGCAAAATGATCAGTTCTTTTCATTGTTCATTTTGAACCAGTGGCATTTAAAATCTCGCCAGTCTGCTTGATTTAAAAAATGCGTTATCATGGTTGCACCGTCGCGGAGAGTCTAAAACACATAAAATAAAGTGATAAATTCCTAACAATTATTTTAAGATGATTTAGGAAACTATATACGCATAAAGGTTGTGGAATATGGGTAGATTATTAACAAATTCCTGGGGGAATTAGAAGAATTACAAACGGCAACGCTGAAAATGCCATAATCTTTGCAAGAATTCAGGCCCAGTGCCAAAAAACATTGCGAACTTACAAACGCAGGACAATTTACGCGAATTTTAGCTATTGCCGTAAAATGAATATGCTTTTCAATGTTACAATTATGATTTATATACCACCCTTGGAAACATAAACATATGAGCTTGAATGTAAAGAAAAGCATCAGACAAGACCAATTAAGCTATATTTAGAGCTGGACCAATTATCTGAAAAAAGTATTTCATCACAATGATAATGACATCAGCAGCAAACAAAATAGCCTCTATTTTCATTTGAATTGCATTTTATTTGATGAACTGATGTGTCCCCAATCTTATCGCAAGATAAATTTTGAAAATAAACGTGCAACTCTAATTTAGGAACTCGAAGGGTTCAACATTTTGAAGCATGTTTTTTCATAGACATTTCAATATATTTTCAAATTTTGGGTTCAGATGCCTCATTTGGAAACGGTATAAATTACTACTTCACCAAAAAACTTGTTTTCTTTGACACATATCGAGGTCCTCTCTGATAATAAGGGCTGCACAAATAATGCAAATAAAAACGCCAAAAAATGCAACAAAAATGCTAAAAATGCAAAAAAAGAGCATAGTTGAGGAACATTTGGACTAAATTAAATATCTTTTGTTGAATAAATCTATTTTAAGGGCCATAAAGACCATTAAAAACCTTCAGAGCTGTTGGGTTTTTCATTGAAAAGCTATCAGATTAGAAATGGTTGTAAATGAAATTGTTCTTAGGTTAGAAAAACTTTCCGTTTTGGGTCTGAAAGACCTGCACTGAGAATGCATTCTTTAACTGAAAAACTATTGACTTTTATTCTCTTCCTTACTTGCAATATATCTTTCATCAAATCAAGGAATTGCACATCAGGAGTGATTAAATGTGATTGATCATGAAAACCTCAACTGAAAATACAATTTCAGCCAAAGGGAAAAGAGAGGAAAAGCTGGTGAAATTGTCAAAGGCAAGAAAATATTAATGTTCTTTAGGAATTTGTGAAAAACACCAAATTACGACAACATGGCCAAACATGCAAGTAAAAGAGAAAATGCCAGAAAAATGCACCAAATTTCGAAAAAAATAGCAAAAAATGGGTTTATATAGCAACCAAAGTAATGAAAAACTTGAAAAAAAAACTAAAATAAAATGCATTTTCACGAAATATGTAGCCCTCCTGATGATTCTAAAAAGAAGTTATGTGCTCCAGGTTTCTTAGCAAATAACCAAACCAAGGCAAACTAAGCTAGCGTTGTTTTCATCAATTATACTTCCAATGGATTATTGTAGTCGGACAAATCCACCTGGGGATTTCGGAGCCAAACTGGCTAGGGATGGGTCAGAACTAGGCTTGAGTAGTTCATAGTTTAAGTTTGCTACGTGAGAGAAAAGTTCTTGTTTCGATTCATTGTCAAAACGAAGAATGCAAATCGGACTTGAGACTTATGATAAAGTTTTTTTGGAGGATTAGTCTCGACTTTGATGCATCCCTAGTCATTTTGGCCCCAGAATCCCCAGTTAAATTTGTCCGATTACACTCATCTATTCATGCCTTGATCCTTCAGTGCACAAAAAGACTTGTTTTATACGCTTTTCAGCAAGCATTGCAGTTATGGATAACAAGTTGTGACTTTTGAAAAAGTCAAGTAACAGAGAAAGCGAACAAATTAATGGAAAGTGTGTGAAAAAACAAGGAATGATCATTTTTCATTCGTTGAGACTTCTTTCAAGTGTTCCAAGCCAATTTTAAGTTTGATCTTAAGGTCCAACTGGAACTAGAAGTGTTTCAGGTGGATCATGGCTGGATCATACGAAAAAAAATTGATGTTCAAGCTGTTTGTACCAATTTTCCAGAAATATACCGATCCTTTCAATAAATAAAAAAAGCATTACAGGGTCATTTGAAGTCCCCATAGTGAACACCATTTCAGGTATTTAAGGATTGTACTCTATCATTTCAATTCACCACTGGGTTTTATTGAATTTGGATTGCCCTTTGGTTCGAATTTCGTTAACAGTGCCAAAAGTATCAATAATTGACATTTGGTATACAATAAAATGCAGTTTTGCTTTAGGATTCCATGGGTAATTTTAACGTAGGTTCCAATCCATTGCACAGAAGGAAATCGGGCTTTGGTTACATAATCAGGCGCGCTGTCAGGAAATTGGTTAAAAGCAAAGTGAATATTGTAGAACAATCGACTGACTGACTGAATGCATCCATGATTGAAACCGCAGGGTGTGGTTGGATTTCTAACTCGAGCTTTGTGCGTCCCTCAACAAATGTCATTCCACATTTTTATTTTTCCTTGAAAACCCCAACGTGATACTAGGTTAAGTGGTGAGTAATCGCCTCTGGGCCATTTGATAGTGCTCCATAAACCAGGTAGAGAGGTACAACAACCACGAGCTTTCCCCCTCATGGGGGAATTCAAGGTAGGATCACCGCCGGTGACGTCACTGTCAAACAAGAGACAGGTGTGCGCGCACAGGACAATCCAATAAAACCAAGGTCCTTAGGGAGAGGAGAAACAAGGGGGCAGGTGGAGGTCTACGTCGTTTAAAACGGAATTCAAGGGCTGCATCGTGGTTTTTGCCTGATGTTGGAGGCACTATTTCGAGCCCGAGAGATCTTGGATTTAGTGAAAAACATGACTTTTACCAATCAGTCGCAACCAGTGCTTGATTACGAGGTTCCACATGTGGTAGGACCGCCCAATGGGTACGTTCCACAACCCATTCAGGCTCCTTCGCCGCTTCTTTTACCGTTGATTATTGTTATCCTGGTGTTTTTGGTGATCATTCTAATCTCTCTGCTTGGAGTTGTGGTCGTGAAATTCTACTTAAGAAGGGTAAGTTTGAACACTAGTAGAGATATCGAATCTTGCAAATTGCTTCAAGAGCTCTGCAAATAAAACTTTCGTTTGCAAATGCAAACCAATCGATGAAATTTTGTCAAAGAAGACGATTTGACTAAAATTTATGGACTTCTTTTCTTTTCCAATTAAAGAATTTCCTAGAATTTGAAACATAAATCTGTTAGAAGCGTGATGTCAAATCAACCTTTTTTATCCTTGTTTGTTTGATTCAAGAAACCGTGTAAACATTATTTATTTCGTTTCAAAAATCAAATTATACACAGTATTTAAAATGGCTTGTTAAGTTTGGATCGAAACACCAAAACGCATTATATTGCAGTTTGAGCTATTTTGGCATGACCTTAATGTCACCTGACACCTAAAATGTCAATTCTCAACATTGTAAAACGTCAGATCTACAGATTTGTAGCTTTGCGTGATTTTTATCTTTCAGAATCACAATGTGATTTGTCATATTTGTCAGATGGAGATCGAGCGATGTTTTTGGAACGATGGCTCCCATCGCGAGATTTGTTCTCGAAGGCATCAAGAATTCCTTTCGAACTTGCCCACGCCATTCGATGTCCGATGTCCAACGTGCTTGGCATATCTAAAACTCCTACCAAAGGTTAGATAAAGCGATAAGAAATTTGACTGATATTCTGAGGCAGAGCAGTTTTTCAAAATGCTTTTCGTTCACGAGAAAATGATGAATAACGGCTGGATTTTTCAAATAAAGACCGTATAAATAGTTCCTTAGTTGAGTATTGTCCAAAAACGTTTTTTTCGTGCTCAAACTGACACAAAACAGAATGTTTTTTAAGGAGGCAACAAGAACGAAAACCGTTTTGTTTATCTATTTTTTCGTCTTTTGGGGTCAAAATTATTTTCTCTTTTTTCGGTCCCAAACACGTTGCTCTGTGATTTTACAGGTCAGGTGTTAAGGGGATTTGGGAGTATACTTAGTTGAAGCTAGTGAAAGGTTTTCAGTTGAGAGTGTTGCCATTTTTTTTTCACAGTTTATTGTTATTCAAAGAGGCTGGCTGTAGTAAATTTTTGACCCAAAGACCTAAACAAGGACCAATACGGCAATACTGGAGTCAAAATCGAGTTCAAATTCCATCAGTGGTTTTTACTAAAGACGTCTTTCCTTTTTACTGATGGGCTTCGAGTTGGCAGTGCTGCCATATTTTCTTGGGACACTAGTTCTCTTGCCTTTGAGAACCTGGCTTTCTGACTTTCAAACTTAAACAGCGACCAAATGGGCAAAACTATGCTAAAAATCGAACTCAAAACACATCAGTAGTTGAAGCACAGTGGAAGCATGGTAATACACAGTAAAAATAACCGTGCTCGAGAATAATTTCAGTGCATCAGCTACGTTTTTGTGACTGAAAAGAGCAGCTCATTTTCTGTCAAGTATGGTTACTTCTGTGTCCTACCGTTCTTCCATTATGCTTCCACCATACTTCAAAATGTCCTTAACAGCTGATCTGTTATAGTGCAAACTTTTGGGCTCTTTCAAGAACGCAAAGAAGAACAGTTTCTTGGTCTTGAGCACTCGAAAGTTATTCTACCTGATTGAAGTTTCAAATGCCAAAAGTGTTGCTGGAGCCAAAACAACAGAAATTGTACTAAAAGAAGTTTGAAGTACTTTCTTTTTACGTTCCATCACTAATGTAGCGATGCTTAAACACTAGCGTTAACATTTGACTCGTGGTTTATCAAACCCATCAAAACTGCAATGATTTTTATTGTTTATTGAAGTATCCACTCAAATCACCCATGGTGAATATAGAGAGTATAGGAAAAAGATTAAAAGAAGAAAAAACAAGAAGAAGCACAAGTGAGTGTATTTGAAATTAAACTTGCTCATTATGATAACAAATACGATTATAGGTTCCAATTACGTACATTTGCGCTAAACAAATCAAATTGTGAGAATCGACATTTGAGATTTGGGACTTAATTCGGGTCTGAGCTTTACTTTTCCGTTAAACTTACCAAATTCGCCAAATTAGTAAAATACCCATTGTCATTCGATGAGTATATTTCTTTCGCACAGAGGACATATACATGTACATTAAAACCTCATTTTTGTCTGCCGGAAGGCTTCCATTTTGGTTAAACCGTTTCTTTCTTGTTATGACCCCATTCGGAATGTTGCTCTATAAAAACCTGAACAAAGCGACATCTGGTCGGATAAGGAAAACGGCACATTTGACAATCGGTCAAGGGTCCAAATAAGACAAAAAACTAGTTTGCTTGACAAGTGAATAAGTGAATGTAGCCGATATTGAGGTATATTACGATTTTCTTGGAATTATTTCTCCCATTTTGATTAAAGAAAAATTTCACACCGTATTAAAAATGTTCGGTCCGGACTTATTTCTCAAATAAACGCATTCTCAGAAGAATGGTTTCTGTCTTCATATTTTTGTTAAATGTATTGCCCTTGTCTTAAAAAAAGGTATTTTTCCTGATGTTCCTCATTTCGAGAACGGGTTATCTTCGATCTTAAATTGAGCTTTTATTCATCAATGTCAATGAACCGAGAAAAATATCACCGGATACCTTGCGTTGATTTCCAGGACATAATCTTTGATGCAAATTTTTTGGCTCTTGTCAACTCCGTTTACTCGATGGTTATAATGTTTTAGAAAAGGATCATTTCTCAAAAATGGGTGACATTTAAGCTATTTGATGCCGCTCAAAAGAAGATAATCATCAGGGAACAATACTTAAGATTTTGCCAAAACCTAGCATCGTAGATCTCACCCTGGCAACCTTGCTGGAAATCAACGTAAGATGGGTCTTGCGACGCAAGGTCTTCGCTGATGTTTTTCTCGATTCATTGAATTCTCAACATCTCATTGCAATATTCTTTCTTAAGGATTGGCTAATGTTCAAAAATGATTCACCCATACTCGCTTCTCTTTTAGGAGAATGGTCGGTCATTCAAGTGTGACGATTCAGATTGTGCATTTAAAGGCGAAATCACGAACACCGGTTACAATCGATTGAATTGTTTCAACTGTGACTATGACCTTTGTGATAGCTGTGCTCATAGACGCATGTTCATCCTCACCAAGTACCTCAAATACCATGGGAATCGAGTCACCCAATCAGAGGTAAGCATCACTTGACGCCTAAATAGCTAATTTGATTATCATCTCACAAGCAAGCAAATGAGGTTGAGTGATTCTTTGCTGAAACAGTCTTCGCATTCTGGCGTTTGGTTGAGAACAAATATAGTTGGAAAAGTACATCCATGAACATTTTCGGTCCCAGTCTCCATTTGTCGTGTCAAGAAGCACTGGAATCATGGAGTGGGAGGCTAGCAATGAGAATAATGATTTCCAGTAAGAACTATTCAATTACGTTCTTCTGCAAATGAGACCTTGCATATGTTGACAAGAATACGTATTTCAATTTTCAGCTCAATCGAACGTCGGAGACAAAAGTTATGCTCACTCAAAGTTCAGTGCAAATCCTACCGAGAATGAATGAACTTGCCCTTTTGTGGTAATCGTTTTACCACAAAAGGGCGAGTTCATTCATTCTATGCTCTCTTCAGTACATATGTTTGAGAACGCATAACTTTTCACTCCGGCATTCGATTGGGCTGAAATTTGAAATACGTTTTCTTCTTAATGCAAGCCAGGTCTCATTTGTAGAAGAACACAAATGGTTCATTTTTGCTAAAAATTATAATTCTCATTGCTAGCCTCCCACTCCATGATTTCCGTGCTTCTTGGTCCTGTAAACACTTTTTGGAGAATGCATTGTCCACATTCCCTTACACTATTTATCAAGTCTTTTCTTTTTTAACCATGGGTACACATGGGGACACTTGGGACTATTGAATCTGACGTGAATACGTATTAATTTTAGGTCCAAACCAAGAGAGGGACGATTTAGTTAGGTCTTAGCAAATTAAATTAATGATACTTCGTTGAAATTTTTCAGATTTTTTTTGCATTCAACCTTGGGTTACATTATTTTCAAATAATCTTGGTACAATATTTGACACATGTAAGACATCATGTAAGCAATATTAGTGATGGAGTTGAAATTTGATGCAACATGAAAGTACCTAAAGAACTCGTTACAATGGAATGCTACTCTCTTTGAAATGTTAATGGGGAATAATTAAAACTCGTTTAAGTCAAGTCAAGGTTTGGTTTTCATGGCTAACAATCTCTATTACCTTGAAATTTCAACATATTGGACGTGTCGCCCTCTGCCAAATTGTAAGAGCTGTTGTGTAGAGCCTTTGCTTCTACACCTATTAGGATTGAGGTTGCGTGAAACATCGGTTCAAGTAACATATCCAATGATTTCGATTCCAGATTGACAATTGCAGTATTTGCCAATTGGAACAGACCGGGTTCCCGGTCACCCTGTCCGTCGAGCACTTTGGAGAAACGGGACAGCGAGCTCACTCGTCCAATTCAAATTTGGATCCGCCAGACCTTGGCCTTCCCATCAATCCTAGTCCAGTGGCGTACTCATCAGATCCACCCAGTTACACTGCCACTCCTGCAGCTTCTTATGCATTAGCACCTTTGGCCACGTTTGTGTAAGAAAGAATTTGAAATTGTTCGATGTGCTTGTGTTCCAAAAACTGATATTAAAAGATGTGCAATAAACAGAACTCTCCAAACAACCCAAACCCAACTTTATAGGGCAAATGAAGTGGTTCAAAATTCCCACCAAAACAATATGCTGACACTAGACCATGGAAGAAAAAGTGGGGACAAACAATCCGTTCCCCTTTACTGCACTGGCAAGAATATTTTTTTTTGCTATAGAATCCTTTAAGCCCAACCAGTGAAATGGAAAACACGTGCAACCTTTGAGCTTTCAAAAAAAAAATCAGCTACACTCCAATTGGTTTAACTCATTTTTGAAGGTCGATAAACATTTTTTCAAAATTGTTTTATTAAAGCATTTATTTGCCTGTGCTTGCTTCTGTCCCTATCAAAATTTGTCGTTATGCTTATATAAATTGAGATCCAGAATCTATTGATGTATTTTCAAGCTCTTAGAGCTTAACCCATTTCTAGTACCTTGACCCCAAAAACCCTCTACTGAAGCTATTTCTGCACAGATAAGTCAAAATGAGCATTGAGGAAATTGCATCTTATTCCAAAGTCTATTTCAAAATTGAATCTCGGCCTAAAGCCTAAACTGTTGACGTCATCTGGTCCAAAATATGATACGGTAAATCGGGTAAACTTCACAGGGCAGATATACTGAAATTTTTGTTGGTTGAATTACAGCTATTGAAGACGAAAGGTTGCACGTAAAAACTTGATAGTTCCGAAGATTATGACTTTAGTTGCGCCCAAACAAACAAATGCAGTTTGTAGAGGGGATTCTTGGTGTATACTGCATTCCCCTTCATGCCAAAGTTGTGTTCGTTTTGAAATGTTGCGATTAAATTATGTAAACTTAACAATGCAGAATCATGCCTCTGGTCTGACGGTTTAATTTTGCACTGAATAAGATATTGTCTTAAAATATATTATTCAATCATTGATTCCAAACTTTGAAGGTGGAAATAAGTTTGGTGGGTGTGAAAGCAGAAGGCTCTGAGTGATTAGTTTGGACACACATGTTTTTCAGTTATATCTGAATACAGTACAACAACAAACTGACTTTTCCTTCAAAACGAAGCACCCATTTAGCTCAGTTTATCATATATGCATATGTATCATCATATTATCATATACATAGTGGATGTCTGCACTAGAGTTTTGATTCACTGAGTTTGAAAAAATTATTAAGTACATATGGGTACCAAATTTCAAATATCCGTCAATAGATGGACACCTAACACCAGAGAACGCTTCCAGGTTAGGAATCTAGGTGCTTCGCGCCTATGTCTATGGCTGCACAAGTGACCATGACTTCAACCCTACAAGCAAACTTGTTTGGGCACAACTGCTTGGAAAACGTCACAGCCAAAGGTCAGCTGGGACCTGACATTTGTCCAACAAAATTTTAGGCCTGTCTACCACAGTGTATCCCCTCTTGGAACTCTGCAGTAAACCAAGAGACACTTCAGGTAAACCTAAATAAGGCTTTAGGTAAACCCTTCCATTAGGATCGATCAGTTTCTTCACAAAATTGGAGCATAAAAAGGAAAGCCCAAGAAATAGTGGAATGGTTGGGAGAAAATTCCAAGCACGTTCATTGACAGAACGTGTAAAATGTTTCTTACAACTAAAGTCCTCTAAATCCAAGTTGGATTGTACGACATAATAGATCAATTAAACAGGTATTTTTGAAAATTTTAATGCAATGCAATCAAATCAAATCAATTGGCATACAAAGCAATTTCTGAACATTTTACGCAAGAAATCGTTATGTCAGTGTACTTCTGGCTCTAGTCAATAGTTGAGCTTCGCAAATTAACACCAAAAAGACAAAATATGTATTTGTATGTATTAATATATGTAATGGGCTCAAGATAAAATAATTGTAATCATAATAATTTAAAAATAGTGAATGAGATTGAATGAGAAATAATCATAAAAAAAGAAGTTTCCTAAATTTTGACTTCCCTCACTAACTTCGTAAACTTTTTAAGCCATTTTCTTTGAGCATTATTTCCAGTAATATTCCGCCACCAATAACTTTACAGGATTTCCCTCGAGGTTACAATGACATTTTTTGTGTCACCTCTCCATGTGTGGAAGATCAATGGAAATTTATAAATGTTGCACCCTTCTTCAAAACTCTCTGGGGATTTTTATCTCCCGAATGCATATTTGCAATAAAACCAGACGTTTGGAACTAAATTTGGACATGAACATGAAGCATGAAAGCCGGATGGCACAATTACCGGGTGTTGCTCTCAAGGTCACATTACGGGCTTTTGTACTGTTCGTCTCAATAAGAGTGGTTGCCTTGACCTCTTGTTCTTGAAATGAGAGCATCTTTGAATTGCGCACCTCATCAACTTAAGATCTTGCTGGATGGGATTTCGTCATTAGATAACCGGTCGTCTGTTCATCCACAACGTTTCCAAACCCGAATGCACTCTTCATCAAACACATGTATGCTTAAGTTGGACTTTCAGTGTGAGAATTCAGTCCCATTTTTTCGGTGAGAGCGTCTTCTCGCGCGTTTTCCACGTTTGCGCCTTCATTCAGCGAGCATTAAAAAGGTACACGATATTCGTAAGTAATTTGAAATAACCCACTTCACATCAAGTCATGACATCAAAAATGTTGGGCTCACGCAGAATTTTCTAAACAACATATATTCTTCTACAAATAAGACTTTTACGGTGTTGAGTACACTGTGAGCTTCAGTTTTGAACTCAATTGATGTTCAAAGTCTTAGATTTTATAGAAATAGTAATCTTGATTGCGAAAACTTACCTCATTAGATTTTTGAAACGGTTGATCGGCTTCATGACAACCATCCTACATTTGTATAAAACGATATCTAATTTTTTCTCTCTTTTAAAGCTATTTTTACAAGTGAGTTGACCCTCTTCTAGCATTTTTTACCACTGAAGGGCTTCTTCGTTCGTTTTATGCTCTCTTCAGCATATTGTTTGGATATAATATAATAACTTTTTATTCTGATGAAGATTTGTTCTTCATGAAAAATACAATTCTCATTGTTAGCTTTGTCGTTTAGAAAATGCATTGATTCTTGGGACATGATAAATGTAGTTTAGACAGAATAGTTTGGTAAAGTTTTACCATCGACATTAAATGCCAACTTGATGACTTCAAGTTCATGTTGCCTTTCATTTTCTCTAGGGAAGCATGGTCCAATTAACCAATGGGGACAGTTTGCCATTGCTTGACCAAGACCAGACAGAAAACCATTTTGAGTACGAATCTGCTCTCAGACAAGCTGGAAATAGACATGAACCACCGACAATTTCAGGTAATCAAATTACATGTTGAAATGCTTCTTAGTCAATGAAGTATTTTCCTAAGAAAGAAATTGTTCGTTTTCTTCCACATTGAGGGCGCTGGTAAAGATTAGACAAGTTGGGTAGAGCATCCTTGGGTAGAGTTTAGTTTCTCTAGAGCACTTAAAAAAAGAGCTCAGTCAAAAAAATCTATTTTCGGATAGCAACGATTATAAATATGTTTTGGCCAAAGTAAAGCGCCTCAAATTTGATGGAGGGACTATGGAACCGCAAGTGTTAATAGCTAAATCATGGCATAGACCATAACTCAGAATCATTTTCAACCTTCAAATTTTTCAACCCAATTTTTAAAGGGAAGTTAATTGTGATTTCAGCCAAAAGAATTGCAGGACCCTTTGCAGTCCACGGCACACTAGGTTGTCAAAAACGATTCGGCGAGCTATTACCACATAAAAAGAGCAAGATGGCGTGCTTTATGATTGGACTCTTTTACTACCGTGCATTAGGTTTCTCTCTTACAAAACTGTCAGGGCTTGCAGCATATTTATTGACGAAGATCAAGAGAGTACTGTTTCTATTTAGGATTTTAAAGAAAACTAAAACTAACATTAGCTTCACCTAGATGGCTCTTACATGATTTAGCATGCCCCATGACACATCCTACTAGGATGCTCTCTCTTGTTCTTAAAATGAACAACTCTGCCGTCAGAGAAAGCCCTCTGAAGGAAGCAAAGTTGAGCTTCAAACACAGAGAAAAATGACAATCAGCGCCATCCTGAAATAGAAACATTTGTGGGTGCTTCTGGTAAATATCTAGCCTCAATTTGTGATTACTCAGTGTGACTTTTACTTTTTGAACACATTAATATCGTAGCTGAGCCCCAAAAGACTCGAAAAATGAAGAGAAATCCATTTTAAGATAGAAGCTGCAATTTTGGTAACAAATCAAAGTTGAGGATAGATCTGAAATCAAGGGACTTTGCCGCTGTTTTGGCTCCATCTAGTGGCAATTTTTGTAACCTTCAATTAACATTCTTCATTGGAATAATGTGAAATAAAGAAGACTTGGAAGAAGCGGAATACAGAGGTGTGAAATGGAAAGAGAGCAGCGGAAATATAATGACTCGGAACCATGCAAAAATATTTGAGTACTTTTTTTAATATTCAGTTTTTCGGGTGATTAAATAGCTTTTGCTTTTGACGGTATCTTAGAAGAAAACCTCATTCGAGGATTATTTTAGCACAGTGATCCTAGCGAAGTGAGTTTTTGCGAAGCAATTTTTTGGCCTTATTCATTATTGGTGTTAGGCCAATCAAAACTGCATGAATTTTCAAAGCCAGGCGAACAATTCACTTTTAGTAACATTTTGAATTAGGCTGAGAGCTACTTAAAAAAATGAACGTTAAGACTGTTTTCAATCAGCCATGCAGAATTTTTTTCTTAGATTCTTAAATTAAAGATTTTCTGTTATGGTTTCAAACATGATCAAGTCACATTCGCAGATGCTTGGTCATTCAAGCAAAGAAACGTCGCCCCAAAACTAAGCTGTATGTTGACATTTTTAACAACATCTATTTAATCTAAAAACCTAAATGAGTCTCAAATGCAATCTCGGGTTTCTAAAATTTTCTCTTATTTTGATCATGACCATAATTGTAGACCAAAGAGAGTCAATCATTCGAGTGCCCATTCCAAACCAATCACACGATGAAGATGACGCCGACGTTCCAATCACCAAATTTGCCTTTTACTTTGGAAGTTTTTTGGCCTTTTTCTCTGGTCTCATCACCACCGTGAACAACTTTATTATTAAAGAAACTGGGTCAGATTTTGGCGAGCTTTTAGCCGTTCGAAGCTTGATACAAATTCCGCTCATGTTGGGCATTGCCATGTACAAAGGTGAGGCAATCCAATCCAAACTTATGAATTGAGCATTGCATAGTTCGGAAATGAAATCATTCATTTATTTCGCAGGTTATCCCTTATTACCAAAAGGCAAGAAGCAAAGAGCTTTGGCTTTCCTAATGGGTCTCTTTGGTGCTCTCACTATGTTGACTGCATTCTCATGCGTGAAGTTTATGCCTGTGAGTAATGTGAACTCGTCACTTAACAGAATCATTTTGCAATTCTTCCAGTACATTCGTTTCTCAATTTGTTTCGATTTGCAAATCATTACAATGCTTAGAGCTACGAAGCTTGCTTTTTAACTGTTTATATTACCAATTATGCCTAATAATTTTATGCTCTCTTCGCTTTTTAATTTCATAATTTTGCCCTTTGCCCTTTACATTTCCTATTCAATTGTTTTCATGCGATTCAGTTCCTTTTCTAAACCATTACGGCAGGGGACGGCAAAAGTTTTTAGGTCAAGGGCCCACCAAACAGACGTTGGTAGGTTCAGGGGCCCACAAGTTAATGATCGAAGAGCTTTGGGCCCACCAATACAGTACTATGGATAGCTCACGGGCCCTCTCTTTTGGCCTTTCCCCATGGCTCCTGGGCCTACCAACGATCACCCTTGGGCCCACATGTGAGTCGGGGCCCACCGGTTGCCTACCCCTAATTTAGAGTTTTTGTTATACTTGACTCGCTTGATTTCGATTTTGTCTCTTTCAATTGTCATTTTCTAATGTTATGTTTAGTTTAAAATTGGATCCTCCATTTCTTTGATTACTTCCTTTTCAAATATAGTCTGAAGAATTCGTTGTTTTATTTGTATTGGTTTCCTTTACTAGTATTTTGATATTTTAACGCATTTTTGTTGGAATACCGACTAAAACGCGATGTGAAGCATTTTCCAGATCAACATTAATTGAGATCTCTAGTTTTCTTGCTTCTCGAAGAAAATATTAAAGAGGACAGAGATACGTTTCATGGAAATGTGGTAACCTCTTTATTTGTTTAAGATTTTGCTCCGAAAAGTTTCATTAACCAAAAAATGTTGTGCTTTGATAACCTGAAAGATTATCAAACATTTATTTCTATAAATATTTCTATAAAATTGACAACAACCTTTGCCAATTTAGTTTTGATTCTCGAGTCCTACTCATCACCTCACATTCAAAATTGGTAAGGTTGCGTGATTCCAATAAAACTCCAATTTTACCCTTTTTAAACCTAATTAACATGATATAACCATAACTTACGAAACTTTTTTGAACTTAAACACTCTAACCTTACTCTAATGGAATGTAAGACTGGCCAATGTCCAATTAAAGGCTTGCTTTTTACGTTCAAAACCAACACCCCAAAGTCTTGAGTTATCCTTTTAGGTCGGAGATGCCATGACCCTGATTTTCACCAATCCTCTGTTCACTATGATATTCGCAGCCGTCTTTATGAAGCAAGATGTGACCATCATCAAGTTTGTAGCAGGAACAGGCCTAATGGGTGGCATCATTCTGGTCATGAAGCCTCCAATCCTTTTCCCACACCCTCACCACAACCACACCGATCACGATCACGACCATTTCCACCCATATCACATGTCCACAAACCTCTCCCGAAACAACTACCACTATCTCTATGCCTTTCCCACAGGATTAGAAGAGTTCCATCCCCACAACTCTTCCAAATACTATCCTTATCCTCCAGAACCTACACCAAGGCCAACCCCAGTGGATCCTACCTATGACCTTTACTTTCTGGGAGCATTGCTTGCAACCGGTTGCGCAGTCGTGGCCGCTGCCAATAACATAGTTATTGCCAAACTACAAGATGTCAAGCCCTTGGTTCAGCTGCTCTATGTGGGAATTGGAGCCTTCTTTGTGGCCATGGGATGTGAACTCTTTGATTCCAACGACAAATTTTTCACCTCTAAAATCACAGAAATCACCGTTTCTCAGGCGTTTATTTACATTGCTTTGTCCTTATCAGGTAAGTGACGAAAGTAATGTTGTAAGAAATGAATGAGAAGTAGGTTGTTTTTTGACGAAGTTTATGTCTAACTTTGGTTAGAAACAACAAACTTTCAAAGCCTTTAAGAGACCTACCAGCAGGCCAAAGTAAGAAAAAATGTTTTGCTTGTGACAATTTTTTCGCTCTTTTATGTTTTTCTTTGTCACAAGGAAAAACACCGGTTTTACAATAATCCAGATTCGGCCAAAAAAGGTGCCAAAAAATTCCCAATACCTTTTTTCGAATCTGCTTGTCCGTTCACATGTGATATTTTTCATGTATTTTTGTGATTTGACGAATAATATTTCAAATATCTGCATATGTGTCTAAAGACATATATGATACAAAAGAACAAAGATTGTTCACCGTAGGTCATATATTAGGTAAAATGTTTTGTATTTGGAGATCTATGCATGAAGCATACTTCATCTATTGACTTCGATCCTCTTTGCGCCTTTTTGACGTTTTCAGGCTTCTAAAATGACGCCATTTTAATGTCAGCTTCTACATATTAGATGTTTAACCCAAAAATTGGTAAGAAATGCTCTAGCAGGCTTAAAATACGCTTGAAGTCAATAATGGAAGCATGTTTGCAGCATGCCGTGGTGCCAACAAAACATGAGAGCTGTTGTGTTGGGGCTTGGTTGCTTTAAGCATACTTCACCAATTCACTTCTACACTTTTTGGGTCTTTTTAACTCTCTCAGGCTTCTAAAATGACCCTATACGAAAGGTTTTAATTAGCAGATTTTAGAAATTAGATGATGTTCTAACAGGTTTAAGAAACGGTTGAAGTCAATAATGGAAACACACTTAAAGCTTGCATTGGCGCATACAAAATATGCAAGGTAGTAACTCATCAACTGAATGGAAGCGCGGCCTTGCAGATTTTTAAACCACTGTCGCGCAACATTTTCATACAAATGGAGCATAAAAAGCATGAAAATAATCTAAACCCCTTTTACCTCAATGGTTTAAACCAATTTACCATCAAACATGATGCCTGTTTAATATCCTTGTCGACCTGGTGATTAAAATGAGCCTTCAACATTCACCAAGTTGTCGCAAACATTGGGTACAATTAAGAGATAAAATTTAGAAGGTTGATAGACCTTTTTTAATCTTCTTGCTCTAGGGATGTTTTGCTATTTCTGTATGATCGTGTCGTTGGTGTTGAAGGTCCCACCAGCAACTGTTTCTACACTCAGAACCTTACAAATCATCGTGGCCTTTGTGGTCCAAGTCTTCGTTTCTCACACAATGCCTGGATTTGTTGACCTTCTTGGAGCAGCCTTAGTTTTCGTGTGTGCCCTAGTGATCACTTTCGAAAACAAAATTGGACTTTTCATCGAGAACACGTGTTGTTCCAGAAACACCTTACTAAGGAACTCATATGAGGAAATATGATCCATGATTTATTTCCAATCAAAATTCTTCTTCCCTTGATTGATAATCTCCCGAATTTCGGCACGCTGATCCATCCATTGAACAAAAGTCCACGGGAAACCTTGGAAAAATAAATTACGTATGATAATAAAGTTATTGGAAAAGTGTTTCTTTGTAAGTTTTTACTACAGCGAGGATTAAAAAACTTTTATTAAAAACTTTTCAACACCTTTTTTGACCCAGAAAATTGTTTTGGGGTTTTACACTTATTTTCACATTTTATCGAAAATTTAGCTTAAAAAACAAGTAAGAACTTTTTTCAAATCTAAGCAGACATAAACAAAATCTTCAGTTTTTTTGTTAATAGAACACGAACAAAAGTTTTTACCTAACAATCGAGGGCAATACAAGTAGCCCAGATAAAAAACATAACAAATAATTTTGGCCTGTTAAGTGATAAATAGAGAAGATTTTTAAGCCATTTTTAGTAAAAGAAAAAAAAGTTTTCCTTTTGGCGATTTTTATCTGAAATAAAACTTTTCTGCCTTTTGTAGTGAAGAATCTTTTTTGGGCAATATCTTTCACCTAAAACTTTTTTTTGGATATTTTTTCAAACTTTTTCTGTCCTCTACTTATTACTTACCTCGAGGAGCTTCACTTCTCACGTAGGTCGTAAACATGATCAAGTAACAATATCGTTCGATAAAGTTGATGCTCATTTGTTTCCAAAAGGCCCGTTTGATTTTGGGTTCAAAAACGAATTTCTGTTTGGTCCAAATGATGCACTCCCGCAAGTTTTGGAGACCTGTTCCTTGTGGAGGAACACCACACAAATCAATGATGTGATCCAAGTGAACCTTGGCATCTTTCACCTCTGGAATGTACTTGTAGATCTTTTCCAAAACTTCGAACTGGCCTCTTCGAGCAACCTGCAAAAAGATGAGTGATGTTGTGATAGGACAAGAACCACTGTACTACAGGACGAATTTCAGAGCAGTGTCTATGACGTCATCAATCCACCTTGCGTTGGATCATCACTGATCCGTCATTAATTCTAGGTTGAGAGAAGTTCAACATTCATTTGCGAGGAAAAGAGAATTCAGTCAGGGACGCCACTCAAACATGTTATTACAATCTATTCATTTCTTTCATAAGCAAAGCTCATTACATTGGATTTTGAAAAACGATTTGAAACTTTGAAGTTATTGAAAGATTTACGTGAATCAATAATCTATTATAATATCGTTTCTTTTGCCCACGGCAACCCTGGTTTAGTTTGAGAATTCTCCATGTGGTGTCAGTGTTTGTTCGTTTGACAGGGTGACTACTTGAACAAGATGTTCAATGAGAGGGGCAACATTTCTTATCTTCTTTAAAACAGAAATTGTGTTATTTTTGTCTTCTTTTAACTCAATATTTTAAGCCAGTTTTTGACAGTGGTCTTTGAACTATTTTTGGAGAGGGTTGTTCAATGTTGGATAAAAGGTCAATTTAGGTTATGAACCAACCCTAATCAATTTGGTCACCTTGAGAAACGTGCCACCATTGTGAATTGAGCTTCAAAGAAGATGTCACGCTAAAAACCTTGTGGATTTACCGATCATTCTGGTTATCTTGCCATCTCCAAGTGTCACATTCTAGTATTTTAGTGCACAAAGAAATCCAGTCGTGCTGATTGAGAAAGAAAATTTGGATGGGTCGTGTGTGGCCCTTCAAAGAAAAAGAGAGCTTGACTTCATCCTTCTTTCTTTCTTCCAATCAAAGAACATCGTATTCTCCATTGATGAGAACTACTCAAAGTCATTTGCGTCACTCAAGTGTTTGTTCGGCGTGCTTTTGAGCATTTCATCTTTCTCTCAGATCATTCAATGGATAGATAGATGGACAAGAAATGGATCGTAGGATTCAGGGAATATTGGTCTTCTTTTGTCACTACTGCAAACTTTGGTGTGGTGATTCAACATGAAAATGAATGGGAAAAAGCAATGGAATCATCACCAATTAGACCAGGACAAGCACGTGGAATTGAAGTGGCAACCCTCAGATACAGAGACAGACTACTTTTGGCTGAAGTCCTACAACTTTGAGAAAGATCAATTATGAGAAGACCAGTCAACACAAGACATCAATGGTTAACCAACCACAAGAGGGGGCCTTCATGGCTGGATTGGACTACATCCACAAAGATGCTAAAATTTGCGGATGATTTGAAGATCATTGGGATTATCTTGCAACCTCAAGACGAGAAATGAGCCCAAAGTGCCTTGAACTCTGCAGAAGATTGGGCCTCAAATGACCTTCAATGTGGATAAGTGTAAGATGATGAGGTTTGGAAAGAGGCCAAAAACCACTCCCAAGGATATCCTGAAAGGCCAGGAATTTGAGAGCATAGACATGGAAACAAACCTTAGTATCATATTCGATCAGAACATAAAATTTCGTGAACACTATCACTACCGTCATGCGGGCGAGGGGAATGATGGGATTCCTGAGACGCACTTTCACCCTGAGGGACAAGAAAATTATAAGTGTACGTTAGACTTCTACTGGAGTGTAACATGACTTTTACTCTCCTTGAAATGCTATAAAATACAACCATTCACTTGAACACACGTCATTTCTCTGGTTATTTGCCATTGTTTAAATGTTGTTATGTTCCGCCATTCACTAAAAAACGAATGTTATTAGCAAAATAATTAAAATTTATTGAATCAAAGGCAGTCATCGCATGTCCTAAATTACCGGTGTTGGCCCTAAGCTGTAGGTCCTTCGACCTTGAAGTGAATCCTTCGTAGAGTCATCCTTGGAAAGGAGGAAAAACTCATAACTAGGGCTATCAGAAAATTGCAAACCATCTTTTTGCATTTTTTAAGGTACATCTTCTGTCAACTTTTGGCAAGTACTGGGAACTTTTGAATGAGACAAATCGGTATTTATTTGTAAGCAATTACATTTCTTGCTTAACTTGGGGGCTTTGGATCAAACTATTAAAATGAGGTCATTTGGAAAATTTGAAAAATGTGCTTGAGCTTAATTCAAATTTTACTTTTGAATTCCACTCAATTTGAATGTTTCCCTTTTTACGCTCAGTATCTTTAAAGTTTTATGCTACCTCTCAAATTGGTTATGGCAATGGCTTTTTACTGGTGTTGAACAATAAAGCAATTTCATAAACAATTTTATGTTTGAATATCTTAAAATTCCAGCATTGCAATTTCAAACGTAATCCCTAGAGACAGGAAGTTTTGACGAAAAGAACTGTCAAATTATAAGAAAAAAAACACTTTTAGTTTGTGCCAAAACGCAACCATCGGTCAAGCTATTACTTTGGTCCAAGTTTCAGATTAAACTTTTCCAAACTACTTACGTCGATATAAATTTAGAAAACTACTTAGTCAAGAAGCTTAAAATTCAATGCAAAATTTTGTCTTTCGCCCATCTAGACAAAAAGACGATTAAAATTGCCCAATTAGACGGGAAAAGACAAATACTTTTTCGCGACAAATAAAGGTACGTTTAAGTAAAGTTCCTGTCCCTATGCCTAGAAAGCACCAAACTACCATCAGCATGTTTTGATCAATTATCAATTTAATCAGGCGTGGCTGTGCAGTTTACAAACTAGGTTTCAAGCCCAAAATGGGGTCCACATTTGCCTGCCTTGAAAGTGATTTTGGTTGCCAATTGTGTTTTTTTTGTCATTTTTTTGCATAAAACTAATGCATATATACGAACAAATTTCCGACTCAAAAAATTATGATGAGAATTTCTGACCAAAAAAATGGGACCATAAAGTTCATGCTGATTGAGTACCGGGTGCAAAAAAGTTTGACCGCTTTAAATCCAAGGGTGAAACTATTCTGAAGTTCATTTGCCCTTATGATTGACCATTCCTGAACTGAAATGTTAGTTGATTCGCCGCAATTCTCTCACCTCATTGGCATATTCGTCTTCATCCTCAAATTTCTTTGGATCCACGACCTCCTCTTTGGGATACGTTTTCTTTGGGTCCCCAAAAAGGGCATCCTTGAGGAGGCATGCCAAAATCATACCCGTTGTGGTTCGACCTTTACCCATTTGGCAGTTGAACACACAAGCTGTATCGGCTGGTTCGGCCCTCAAGGTGGTCAAAATAGTATCAAAATCGACCTCTCTGGGAGCCTTTTCATCCACAATCGGCAATCTAAGTAAAGCCCAATAGTGAAGGCTGGCGAATCAGTGCAGACAATTTCCAAATTTACCTGGCATACTCCAATTTAAAGCCGTGTTCCTTCAATTGCTCGTACAAGCCACTTAACGTCACTAAAGCATCATCTGATTCCAAATTGACCTTGTATTCAATGTTTTCTCGATCTTCTGGATGTTCTGCATAGGTATCACGGAAGAAACTCACCTAAGAAACATAATGGAGTGCATTGATTAACATTTTATTTGGGTCTTTTGATGATAAAGCAAATCAAATTAAAGTAATGAAGCGAAAGAATGAGTTTTTCCGTCCATTGACATTTAGTTACTTACAGGCACAGATTTTCAGATGTTAACCCAAATTAAGAATATGCACTTTGCAGAAAGAAAGTTTCTGGACTTATTATAAGCATATAATCTGTTGAACTTGTTACTTGACTTGAGTTTATAAGAGTGCGTTAAATCTTGAAAACTGATATTTTTGGGACACTAATTGCACTGCCCAAGTTTGGATGTTAAGCTAGATTTTCTCTATTTTTGGTTGACTTATGATCAGGGCTGCACATTTCCTGAAAATCCATTTTCTTTCACCTTTTCCGATTTTTTTGCATTTTTTTAGTGATGGACCGAAAGCGCTTTCGGTCGAAATTTCGGTTTCGGTTTCGTTTATGCCTACCGAAACCGAAAGCAGACAGGCACTATAAAGGATGGAGTTTGATGACAAATTTTTCGTCCAAAAACCTCTGAAATTTAAGTTTCCCCATTTTTCCAAGTTTGCGACTACCCAACCTCAAAGACATGAGAAATTCGATTTTTAAGGTGTATTTTGGATTTATACAATTTTGTAGTCAGCTGCTTTCGGTTTCGGTTATGAGCCCTTTCCGTCCATCACTATTTTTTTCATTATTTTGGTTGACATATATTTTTGCATTTTTTGCCGCTTTTATTGAATTTTGGTACATTTTTTTGGCATTTTTCTTTTGTCCGTTTTTGGCCTTTTTGTCGAATTTGGGTGTTTTTCCTAAATTATTAAAGAAGATTAATATTTTCTTGTCTTTGACATTTTTCACCAAATTTAACAGCTTTTTTTTCTTTTTCCCTTTGAGATGTTTGGGATGCTTCAGATCTTTCAGACCCAAAACGCAAAGGTTTACACCATCACCAACAATTTAATTTTCATTCATATTTTACTTTGACAATTTTTTGATGAAAAAACAAGAGCTATGACTAAATACCGTTAAAATGGTTTTTTATGGACCTGAATTTTGATTTATTCAAAAGGGGTTGCCGAGCCCTGGTTTAGAGGATTATTTGGAATGTTTGAATACTTTCCGTCTTGTAGAAGATTATTAAATTAAGACTAGAACTTCAGGTACAAGGTAGTTCACAGGTTCACCCAGACAGAAAAAAATACCATTCTATCCATATTGAAGCAAACATGCTATAAACAAAAAATAAAGTAGTCTCAAAAAGGAAACTTATTTACAATTTCACAGTTTTTGTACGGAGTTAACTTACCTTGCCCTTGTCTTCCTTGGGTACTTTTCTGTCTGTTTTCGAGGTTTCAATCTGATGCCGAATCACATTAACAAACACATCTTGAAGCCATTCAATGTACTGTGGCGTGGCATCAGGGAATTCCATGTTTTCATTCATCCTACGAATCCAAACTTATTAGAAATCTTTTTTTAGTTATTTCAGCATCTGTCTTGAAAACTTGTTAAATATCAATAGCAAGCCACCAATCAAATGTTACTGTTTGAACTCTACCTTTCTAAAAGCCTGGGAGTAAATGATTGCCCATTCATGTAAACAACAGGTTCCTAAACCATTATTATATTTGTAAGTCATTGGTGAAGAACAATTGGCTTTTTTAAAAAGTAAATACTTACTTGCCGCATACTTGTCCAAAGAACCTTTTTAGTTTTTGTGTCATCAAAGATGTGTTGCAAAGCTACTTTAAATCCATCTTTGGTGGGTTGACCAGTTCCAAAAACAAGATATCCTGGAACTTGGCGAAAATTGGGTGCCCCCTCAAGAACTGGAATCTCTTTTGGCAACCTGAAATGAGCCAAGCTCTAAAATTAGAATGAACCGAGCAAAAGCCACTGAACTTCTTTTGACTGGGAGGCGAGCAATAAGGATTTTGATTTCTTCTGCACACAAGACCTTGCTTATGTTGAGTAGATTAAATATTTATGTTTTTAACTCAATCAAATGTCAGAGCTCTCGGAAAACTCACTGCATAACCCCACACAGAACGAATGAGCAAAGGTAATCGTTTTACCACAAGAGGGCAAGCTCATGAATTCTTTGCTCTCTTCAGTACATAGCTTTGAGAAGGTATAACCTTTCTTTCCAGAGGTCGATTGAGCTGAAAATTACAATTCGTCGTCAACCCAAAGGTCTCATTTGAAGAAGAAAGCGATTGATTTGTGTTTACAATAAATCTTAATTTTCATTGCAAGCCTCCCGATTCAAATGATTCAGAGGCCAGCTTCAGAATACTAGATTGAAATCAAGAGAAAAGAGTACACGTTCATCTTTAAAACATTTTCACCTTTTTTACTTGCGTTGATAAGTGATGTACCATTTGAAAGCATGAGTAAAATGCCATGAAGAAGTCTTTCTTTTTCAGTCTTTTCCAAAGCAGCTTCAGTTTTTACTTTCTCTATTGAAAAATAGGGCACGAAATTCAAAGATTGTGATTTTTGGGTGGTCTCCATGTTTGTTTAGGGACATTTTACCTGTGGATATTTTCGAAGTGATCAAACTTCAAGACGCACAATTTCATGGGATTATTTTTTTCCAGTTCTTTCTGCTCTCTGGCCTTCCTTTTTTCGTAAATTTCTGATTTGATCCATGGAATCCCTTCTTTTTCCAATTCCAGCATGATTGCGTCCGTGGAAGTGGCAGCCATATTTGACTGGTTATTATTTTACGATTGATTTTTAAAAGTACTCGTGTTTCACTTGAGTCAGATGATCTTGAACCTCAACAACGATCCTTGAGCAGTGTTTCAAAATTGTTCGCGTCCGATTTGTCCTTGAGAGGTATTTTTGACACTTTCAATTTGCATTGGGAGTGTTTCAGAAACATTTCTCCCTTTTGAGGAAATCAAAAATTTTAACTTTTAAATGCCAGGTTTTGATAGCGTCATTGCAAAAAATAAACAAAATTAAGATGAACATTTTGATCAAGATCGTCCGACTAAAATTTCAATATCTCAAGTTGAAGGCCAACAAGGCCATGAAAAGAGTGAAAGCAGGCCTAATCTTGGACCGTTTCCAAATTACAGATATTGACAGATACGACATGCTTGGCCAGTTTTTGTAATTGAAAAACGCAGCTTAAATAGCAAAACTTGATCAGGCATGGTTATTTCCACTCCGTCTCATATACTTCTTCTATGCTTTACTATATTTCAAACTGCCTCAACAACCGACCTATTTTCAACATTGAAGGAGTTGAAGTACATGAAAATAGGAATAATTTTATATCAAGTTCATTAACTTCCCAAAATACTAAATATTTGAGTCTGAAATATTGTTGCCCCTCCAAATTTGGCCATTTTTGCCAATCATGGACAAGCTAATTCAAGAAATTAAGACTTAAGCGTTGTTCCACATTATGCTTGTGCTACATTTTGGACATGGGGGATTATCTTCGGAACTTTCAGTAATATTCTGATAACCTTTGGTCACCTATCTGAAAATTGTCCTCCAAACTAAAGTGAAAGTCGAATTTGCAATAAATTTACCAGATCATGCCTGTAAAGATGGATCCAGTCATTGGATCACAAATAAGATGGATGGAAGCCCTTCCATTGATAGTTTTTGGTCAGAGGCTCCTGATTTTTTTTCTCTTGCACTTCCCTGTTTGTTTGCCTTTTTTAAAGCTTCATGATAAGCCATTGTCGCTTGTGTTCTGACGATGCTTCTTTCACATGAGCTTCTGCACTCCAAACTAGAAAGTATCTCGCATCTGTGACTTTCTGTGCTCCGAATTAACAGAACCGCTGCTCACTTTGCAAGAGATGAATCGTTTAGTTCCAGGTGTTTATTCTTAATAAGGAAATTGATCTATTGTCAAGTTATCAATGAATGGAAATGAAACGCATTGATCCTGCAAAATTGACATCTCTTCAGCATCTTAATCAAGACAATGGAATGTGATATAAAAATAAACTGTATATACTTTTGTAGCCATCAAGGACATGCAGTTGTTTCTGAGGAGCAATACAATTTGTTAATAGCAGTGAAATTTAACCTTTTTTTTAGTTTCGCCACTTATAAGTGTTTGTCCTTGAGATGATTAAGGACGCATGGAAGTTGGACAAAGACGCTCCTTTTAAATTTTCTTCAGAACGTGAAGTCAAAAGTCAAAATTCAGTGGAAGAAAGCATCAGAAAAAGCGAAGAAATTATGTTTTTTTTATTCCTTTCGCTCAATTTTTCAAAACTCCTCTATCATCTTCAATGATGTTGGAGCACATCAAATAAATTCAATTCCAAGATTTTTCGTAAAATCCCAATTAATTCTTCATAAGATTATTTACTAAGCTTGGAGAAGAGATAACTTTTGACTCCAAACAACTCGTAAAGAAATAATTGAAGTGCTATGTTGAACAGAAAGCAAACAATTTATAAATATGCGCTTAATTAAGAAAAGGCCGACAGTATACTAGTTTTGTGTAAAGAATTAAAACTCTTCACACTTACATTGCTTTAAATTTCATAAAACCAAAAATGTCAAAAAAATGAATAAGTTTTTTGACATTAAAAAATCTGCACGCTGCATTTCCCTAATTTTGAAGACTTGATGTGAGGGATAATGGCATTCTTAGACATGACTTTCAGCAATCTTTCAGGGCTTAAGGAAAAATCAACATGATTTTTAGCAGACCCCAGTTGAAATGAAAACTAAAAGAATGTGTAAAATCTAGATATATTCTTTGTTCCGAGGTCATCACTTCCTAGAGATTCTGATATCCATACAATAGTAATATCCCATCTACATGGTCAGCATATCAAATTTATCGTCTTCTATCCTTTTCATTTCCGAGCATAAACTTGTGCCGTTCTGCAAGGACTGTAGACGCACATATGGTTTTGGCGCTCAGCATAGGCTTCGGGAAACGTCTGGTTGTCCTTGGAATGGTCCAAGCGGTTATGGCCACCAAACTCGGAGGAATCCGTGTCCAAAACAACGTGATAGGTGCCTGCGTCCCAAGCACCAACCTGAAACGAACAAAAATCAATTATTTGAAGAACAGTGGGCTGAAGAAAAATAGAAGATCATTTACTCAAAATACGATTGAAGGTGAATTTTTTTGTTTGTTTTTTATTATTTCAAATTGAAATCGGCACAACCCCCATTCAAAGATAAAAAAATCTTTCTAAAATCTTTAAATGTCAAGAAAAGTTTTGAAGTGTAGAAATTGAAACTAAATAAGTCGATGAAATTAATAAGTTCAGATTACCTAGCGAGGGGGAGCTTAAAATCTGGACAGATTTGTAATGTGTCTAACCACAGAAGCTAATGGGAAAGAAGCGTCAACTTGGTCAGGTTATTGGTGTATTTGAGGCTTCAAATGTTTGCCGCTGTTACCACCACCATTAACCCAGGAAGTTCAAGTTGAAATAAAATTCGATTATGTGATCACTCGTCAGTTTAAGTAAATCATGCCACATAACGATCAATTCAGATATAATATTGCATCTTAACTTGTGATTCCTAAGCTATTGCTTTAACATTTTTAGGTCAAAGGCTGGTATTGGTTGCATTTTTTTCTCCTTCACTTTTTGGTTTGTTGGGCTTTTTGAAGCTTGACGTTTAAGCTACTTATCGCTACGGTCAAGTTGACGCTTCTTTCCCTTGAGCTTCTTTAGGTCTAACAGCATCAAGATCAACCAGGAGAAGACAGTTGTATCTTGGTAAAAGCAAGGTTGTTTGTTTTAATTTTAGTTTTGATACAATAACCAGCTGTCAATTGGTTTGTTAAAATAGAAGAGCGCACCGGGAAAGGGGTGTTGATTTGCTCATTGTTGATGATATCGCCAACATTGTGGGCGTCTCTCGCACCACTGTGAGTGCAGCCAAGAAAAGGTGGGAAGACCAGGGCACCACCACAATAAAATGCTTTCTCCTGTTTGTACATCATGAAGCAGTTTTAGATCCACTTTGTTCAAATTTTAAGTCAGCAAAGCCACAAATTAAAGACGAAAAAAAAACGCAATCGGTTGTCTTCAGGCCATGCCAAAAACGTCCTAATATTACCTGCAAAGAACTATCGGGTTTAGAAATTGATAGGATTCACAGCATGTGGCTGAATTCGCTATGTTTAATTTGTTCAGCTAAATTACAGGACAACAGAATGATGAATTTTTACAAGTATTTTTGCCGAGATAAGCGATTTAATCTTGCTTAAATCTGAAGTTTGCATTAAAACAGAAACAAAATCTCAGAATTTCGGTATATAAAATTCATTTTTCCGTCCTTTGAGAGCGAAATAAGACACATTAGAGGAAAGGTAAAAATATTCGGGGCAGATTTGTTCAAAAAATAGCCCTGATTTCTGAAAATCCTCTCAGAGATAACTTGGCAAATCTTCGTAATTCATAGGCATACAGTTACTTTTGTGGCTGTGTGTGATGAGTTTGAAGTGACTTCACTTACCTTGTAATCGGTGAAGCTTTTATTGGGATGGAAGTTGAACACAAAAATGAGACCTGCTCGCTCAAACACGATGACCTTATCGGCTTCATGTTTCCAGCTCACATAAGCAGGATCAGAGGATAACCATCCATACTTGTCTTCCGTTTTGTTCATGGCAGCATCAAATGCGCCCAAATATTTGTATCGAAGTTCCTGATCATCGACTAGATTAAATTGTCTTCTGGCGTAGTGATAGGAATCATTGTTGCCGGATCTGGGAAAGTCTAACCATTCAGGATGACCTGCAATATCAAGAAAAGACGCGTTACACCCTCTGGAACCTCACAACACAATCAATGGTCATCATTTACCAAATTCATTGCCAATGAAGTTGAGATAACCCTCTCCGCCACATCCGTGGACAAGAAGTCTGATCATCTTATGAAGAGCGATCCCACGATCAACGATATCGTTAGCAGGCCACAACGACGACATTCCAGTATACATCTCTTTGTCCATGAGCCAAAAGGCAATTGTTTTATCACCCACCAATGCCTAAATGACAATTATTTAGCTTAGAAAATAAGTGTTATTCGAAGAGCATAAAAAGATCAAACCTGATCGTGAGATTCGGCGTAAGCAATGCAATCTTCTTTCCATCTTCGATTGGTGAGGGTGTGAACGAGTGTGCCCATGTTCCAATCCTCGTCTTTTTGCTCCTTCATCATCTTGATCAACAGATCAGGGATGGCCATGGCTAACCGGTAATCGAACCCTCCGCCACCTTGGATGTCAACAATGAATTAGGTTTTTCTTAAATATTTATTTTGACATAAAAAATCACCTTCAGCAGTGGGTCTGCAGAGAGCTGGCATTCCGGAAACGTCTTCGGCAATCGTAATCATTTCCGATGACAAAGAATGAAGCATGTGGTTGGCCAACATAAGGTAGACCAATGCCTCTGTGTCAGTGTTCATTCCAAAATACTCATTGTAATCTCCTACAAATATACAAAAAAGGAAATGGTGACCAGGTTTCGTGATAACTAGGAAAGGTTCCGTCAAGGAAACGCAACAAAACCTCTTACATTTTTTTTTAAATAGCTATACGAACCTGAGAATCCTTGGCCAAGGCCTCGACTGTGATATAACATTGAGGTCACACCATCAAATCTGAACCCGTCAAAGCCATAGACATCCACCCACATCCTCAAATTAGACAGAAGGAACCTGAGCACCTCCCATTCCGTGTAGTTGAAGAGTCGTGAATCCCAGAGCTCATGATTACCACGGGCTCCTGAATGGAAGAAGCAAGCATCGGATCCATCAAACATATTCAGGCCATCCAGGACATTCTTGGAAGCATGAGAGTGAACCACGTCCAACATGACAAAGATCCCCATTCCGTGAGCTTTATCCACAAGATACTTGAGCTCCTCAGGGGTTCCATAACGTGATGAAGCGGCAAAGAACGAAGTGACTTGATAGCCAAAACTGGCATAGTAAGCATGTTCCATAATGGCCATGATCTTTAAAACGAAGAAATTTAAGTAATAATTCGGTTTCCTTGAAGAAGTTCTTTAGACACTTACTTGAATGGCGTTGTAGCCAAGCTTTTGGATTCTAGGCAAGACATGGTCTGCAAAGTCCAGATAAGTGTTAACCTTGCCCTCCCAAGATGAGATTCCAACATGGCATTCATACACTCTCATGGATTTGGGCCGTTTTGGCTTGGGATTCTTGGCTTTGTACACCTGATCCTTGGGTGGATTCCAAAAGTGGTGGTTGTAGATGTATCCTGCCTCTTTTGGAGGCGGGCAGACGAAAGTTGCCCAAGGGTCCAAGCGATCCACAACCTCTCCAGTTTGGGATTTGATGGCCAATTTGATCTTACTCAAATGCTTAATGGCACATTCTCCATTAACAGGGGGAAGCTTGATCTCCCATTTGCCAAAGGGGAGCTTCTTGAACTCATATTGGTACTTGTTCCAATCATTGAAGTCGCCAAAGAGCCACATGTCCTAATTAAATAGTAACACATATGAAGGTTAATAATTCTCAATGAACTCCTTTTTTATCACTAAACCCTTACTATCAAAGCTAACATATCTTTTGCAATTATCAAGGGTTCAGATTTCAGGAAAATAAGTTTTATGACTAAGTAGAGGTTCATTTCCTAGGTTCATCCACTTTTTGCCTATTTTCATTTAATTTTCCATTTTTGGTGTTTAATCAAAGGATTATTTGACCTCGTTTTACCCCTAAACAAAACGACAAAAAAATGAACCCTTGCAAAACGGGCCCAAAAATTTTCGAACTAAAACGCGACCTTCCCTTAGAACTTTGGCCATTTATTTGGCATACCAAGATTTATTTGCCATTTTAGTTGGGCATTTGTCTATTTAACCATTTTATTTGCCACTTTGATCCATGCCAATTTTCGGGGCTTGCATAGATTAGGTTACTTGCCAGAATTCTACGAAATTATAGTAAATATACATTAATACTTCCAAAGTACAATTTGGATCGATGAAAACTTTTTTTACTAAGCAATGCTGTTTATCCAGCTTGAATTGTGATAAGCAAGTGGGGCTCAGGTAAAGTCGCTTTTTGCCTTAAAGTTGCAGTAATTTAGTACCAAAATTGCGATTTTTGACAAAAGTTGCAGATAGTTTAACAACAAATGTTAAAAAGTTATGATTTTAGCCTAAAGGGCCCGTTTTTAACTTGTGACAGTTGGCCAAAAAAATATATCTGAGATCCTTCGAAAATGGGTTTTTGCGTGCTAAGAGCTCATCTAGTCTTGCTATGCCATATTGTAATCCCAAAATTGACAAAAAAAATCTTTGTTAAGTGCTACTAAATTAAACATTTTTTGCTTTTATATTGATGACATGCAAAAGTTATCATTTTGTTGCACAAAAACGAAAAAGTTGCCAAATTTTAACAAATCAACAAATTTGCATTTTTTACAAGTAGCATTCTGCTCCTTCGCCCTATCAAACTCATTCAGAATCAGGCAGTAAGTGTGGGGGAGAGGAATGTTCCTTTAGAGCACTCACCAAACCTTTTTCTTAAACAAAAGTATATGGAAGAAATGCCAAACTCACTTGCGCTCCTGGAGCCCATTGTCGACAAACGAAGGTATTGTCTTCTTCAACATGACAACCCATCTCTTTGTAAGCCGTTGAAAAGTTCTCAATGCCACCTTCAACCTTTTCCAGTCGCTTCAAGAAATCTTCAAAGTTCCCATACCTGAAGAGTCAAACATTAACAGCAAGGTATATAAACATCCCATGATAAGAAAAGAAATGTTACCTTCGTCTGATTTCCCTTTCGTGAAGTTTCAGATACCCATCACGTTCCAAGAGATCCGAGATCTTGGGTACTTTCACGTTCATTGGACCACCTTTTTTGACCTGAGCTGGATCATACCAATCTCCATCTTCCGCGTTAGGTGACATTTCCTATAAAAAAAGTTTTCCAAAAATCTCAACATAAACTCCTCCAATTAACGCTTAGGATTGTTTCAAATAAGGAATGAAAAAATATGGCTTACTAGTGTGAGTGTCTGGTCCTGGATTTCGATTCCAACTTGGGTTTTGAGGTTGCCAACAGGGAATGACAAAAAATGTGCTCAAAATGCTGAATGCTCCCCACAAGCTGAACTTCTACATGAACATGTACCGAAAATCAGGTTTTTCCGGCTTTGAACTGCAATGCCGACGTCGTCTGGCCACTTCCAGATACTTTTCCCCTTCGACTGGTCACGTGAACCGTAGTCTATGTACTCTGCATACTTGGCAACGGATTACATAACTGGTCACCACTCAAACACTACTGAGAAACATTAAAATGATAAAAAATTGGCGAATTGACAAGAAGTCTGCACCACTGACTTGAAAGGTCTCAGTTACTAAGGCTAAAAGTGCGGAGAAGGTCACATAAGGAATGGAGAAAGCCAGCATCCTAGAATACAGGCCAATGGCGTGACCAGCTCAAAAGAGAAAAGGAGACCCACCTTTGTTTGGATTCATGGAACGTTGCTTCACATATGGGTGCTTTCGCTTGATAGGTTTCACTCAATGCGTACTTTGCGGAGGAAACGTTTTGAATGTTGCTGCAAACGAGTTACTATCATAAATAATAAGGCATTTGGAAGGGAATTTTACCTCCAGTGATCAAGTATTTAATGAATTTTCTCACTAATTGTGAGATGTTACACTTCTTTATAAAAGAATGCACTTTATTAGTCGGAATTTGTTTCAGAATATTGGCCTTAAAAGATGGTTATTTCATTACTTGTTCTTAGTTCCTCATGGTGTCAAAGAGTGCTACATTTGTTAAATCTGAGAAGTAATCGGTAAAATCAAAGCACAATTTGCAAAATATACAAAAAATATGTAGCGTTGATAGTTTTGAAATTGCTTTGTTACAAAACTATTTTTCTAAGTTTTTGGTCGTTGTTTATCGGAATGTTCCCTTTTTAGAAAGCAATAATCTAGTTAGAAATGAATAAATGTAAAATATGGCTGTTTCATCCACATCAAATAAAGTTCTCTTTTACACTTCGCTCTAAAATTTTCCCCATTGATCCAAAACTTGATTGGTGGTATCTAACATGGAATTTGAAATAGTATAAAGTTGGCATATTCACATGTGCGTACAAAGGCGAACTGAGATTAAATTTGTGGCATTTTGAGAGGGAAATTTCTTATCAAAAAAAGAAACACACACTTCAGACATATCATTCCCCCGATCTGATGGATAATATTCCCAGAAAACAGTAATCAAAACAAGGTGAAAATTTCCCTAACTTTTTCTCAAGGTATATTTCATAGCCTTCTCAAAATCAGTTGTATTGAAGCAACGTGTCAAGTTTTCCGAAGTTCATGAAGTGTACAAAGAAACCTCCTCTATTCCTTAAATTATCCGTCACTCAAAGTTGTTTGCATATCCCCCAAGTAAAGTGATTTACAGAGAGAGCAAACACCAAAAGCCACATCCAGAACTTGCTCAATTTCCACGTGTAAAGTAAGATGCAAGAAGGGCAGAAGAAGCATGCAAGATTGTTGATCACATCCACTGTACTCAAAGTCTCTAATTCAAAACAAAGTGACAACGTTGAGATACTCCTTGGTTGACCTGGAGAGGCATCCATTTTGCCCTCTTTAGGTCCCCTGGAGAAGGTACATTCATAGGTGGGGAGCGCTATCTTAGAGCGTCTTTCTTTCCCCTCCTCACTCGCTCACTCTCTGTAGTGTATGTGCTGGTATGTGAGCAAGCCAAATTCTCCCCTCGTTTCACAAAGAGATCTGGAGGTTTCAGGAGTTGAACCCACATTTTTCAGGCTAGACAGAGGCTCTCAAGTCAGGGAATGTGTATGTACGTAGAGGGCAAGTCTTGTGTCAGAAGACGAAAACACGGATTGTCAGAGATGAAGCATGAGGTAATTTGGTTCAAAAGAAACCTCAAAGATCTTAATATTTTTTCTTCATTTTGTAACAGATGTTCCCAATGGCGAGCTTTTTCATGATTGACCTTAAGAACACCAATTGACAAGGTAAGTGCGTTTTAGAAAGCTAAATTAATGATTTGAACTTCATTGAACCTTTTTATTTCCAATCATTGCTGAATTTGGATTGTTTGTACCTTTCCAATGGTCAATAATAGGAAGACATTGAAAGACATGTTGTGGATTTAAAGTGACCTTGGTCCAACGTTTAAGCAAATTTGCCAGAAAAAAACAGTAATAGTTTTATCTGCAATGGCAACTCCATGACAATGCAAAACATTTCATAATGCTAAATGAATTCTGAATTAAAAAATAAAAATAAAGCAATAACCTTATAATTCAAACATGAAATCAATTTCCAAGTCTTTCTTTATTGGAGTTATCCTATTTCTAGCTCAAGGATGATTCAGCACAGCTTCATCCTCAAAACACAATTTAAATCCAAATCTAACAATGAAGCAGAGTATTTTTGATACAATAACTTGCAGTGCAAGTACAACTTGCTTTTAGCAGTGTCCTGAAGCATAATGGTGCTTATTTTGATCAACAAATATGATAGGAAAATAATTGAATTTAGTTTCAATCTAATCTATACTTACTGGACCAAACCCCACCTTCCATAAAGTGAACTTTGAATGAATCTCATTTATCCTTAAACCAAACCAGCGAATCACGCAACCTCTGAAATTTATAAATTCCATTTTAATCCTTGATTGGTTGTCTTCTCATCATTTTGAACCAAGTGTAAAAATAAGCCGCATGTTAACGCAGCTAATTCAGAAAGCGAGAGTACACCAAAATCAAGTCAGATTAACGTTAGTTGAGTATATACTCACCCCAGTTCCTGTGTTTCAAACACAACAGCTGTTGAGAGTACATACTCTAGGCACGTCAATCTGACTTGATTTTGTGTACTCTGTTTTTTTTAATTAGCTGCGTTAACATGCGGCCTAATGTGTAGATACTTGATTATACTTTAAAACCAAACTTCAATCATCTCATGTTTTTCGCATTCGTTCACCAATCCTCCTGGAAAATCTCTGACAAGCTCCGCGTCATTCTTTAGAGCCTGAAAAGACCCCTGGATATTTCACATCTCGGCTCCCCTATGAAAATCGCCTCTTCTCCAACTACTATGAGTCTGAAGAGAGGTGGGGAGATAGCTGAGAGGAAAGAGGGAGAACTACTGGGAAGAGGGTCTTTGATAAGGAAGGCACCTAAGCAAGTTTTGCCAACGCTCAGCTAGAGAGAATCGTTAGAGCTCGGCTTTGGAGCCAGGCGAAAAGCGGGGGAAAGGCGAATATTGGGGTCGAGCCAGGTCCTCAAACAAGAGTCTCCTCCTCACCTACATGATACCTATGTTATATCATAATGTAAGAATACTAAACTATACACCTACAGCAAGTTCTGTGAATTCATACTGAGTGTGTTATACCGGTTCTGGGTTGGGGTATTTTGTCCAGGGGGTACCTGTTGAGCAGTCGGGATCAGTCTAGGTGGGAAAAGCTAACAAGTTGCAACAATAACAACAACCTAGGGGAAGAAAGATATGGAGGGGTCCACTGACTCCCTCTTCTCCACCAACTTGTTGTAGTGGGGATTGGAGTCGCCAGCGAGATTACAAATATCCAGATGGTGGTCGCTCAGGATGACCTGGACGCGTTGGGCCAACTGAAAATCCCAAGAAGGGGGGATTTGCCTCACTCAGGACCTTTATTGTGCTACCTAGGAGAGGAAGAGGAGTAGTACTAGGGAGAGGGCGCTAAAATGCTGGTAGGCGTCTCAGACAACTACTAGGACTCGTTTGCTGGAGAAGCAAGTGAGCTCCCTTTGAGCAACAACCTTTTTCGGTGGGATCTTGTCAGGGAAAGAGGGGTTATAGGTTTGAATGCGTTACTGACGATGAGGTTAGCACAGTAGTAGAGGTGGGAAAGTAGTTGTCGTTGCAACCGCGTGTCTGTGCATCTGTGTGATCCGGGGGAATATCTCATTGCTACAGGTATGTTAAGGATTATTATTGTTTTTGTGTTTATTTCATCCTTCCTGTTCTACCTTTGGTGGCTGGTGATGATGATAGTGTTCCCGGAAATTGACTCATCAGCCTAAGGGGAAGGGAATTTGAGATTGATAGCGAGAAAGCTGACAAAGGGTCAACTTTGTGACAAAAGTGGGAGTCACAGGTGTTTTTGAAAGCCAGACCCGCATTGAAAGACCTCTTGTGACTACTGTTCCATTTAGAGTTGTGTATGTTTTTTGACTTTCCAGTGACTTGTCTCACTCAACTAGTATGGATTCCACGCAGCAGTTCTGTCTGAGATGGAACAACCATCAGAAGAACATTGCCTCTGTATTTGAACGTCTGAGAGAATCCGATCTCTTCACTGATGTTACCCTCGTGACCTCAGACCAAAAGAGTCTCAAATGCCACAAACTGGTCTTGTGTGCTGGTAGTGGGTAAGTACCAAAAGATATAGATGTTTGATGTACCGATGTATAAAACCAATGCTTTCAGATTTCTGGAGGATATTCTATCCAAGAACCCTTCAGAACATCCAACCATCGTGTTGTCCCAGATCCTGAATTCTGAGCTCCAACCTTTGGTCGAGTTTATGTATAATGGAGAAGTTGCCATTGAACAAAGTCGCTTGCAAATTCTTTTGGAGGCCGCCAATATCCTTAAAATCAAAGGGTTGTGGGAAAGTGGAACCAACAAGGAGGCGTCAAAATCAATCCCAGAACAGGAAACAGTGCTTCCCCAAGAAAAGAAGTATGGCAAAACGCATTTTTATATTCATGGACTAGGACCCTAATCATCCTTATTTTTCTAGGGATACCACCTCCAATCGATCCACTTCTATTGATTCATTATTGAGTAGCATGTCCTCAACTTCTTCCATTGGCGCCAAATCTTCCACCACGAAAATTGGAAGCCAAAAACGAAAACGAAAAATGGGCGTTCAAGAAAACGACAACCGACCTCTGGATGAACCCAAACCTGTAGGGCAAATGACACTTAACCAAACCAAAAAATATGGTTATTGTAAGACTATGATTTTTTGCAGCCCAAATTGGCCTCTCCAAGCCCAAATCCAATTGGTGGTCTCTACAGTCCTCTCTTTGGAGTGTCCAATGCCTATTTCCTCACGGATGATGTGACCAAGCCCAAGCCGGCCTCAAAAAAATCCCAAGTGACTGTGGAAGCCAAGCTTTCCAAGGACAATTTAGATATGCCACACACGCCATCGCTGAATGGTATTCAGGACATGAATGGAGTTTCTCCTCCTACTCTGCCCATTCCGGCTTTTCTGGCTCAGTTGACTTCGTCTTCTCCACCGGGATTGATATCCCCGGATACACCCACTTCTACGGACCAAAAGAGTATCTCACCCGGATTGTTGTCCAACGCACCTGTTAGACGGTACAAGAAGTATACAGAAGATATGTTGCAAGATGTAAGTTCCGCCATCAGTGTTATCATAAGAACATGAGAAAAATTTGTACAAAGCCTATATTTGATTTAGAAATATCAAATTACGATTATTCCAAAATAATTCAAACATATCCCAAAAAGAATTAAGGAATATTCGTATTGGGAGCATTTTTGTAAATAGTTAGCAAAGACAATAGTATTACCACCTTTTTGAAACACCAGAAGTTGGAGCCCCTCACTTAAAACACTACTTGATATGTATTTTAAAATCAGCATATTAGCAAAAAGACTCGTCGCCGAAGTAAATAGTGTTGATTTATAGCAATTGTCAGTTTCATTCGACATTTGTTTTGAATAGATAAGGGCATTTTAGCCTTGTTCATTAATTCTGATGAAAAATTACCCAATTTTATAAGAAGATCTGAAATTTTGTTGGAAAATTGTCAATAGTTGGAAAAACTTGAAGATGGCAGGATGGTATTTTTTTCTCTGAAATATTTTTTGATGACTGCAAAAAACGAAGGAAATAGTGACATTCCATTTCTTCTATTTTTGGAAAAAAATATTGAACTGGATCCAAATATTAGCAAAAATCAGATTTTGCCGTCAGAATTTCAAAATTTTAAGTACTCAAATTTTTTAAATATGCTCAAATATCTAAAATATACACTTTTATATGGTTATATCAATTTCAGCCACTCTAGCAATCATCTAACAGATTTGGTTAATATTCTTTCAGGCTTTGAGAGATATCATCTCCGGGAAATCCATCAACAGTTCTTCGAATAAGTTTAATATCCCTGCCCGAACTTTACGTGACTGGATGAAGCGCTTGAACATCAAATCCGTGTTCACACACCATTCCCAAAAGGATTCGAGATCAGCCTCCGTGACCTCGGAAGTCTCTGAGACCTCGGATGCCAGTATGGATGGCAAATTGGAGATCAAAACCGAATCAGACGATGCCCATGAGGATGGATCGGCGGCCGATATCAACAAAGAGAATCAAGTTAATCGGTCGGCTTTCCCAGGGATGCCGAATCCCGATCAATTATTGGAGAATCTCCAGAATAAATTGGCCGCCAATGGAGCCATCAGTTTGACCAAAACCAACTCCATGGCCAATGATGAAGAGGAAATAGATGATGTAGAGGAGGATGAGGAGGAGATTGACGATGACGAAGAAGAGTCATTGAAGATTGTAGAGTAGACCTCGCCGCATTTTAATCCGGGCATTTTAAATGTAAACCATGCTAAATCAAAACTTGTTGTGCCATTCTTAGAGACACTCCTATCCCTTTTCTCACTTTCTGAATCAAACCCTAGCATTCCAATTTCTGTGATTTCCATGAAACCTTTTGTACATTCCACGAGTCTCTTCCCAAAAAGACTCGATTGTGCCTTTTTCCAGATTTTTCCGTCCACGCCATTTAAACACGTGTTTTCAATGCAACCACTGTACTGTACTGTACATAACTTTATCCTACAAATTTGAAGTATCATCCAACAAGTCAGACGATCTTCCACTACTACAAGCATTCCAAACGTGCCTTATCATTCAAATGTGAACCACATACTACCATTCCACTTGCTGTTTATTTGAGTTGAATACATTTATTTACAAAGAACCGCCAAGAATCAAAAGCTCTTTTCTATGTCCAAAACGTAACGGGTAACCGAATCATTTTTGTTGGACAGGTTCAAATAGACCTGATCCAACTGAGAGCCCGTCACCAATTCCGTTTCAGGCTTGATGTCATGCTTGGCACAAAAATCAATCACTTCTTGAGTATCTTTGATCCCTCCAATGTTGGACCCAGCAATAGCTTTACGGGCAAAAATCAATCCAGCCCCAATGACCTAAGGCAGGAAAAGAAAAACAATGAAAATTGTCATAAACTTAAAAACATTAAGTGGCAAATTAACCTTGTGGGGTTCATTGGTGAGCCCAATCAGGACCAGTGTTCCACTCTTGTCCAAAAGTGAAGTATAGGGAAAGGTTTGGTGATCAGCCGCCACTGTGTTCAAAATCAGGTCGAGGCTTCCTTCTGCGGCTTTCATGGATTCTGTGTCAGTAGACACCACAAAATGGGCGGCCCCAATCTCCCTAGCTTTGGCCTCCTTTTTGGGAGAGGTGGATATGGCCGTCACCTCATTGCCCATGGCCTTGGCCAACCGAATTCCCATTTGTCCCAGTCCTCCAATCCCTATGATACCGACCCTTTTTCCTCCATTCATGGCGCCCCAATGCTTCAATGGAGAGTACATTGTGATCCCCGAGCAAAATATCGGTCCCGCCAATTCCAAGGGGTAGGATTCGGGCACCCTGATCACAAACCGCTCATGGACGCTGATCCGCTTAGAATAGCCACCTTGTGTGAAACCGGAATCTGTTTTTAGCAAACCAAATTTGTGTTCTGCAGAGTAGGTGTGGGTGAACCCGTTATCGCAATATTGCTCGTCGTCGCCTTTGCAATGGCGGCAATTCAGACAGGATTCCACAATACAACCTACGCCCACGCGGTCCCCGACCTTGAAGCCTGTGACCTTTGACCCGACCTGGGGCCAAACCAAAAATTTATGGGGTTTGAAGGATAAATCGGGAAATTAGGAGTTACAATGTTACCTTGCACACAACCCCAGCTAGTTCATGCCCAGGGACCATAGGGTACAAAGACTTCACGGCTGCAAATTCTCCTTGAGCCAAATGAACGTCGGAATGGCAAATTCCACAATACTTGATGTCAAACTCCACGTCATTGTCTCCAGTTTGACCACGTTTGATGGTGATGGGAGCAAATTTGGCCGTGGGACCAGATTTAGCCCATGCTTGGACCTCGTAGAAGGATTCGCACATTTTAAGACTGTTGAAAGGACAAAGGAATTGTAGACAACATAAATCAAGATGATTTAAGCAAACCCAAAAAGTAGACGAAAAAGATGGCTTAAAGCAAGTAATTTGAGAACAAACGTAAAGAGATGATTTAAACCAAAAAAATGGAAGAAAGAGATAATTTAAATCAAAAAGTTAGACGAAAGAAATGACAAGAACAAAAAAATCCGATGATGGAGACGACTTTTAACCGAAAACATAGATCAAGAGACCATGGAATGGACCTGGACCTTATAGAACTGAAATTACACAACACTGAACAAAAGTTCCTTTTCGTACTTGAAAATGTTGATCCAAAGGAAATGCCGGCAAACGAACGACTGTAGTTTGTAGAGATAAGCAGAACATCAACTAGTATCGAATGAACTTTTTGCACCCTGATTTATTGTCAAGAACGCCAGAGAACATTTCTCTTGGACCGAAAGCTAGTTCAGCATTAACAGGGATGATAGTTACCTTCAAGTTTATGCGACTACAAATTAAACTAACCACAAAAGACATTTTTTTAAACTTATGGCTTTAAGTAAGTTAAGTACTCTAGGAACAAACATTATCTGTAATACAACTTGAATTTTAGGTAAGCTTGCGGTTGAAACAAGGCGGTTGTTGAACTCCTATGCTTGCATTACTTTAAGAGTGGACATTTGTTTGTAAATGCATGACTGGGTCGTCATCAATGTAGTTCAGAACTGGATCGAGGGTGAAGGATTTGAACTGAAAATTTGAAGCCCTCCAAGGTCCGCAAAAGTACGAAATCGATCAGTTTCCTTCTGGAAAAAAAATTCTCATAATGGATTATTAGTGCACTTTAAGAAGGGTTTGTATTAGATGTAGGATTAGGTCTTTGTATACATTCCGTGGAAACACGGAAAAGGAAAAAATCTGGGGTGCTTAAAAACGGATAACGTTCCTTCTTCTACCTCTTTCTCATTCTTGGGACAACGAAGTAAAGTGACTTCTTGATGAGCTTAAGAATACTTTTCTTGGTTCTGGCATTTCTACACATGGTATATCTGGGATTCCATAGCAGAAAGTTCAAGCGGAAGCGAAACAAATAGATGTAAGGCTGCTTTTAAACTGCGCTTATTGAAATAGCTCATGTATACAAGCAAGATTAGTGATTTGATACAACAATAGTAGAGCCTTGAAGCTTAATCTCAATTCAAAAACTACTTAGTTTGGTGCACATCAACACTTCCAAACGCTCAAAAATGCTTTCTTGAAATCAACCTAAAAGTTAATGATACTGCAACGTAACCTTTTAACCTTTTCACAATAGCTGAACTAAATCTTTAGGATTTTTTGAAAATGCCAAAAAACGGGCGAAGCTATGGAAATATATAACGTTTATGAATGATTAAAATATTGAAGCCAATCAGTTCTTAACAATGATCCAAAACAATCTAATGGATTTTTTTCAATCAAGAAACCTTTACTGAAAGTGTCTCAAGAGAAAGTTTTGGCATGTCAATAAGCTAAGTTTGCCACTGTCGGTTGTTTCATGTTCCCAAAAATCAGATTCCCTCTCTGGGCCAAATTGTTCCTTTATCAGCAATTGATAGGTCCATAAGTTTCCAAGAAAAGTTTGCTTTTCTGAACTCGTATGCTAAGACTTAGAGACCCTAATATAGAGCCTTGCCAACAAAATCTATGACTTCCCTCATTTTCATTTTGCAAAGCAGTTTTGGAGTTAAAATTTCTCAGAAAGTGAGCACTCTGATAAACGCAAGTTAGTTATTGAGATTGTTACTTGAATAGCCAATGTACTCAAAACTCATCAACAGGTTGACGATTGGAAGCATCAAGGTTTGAGCAAAAAGGAAAATGCTATCACTGAGTAAAGTACCAAAGCTGCGTTGCAACAACACAGCTTATGTTATGAGAGCTTGCTTGCATTCTGACACGGGAAGTATACTCTACCGTACTCAAGCTACAGAACCTAGTGTGTGCTGTAAAAGACTTGTGATTCTGAGATTGCGTTTTGATAGAAGAAAACCACGAACTTTTTTTAGCATTTAACACACTACCCTTCTAATCTGAATGATCAATCAAAGTTGTCTTTTCGGTTTGGTTAACTAAAAAAATCCAAACTGATTTACTTCTATACAAACCCCAATATTATACTTGCTCATGCAGATCTTTTGCAAACTTTATCATCAAGATGATCCTGCCAAAGATGATAGATGATCTCGTTTGAGTTCTTCATGACAGCTTCCAGAATCATCTTATTTAGTTTCACTTTCAAACTAATCACCTTGAAATGGTATGTCAGCAAGTGCACCTGACACAAGCCAAAGAATAAATAAATAAATTGTCAGTAGGCTAAACATAAGATGCGAAAAGCCGTGATCGTCTAGTGGTTAGGACCCTGCGTTGTGGCCGCAGTAACCCAGGTTCGAATCCTGGTCACGGCAGTGAAAGATTACTGTCGCGGCACGCATCGTTTTGTACTACTTTTACAACTAAACTTGACTATTTACGCTCATGCGCTCATAATGCTTACGCTACGCTAATCAGAGCTCTGATTATTGTTCACGGTGTTCCGAATGGCTTTTTAGGTTTGAATCAAAATACCCAAAATAAACTATTTAACCCATCTTTAGAGACCATTTAGTTACCTTATGAGTTCAAATTGAATAAAAATTCATTCAGCAACAGCTGAGTTATTTGACATTGAATGGTCCATTTTTTACCCCAAAAAGCTGAAAAACGCTACAGTTATATGAAAAAACAAATTCCCAAAGATTTCATATAGCTTTTCAATATTTCAAAAGTAAATGAAATTTATCAAGTTTGGGAGCTTATGTCAAAACAGCTTGAAATGATAAAAAATATCACTTAAAAGGCACTTATAAACTAATACTGTTAGCATGTACGGATGGAATCTGATCAGATCCGGATTTGCACTGACGCGAATCTGTGCTGGATTTGAAAAGTTGGATTCACTTCGGAACCGAAGTAATCCAGTCCAAAAAGTTGCCAAACTGATCCTGACCCAACGTTTACACAATGTTTGTAGTTACACAAATACCAAAAACTTTTGCTGCAAAAATAGTGTTCTATTTCCGAATTTTAAACTTTAATGATTGGACTTGAGCATTTTTTTATTTTTTGGGGGTTGACCAGAAAACCTTAACCAGTGAGTCTCGAATTCATCCCACGTTCATAAAAATCACCAGATTGCTCTGAAAAAGATTGTCCAAATTTTCAGAATAGTTGATTTCTTAAGCACCTATGCTGTTTGACTCGGAATTTCAAATTTTCTCATTCCATCTTCATAAATGTATTTTGCAATCCTTTTTCATTTTGATTTTCTGAAGCTATATATTTCCTTTTTGACATTCCTTCTAGCAAGGTAATCAATCAAATTTGATTAATGAATGCTGTTTAACGAATCGCCATGATATCGCAGTTTTTGGTAAGAGTCCTCTGCAGATTTTTTTTTTGATCACACGTTAAGTCTAAATTTCAGGCCATTATTATCATTACTTCGACATTGGGAGCTCCAACATTAGAAAATGGTGTTCAAGTGAGCTTTTTATCTCCCATCAATGAATCAAGTATTTCTAACAAGAATCGATCTGTTCACGTGGAATTCCGGGATGCGAAATATCCACCGGATTTGAAAAAGTTTCAACAACTTCAACATGTGGTTGCACTAAAAATGTTCTTGAAAGCATTGGAGTTACCAAAAATATTTGGCGACCCTGAAACTCTCGCCAAAGGTATAGAAAAGCGCCTTTATCAATATCTTTAATCTTAAATTTTACACCTCAACCTTCTAGAAACGATAGCCTTGAATGAAGTGAAGAAAAATCGAACAATTGATCCTCTTTTAAACGACTATGTTGAAGATGGAAATGACATAGAGCTGGATGATCAATTCCATGATGCATCCGATTTAGAACCATCACAAGGACACAACTTGGCTAAGGAGTCAGTTAATGAAGCAGATTTGTTCGATCAAGCATTTGCAGATGCAAGGTAATAAACCGCTTCAAGATTTATGAATATTAGCTTCCGAATGCAGACTTTAAAATTAAAGATTGACATCCAAAGGAGGGCAATGGTTAGTAAACTTTGTAATAATAAGAAAGCCAGAAATTTTGATTGAGAAAAAAACATAATTTTGAAAATGTTTTTTTTCTTTTTCTTTTTAGCTCAACGTCGGGTCCATCTACTTCATCTATCAAATATTTTCCAAAGCAAAATCCCACTGAACCTGAACCGGATCATGGGTTCCTGAGCGAAATACGAAACATTTTGTCAACCACGTGGAAGTGGATCACATCCCCATTTTCTTCTTGAGCTAAATACAATCTTTATTCTCAACTTCACATATACAGTCATTCAAACAAACCACAGCTATTGTACAGTTTACAGGGATGCTTGACTATTGAGTGATGATCGTCGTTTCAGTTCAGGCTTCAAATCATGGATGAGTTCCCCAAGCGCGTTCGATATCCCTCAGGCCCATTGAGGTCATACTGCTCTTGATCCATCATGGATTGGTCGTTGTAATTGGCAGGATAGCCTCCTCTAGAGTGATCTTGGAACGAGTTCATGGACTGATTCGAGGCTGAATTCCGAGGAGCAAACCGAGATGTCGGAGACAAACCCCCACTGCCTCCACGAGCACCACGTCGACCTGAAAATGGTATTTTCAATAAGGCGTTTCCATATTAACATTGCCTTCTAAAATCAGTTGGGTGAGATAATTTATGGTTGTACTGTTAAAATCTCAAAGCCCTGAGTGAAACGTTAAAGACACTAGAAAAGTACATTTCACCTATCTTCATTTTGATATGGGATGGGTAAGGCTCAAATAAAGTTGCCACTATTTTGGCCTAAAGTGAATTTTACTACGAACAACTTGGGGTTGTTGTCAGAGCAAATTAATGCGTCCTATTTCTTTGGCAATATTCTGTTGCAGACTATCTGTATCACTAAAGACGGCCAAAGTATGTTTTATCCATGTTGAGCCCTAAATTGAGTTTTATAAGCATCCAAATCAAATGTTTGAGCATATTTTGAGTTTTTGCGACATTTGAAAAGAAAATTCCAGTAAAAATATTTTTCTTCGTCCTGCATTTACTTAAAAATCATTTTTTTTTAATTTTCTGTCCATATTTTTGCGCTTATTTTGAGCAGTTACAAGCATCTTTTAGCTTTATAAGCATATATGAAATAATTTTTAACATATTTCAGACGCATCAATCATTAATCATAATCAATTTTTAGTCAATTTTAGCCGTCTTTAACTATTGCCTCAATAATTGCCGTTTGCTTAAACGCATCCACTACATAGAGTGTATGAAAAAAATAATGTCTTGAAAGATTGGCATTCTAGATTTTGTTTTCTAAATGACAATGAATGGAAGTGAATGGCACTATTTCAAACATATTTTGGCATGTCTGCTTGAACCCTCCCGGCAACGCTGTCTCATATCAAAGTTTAGACATAGTTCTTACCAACAACTCGGGTTGGATCTTGTGGTCGATTGACCAGAAATTGGGGTTGACCCCGGTGAGATCGTGGCGCATGATGCGACGATGACGGAGTCACTGGCGTTCGTGGAGATGGCGCTGAGTGATACGAGTCTTGATTCAAATGAATTGGAATGTGTCTCATTGTTCCGGAAGAGACGGCGTCCCCCATGGGAATTGGATCGGCCTTCTCATCGGGATCAATCGGGAACTCAAAGGAGGTGTCTAAGGCACTCTCGTTAGGCTAGATTTTAAAGATAAAGTTTGCTCAAGTCAGTAAATCGAGGTCTAAACGCTTGCAAGTGACTTCGCTATTAGGTAAATGGACGACGGGGATGAAAGTAAAATAAAATAAAAAATCAGTAAAGTCATGTTCAAATGATGTTTTTATGGAAACACAAAAACATAAAATAAACATGAAAGAGGAGCAAAAGGATGAAAATGTGAACAAAAATAGAGGATAATCCACACACACAGGAAATTTTTTTCATGGGAGTTCCTTCTCATTCCAGGGTTTTCAAAGACGGTTTATGAAGCAAGTCAATTCTGCTATTTCTTTTTAAATTCTAGATAAAGCGAGGAATCATTTTTATTTTCTTATTTAACCGTTTTGAAAAACAGAAAAAAATGGTACCGAAAAAAACGATCGAATTCTTCTGGTTTTAAAAGTTTCTTATAGAAAAAATAAGTGTACCAACTTTTTCTCTTTGATTGTTTGTTTCCATTTTAACCAAAAGGCACCGTTTTGGTGCTGATCGAGCAATATTTTTCGGCAATCCTCTAAATACCATGCATTTAAGAAGATTTATTAAATGTGACTATAATAACACCTACCAAGAACTCGTCCATGGGCGGGTTGATCATGTCATCATCATGAGGAGGATAATCTCCCAGAGCAGCATCAATGTCTACCTCATCCTCACTAGGTTGATTTTCCACAAAATAGCTTAAAAGATTCTTTTGTTGTTGTGGATTGGAAGCTTGGCGATGATAAATTGGAGCTGCTCTATCTGGAGCTTGAAAAGGAAGTCCCTGTAAAAAATAAGTGAAAGTAAATATCACGTTTAAGCTAGAAAAAAAACCTAACCAAATTGATCTCACTTGAAGTGAATCTTGATGTCCAGGGTATCCGTTCTCAGAGGGAGGAGGTTGACTCCCACTCCTATGACCACGCCCTCTTCGAGCACTGCTCATGTCACTCCCACTGAATTGGGAATATCTCGACTGACTCATCTTATCAAAATCATTTCCAGACAAGCGGCTTCCACCCCGACGAGAGCCTCCAAATTCTGATCCACCCCAAACAGATTCATCCGCCAATCTTGCCCGCAAATGGTGCCGCATGAACAACATGAGAATGAGGATTATCAACCAAAGTACCGTGGATATCCAACATCCTAGGAGAAAAGAATCGGACATCCATAAAAACTAGTCTCGCAACCTCCTTCTCCTCTCCTTTTGAAGAACAGCTTTAGAAGCTGAGCTGCTCCTTTGTGCTCTCTCCCTCTGATGAGGGAAGGAAGGGAAAAAGGTTTTCTTGTCAGAAGTGGGATTCGAACCCACGCCTTCAGAAGAAGACTGCGACCTGAACGCAGCGCCTTAGACCACTCGGCCATCCTGACTTGTTGTGAATGAAGAGTAATATCTAAATATTTACATGGAAGGTATTTACCTGCTAAACAAAGTTCGAGAATGAGGTTGTCTCTAATTGTGGTGTGTCGAATGTCCGCCAATCCTCGTTCATGTTCAGAGTAGGGTCCAATGTAAGCGTTGTTGTAGGGATCATTCAATCGGTTGAGTTTCAGTTGGTAATGGATTTCATAGTCTGTGAGAATGCTTCGACAAGTGATGGAACGCTCACTTGCAGACCTTCCCCAAGGATCAGTTCGATCATTCACATATCTAAAAAAAAATGGCCGAATCTCGATTGACGTATAACATACATGTATGCATAGGCACTTCAAATTCAATCCCAAACAAAGATGTGATCCATTTTAATGCTTTTTATCACATGCCATTTTTTCATATTTTCCTCTAAAAATCGAAGTATGCAATATACGTATATCTGATATGCAAAAGATATGCAAACAATATCTGACCCTGGAAACGGCCTAAATCAAAATTACTCTTCGAGCTACATTAAACATATTCATCAAAAAGGTGATATCAGAGACAAGTCAACTACATGAAAAGAGACCAATAGAAACCAATGGCCAAAACAAGGTTTTTTTCTGTCGGTTGGTATGTGTAACATTTTGGAAAGAAATTAGGAATGTGTGTCTTAAAATTGGTCAAGAACATGGCTAACTGTGGGATTAAAAACAATGAAATAATTGAAATTATCTAGTGCTTCTTTAACAAAGCTTTCAAAGTAAGGAAAACTAGTCAGTCAATTTAATTTTGACATTCTTCAATTGCTTAAAGATTCTTCCTGGAAGGATTCAAATTCTCATAAGGTCACCTTTCAATCGAATGGTCGTTGGCAAATCGGTCGTAGAGTTCATTGGTTCCTTTGGATCCACCCCATTTCCCGACCTCGAAACGGCCTCGAATTGTGGTTCTAGAAGCGGAAGATCGAGTTGTTTATATATACAATATTTACAGCCATTCACCCCACTTCATATCCAAACGAGACAAGCTTAATTAATCTCTCATATCAATTGACTCACTTGACTTCTCGATACAAATTCTGACACGTATCCACATAACCAGCGGTCAAAATTGACGTAATGGTTACCATAATAATGGTGACAATCCCATGGAACACCACCTGTAAAATGATATGAGACCAACTCATGGTAAATTCATAAGATAATAATTCATCAAAGTGACTGCAACATAAAAAGTTCCAATTTTGTTTATGATCAAGTCATTTGGAGTTAATGATCTCCAGCAGAAACCCGGAAAGTTTGGCAAGCTCTCGTGGGAACTTTTGCCATATAGGAATGAGTAGATCTTCTCAAGGTCAGAAAAGTCCAGAAAGGCTCTCTCTAACAAAAACAGGTATGACCCTCCCCAACCCCTCAACCAATGTGAATCGATTTATGTCTCAAACGAAATTGAATACTCGGGGGGAACCTCATTTCAGATCGATCACTTTATTGGCTATCTAATGACGAATTCCTAAGGGGCTCTACTCGTCTTATGCCTTATTGAGAGATTTTTGAGCACTGCACATTCTACAATTGCTGGTCCATGGATAGAATTTCGGTTACTCAAAAGAGGGATCAATTACAAAACAGAGTACACAGGTTGCTAAAGCGCTTAACAAGTTGTTATGGCCAACAGACTGGTTCATTGAAATCTTGACAAGTAATTGAGATCTCACTAATTAGGACTGGTATTAGAGGAGACCTTTAAGAGGAGTCATCGTGTTTTGAAAAGTTGAAATGGAGGTTTATGCAGAGTTTGACCATTGTATGGTTTATAAAGGCGCTTTAATTCCCCATTTTGAGTTGGGTCTTTGTGCGTGTCTAAAAGAGAGTTTCGTGGGGCAAGGAAGTACGAAGAGTCTCGTTGTTATTGGAACTTGGGCGAAGCAGCCTTCGTCATTTAGAGTGAGACAACTCGAACGAACAACTGTTGAAAGCCAGAAGGCCATTACTGGACGGGTCCTATCAAATTCGTTCATATGGAAAGCCCTTGTTTGGAAGTGAACAGAGCCGAAGCAAGACGCTCTGTTTTCAAACATTTTGCAAATTCATAACAATTCAGGTAAGGTCCCGAACCCTTAAAACCTTTCTTCAGTGATTTTGGTGCACAAAGGCCGATGTAAGGAAGAAATACGAATACAATTTAGGCCCTGTCTTAAAGGAAAGGTTTTCAACCTGAGTAATTGTTTCGTTGAATTTTCATGACAGTTAAAAGAGACTTAGTGGGATTCTGTAGTAAATTTTTGGTTGAGTCAAAACCATACTTTATGAAGATTTGTTTCTGGTTTGCTATGCATGATTAGGGTTGCCCGAAATTTGTTTCAGACTTCAATTGAGAATGTCGAGACCAACTTCCGCAACATCAAGACCGACCACGGCCAAAGAGATGACAGATGCTCAAATAGGCCAATACCGACAGGCCTTTAAGATGTTTGATAAAAACAAAGACGAGAAGATATCAAGCCAAGAACTTGGCATGGTCATGCGTGAATTGGGCTTCGATCCCACTGAGGATGAGCTAAAAGACATGATTGGAAACGCAGACGCCGATGGGAGTGGTTCAATTGAGTTCCCTGAGTTTCTCAACTTGATGATCAAAAGGGTGAGTTTGTTAGATAAGATTTCTTCAAACCGAGAGTATTGTGCATAAGTGAGGCCAAACAAACATGTTTCGGACATCTCTACTTTGTCCCTTTTAGTTTGCCAGTGACGATAAGATGGAAGAGATGAAGGCTGCTTTCGAGGTGTTTGACAAGAACAAAGATAACAAGATCTCACGGTCTGAATTGAAGTCGGCCATGAGGAAGATGGGTGAGCCCACCTCTGACCAAGAGATCGATGCCATCATACAAGAAGCCGATTTGGACAAGGATGGCATGGTTGACTACTACGAATTCATCACCGTTTTCCAACAGAAGTGATTTCCATTCAAAACTCTCTCAATCTACGCGTTATTAAAAGCTTTTGCACAAACTTTGACATCATTGGGGAATGAGAAATGCTATGAGACGAGAAGAGTAGCAATGTTTGATTCTGAGTTTAAGTGGAGAATCACTAATTATTCACATAACTGGTTGAGTTGAAAGTTCCAATTTTTCTTCTTTGAGAATCATGGAATTTATGCAAACCATTGTGCAAGAAGTTTGTTAGTTCGCTATGGGCACTTCCACATGGAATACAACCTTTTCATCTTAAATTTAATTTTTCAGTAATAAAAAGATAATATGGTTTTATGCCTAAAACCAATTACGGAAAATTTTCTTTTTCAGATAGGTTCCAAAAACGGAGACGTCAATATTAGATTTGAAAAACATTAGAGCACAGTTTTAAGGTGCAAATTCAGTTCGGCATACCTATTTGAATTCAGTCAATTAATTAGTTCAAAAATGTTCAATGTTACGTGAACAAGTTAATAACAAATATTTGAAACTTTTTTATGACTAAAATACTTCGGAATTCCATTTTGCAGATCTATTTTTAAGACCCTGCTCAAAGGACCAAAACAAAGTTTCGTTACACTATTTACGACAATAATAACTTTCCACACACATGAGAATACCTAAAAGCCTAATGTTTACCTTAAGCATGTTTTAAGTGATATACAACGTTTTTTGCCACACCCTAATTAACAAATTTCGGATAAGTATGAAACATTGTACACAAACCTGGTCTAAAATGACCTGGAATTCAAAAGTAACTTATGTAGCCCAAATTAACAAAATGACAAAGTACAAAATTTAACGCAATCAAGTAGTAGGTTTTGCTGGGATGTACAATTGCCGAAGAGGAAACTTTTGGCGCGTTTCAAGTCAGTTGAATGTATTTTGCAACCAATAAACACAGTAGGAAGGTGTTTATTATTAAAGTATTGCTCACCATTCGCCAATAGATATGAGGTGGCCTTTCGTAGTCGGCCGATCTCCATGGACCAGGTCTAGAGAGGAAGGCTTTTAGAGACTTCAATTGCATTATGTGGAGCACAATCATAACCAAAGCACACACTGCCACAAAGATGGGCGTCAAACCCATGATATAACATGCTGAAAACGAATGTAAAATTATAATATCCCTTAAATGTACCCATTTTTGGCGCAAATTTCAGACTTACTTGCTGCAGATCCATAACGCATATAAGGTGTCACAAACAGTAGACATTCGTTGTCAGGTGCGACATGGATCAACATTGGAACCGAGATGAACCATGTCAAAGCGAAACATAACACATATAACACTATGTATAGTTTCAACGCAGTATCTAATTTCATAGCCATGTTGAACTGATCAAGTTAGGGAACGCGTCCCTTGAGAAAAAAAATCACCACTTGTATTCACGTTCAACTTTGTTTTGGATCCTCAGGTTGCTTTCCAGCGTCTCTACAAAATTACCTCACCAACACTCGTGTGCGCAATCCCAAACGCATCATCTTCAGGGGCCCTTTGTCAAAGATTTTTACATTTAAGGCTATTTTTCAAGCATTTATTTGTTTCTATGAGCTGATAATTCCTCGTTTGGCATATGTATTGTTAACGGTTGGTCAAATGGCGTTCTTCAGGGTGCTTTTCTATGTTTTTGATGAGCATATTCATGGGCCCTTTTCTTTGGTAAAGAGAGGCTTGGCGTGGACTGGTTGCTTTGATACCTGTGAGATCAAGTGCGTGTGTGAGAGAGAATAGGGGCATGGCAGGTCAGTTTAAAGCAGGTAGACGGTTCAAAGGCCTGCCTGACTTTGCTCAGGATCCATGACAAGAAGGATCAGGGCTGAGGAAGTTTCCACAGCTCCATGTATCATATTACAACATTAAAACACATAGCTAACTACTTCCCATACTAGTCATCCTCCTCTAGAACCGATTTGGCTCGAACCGTTTCCAGTGAAATTTGAACTACACAGACAAATGCAGTTCTTCAACACTAGGGATGTTACTCGATTCCGAAGCCCCGGGATAGGTTTTTTGAGGGAGGTACGAAAGCGAGCGCCTGGAGAGCTGCTCGCGAGCAACAACTCTCTGGATGCTTTTGAGCTCGGGGCCATGAATTCATGCCTGGCTAGCTGATGACAACAGATTCTACAAGAAATCCCCCCCTTGGTTGAGCTCTGAAGTGACAACACCCCGTGCTATTGGAGACAAAAGTGATTGAAATGGTGTGATTGACCCCTTTCTGAGCATCATGTGCCAATCCCGGACTCAGTGTCGGATCTTTATGATCCTGTTGGGATGCATTGGGTTGTCTGCATTGGCAGCTGTGCCCATGTTCATTTTGACTCACCCTGGGGATGAGTGCCTCTTGTTTGTCAGTGTTCGTGGAGAGGCCCTCATTTATGGGAATCCTGCGGGATGTCACTTCATTGCTTACGGGCATTGTTGTGTTATCTTTGGAGGTAAATTAGATTAACTAAGGCGACTCATTCTATAAAAGCGTCAATATTTTTAGGAAAGTAAACATTTGTGGCATTTCCGGGATATTTTTTGAGGAATCGAGGCCTGTTAAAGTGTAGAAATGACAAAAGACATTTTACAAGTAGCTTTGTACAAGCCATGTAAGGAAGTTCTGAGGTCATGAATGTATGTTATATCAGTATGTTGTTAAAAAAATAGCTTGGAAAAAGAACACAAAACATTTCATTTCTACCAAAACATGTGAAACGGAAGGATATAACGCACAAAAGGCAAAACACTTTCGGTCTCAATTTTGAGGGGACACCCAATGAGCTCAAACATTTATAATTACATATATTTCAAGGTGAAAAGTTATTGACTCTCGTAATTCTGATGGTTTTACTTTCTCTTGTTTTAGCCATGGTTTTGTCGTTTCTCTTGTTCTTTCCCCACCGACGGAAAGGATTTGTCAAGAGAGATGCGAAAGACACCGTTTCCAATAGGTAAATGATGACCACCACCTCTTTGAAATCACTTTAAATCAATGAGTTTTGTAATCTGTACATTACAGAAGCATGGGCGGAACTCTACAAAGTGGCATGCCTGCCCAAAGTTCAAACAGTGTGATGTCAAGGCAAATTGTGGCCAGAATCTACTCCACAAAGGTCATCATTGTGGCTACTTGCTTGGCCATGTTCAGTGTGGTTTTAGCCACAGTTGTTTTAAGTGGCTACTTGGTATCCTGCGATGAATTGGCTTATGAAACCAGGCGAGAAATTTATGGAAGAGGGACACTAGGTGAGTGTTGGTTCATAGTTACGGTTCAAGCATCAGAATTTTTTAAATGATCCGGTTGTCATTGTTCTGATTGGAGAGGAACTTGGTAGGGTAGGTATGAGGTAACCTAACAGTAGCATTTTAGATTTGAATTTAGATTCGCAAGTTGTTGTATATCATGCCAAAATAGCCTCAAACATAAATTTCAGAATTTTACTGCAAGAATATTTATAAATCACAAAGTGGTTATGTTCTTATTTTTACCGAACCTGTTCAAAAATACTACTATATTTGATCGGATCTGAGTGCTGTTTTCCCCTTTACATAAATTCTTATTGCACAGTTTTAGAGAATAATTTGGCCTAATTTTCATTTGAAATATAAATGCCTGTAAAGTTGGCATTAAGAATAATACTCTGATCATAAAGCCTGCATGTTTTATCCACGTTCTGAGTTCTTTTGAATTTTTAGAACCTTCAGATCTTAAAGTATGTAGATCTAACATGAACAAGGAAATGCCAGATCCATTACTTAACATAAGATTTAAATATTGAAAAGTACGCCTGTCCTTCCTAAGAACATATTTTAATGCCATAAAGGCTCAACTTTACTTATTAGAAGTAACTTTGAGCACAATTTCTGTCTTATGCTTTGATTGTAACAGTTGCAACCAGCTGTCCACTTGAGTGCCTCTAATAATGTACAAGAGCGCCCTCTAGTGCGTTTTCAGATCTCATGTTCTTTTGCTCGCGGCTGCACATCATAACAGCTGTTGCTCTTGATAGAACATCACAACAAGAATGATGTGCCTTTTGCGAGCAAATTCAATTTATAGTCTACATTGGAAATTACTGATGAGCAAGCTGATTGTTAAGAAACTCCATGAAGAACATAGAGATGGTATGATAGATATTTATGGAAGGGCTTGCATAAAACACCTAATTTGAGTTAAAAACTGTTTCATGTAAGGTCTTTAAGCACTCAATACTTATAGCTTATACTTTTACTGTAAATGCTCAAGGACACATTAACAATTCTATTGCCAATTCATCATTTAGTATCATGCTACATGCATATGCAAGACTGAATTTTAACAATTGGCTTGATGTGTAATATTTTTCGTAAGAACTTTCAACCGAGATTCGCACTCAATTCACCTTGAACTTGAAATGCCAAAGGTTATAATATCAAAGCAACTACTAATAAATACAAAAAACTAAGGCAATTGTAACACAAGATGCAAAAAGCCGTGATCGTCTAGTGGTTAGGACCCTGCGTTGTGGCCGCAGTAACCCAGGTTCGAATCCTGGTCACGGCAGTGAAATGTTACTGTCATGGCATGCATCTCTTTTATTATCATATTGCTCTCATTTACAGGTACTCCTATCAAGAACCTGGATTTGGCCTGTTACTCACTCTTCCGAAACGTAAATTTTCATACACGGTTTCATTTTGACCACTACGAGTATTCTGGAAAATGGCACGGTCAATATCGCCATTACAAACATGGAAGGGTCCATGAGTATTCCAATGAGCATGAGCACATCATTCCTGTAGCTGCAGCTCTAGAAATGAGTCTTGGAGGCACTTGGGTGGGAGCGGTAAGTCCAATTCAATACTTAAACTTGAAGAAAGGTCTGAGGTTTTAGAGGTCCAAGTCTAGTTGAACCAAGTGAGGTTCAGCTCAAACTGTTCACTTTTACAATGAATCTTTGAAATTTACACCCTGTGCCGTTGGAAAATTCTATCAAACAAGAGAGAGTAAGCACTCCAAATCGTTATTTTGCGGGTTCCACAAGGTTTTTTTTACACAAGGTAATAAAGTAATACAGGTTTACAAAGTGGTTTCAAGCTGACGCTGCCAAAATTTATTTGAAATATTGTAAATTGCGGGTGATTCAATTCTCAGACTCATTTTAGAAGTCCCATACTGCCACCTTCGGGCCCTTTTTAGCAAAAACTTTCTTGTTTTCGATCACGTAGAAATTTCCGTCTCGTTTTTTAGGTCGTAAATGTTAGGCTGTGCTGCTACTTTTTTATATATTCTGCCACGAACTTTTCAGTGTTGCCATTTTTCTGCTAATTTAACAAAAAGTGCCAGAAAAAAGTGCCACCCAATTTTCTACAACACAAACGCCCAATTTAAATCTTGCTGGCAATAAATATCTTGTTTCTTGATCTGAAGGAAATAATGCTCAGTGAACATCAAATCTCGTCCCAAAAACTTATTGCCCGCGGTCAATAACTTTGTCACAACCTAAGTAGCAACACTGACTTTTTTCAAATCTAGTTTCGCACACTCAGCAGCAGAGCCTTCATTTATTGCGTTTTGTGCCATAAATTACGAAAAAGGTTGAAAACTCTAAGGGCGATAAATGACTAATGTTTAAGAAAAATTTGAAAATTTCTGCCATTTTGTGCGGATTTCTGGACCATTTAGCATTAGTGACTTTACCAAAAAATCCCAAATCGGAAGTACATGAGAAACCAAGTGGAAGTATGGTAAGACACAATCAAGTAACCATGCTCGAGTTTAGTCTCAAAATAAAACATATTTTTTTCTTTGAAAAACGAGCAGTTTCTAGATGTTTTCAAAAATGAAATTGCTCCTTTGGTTTTTCAGTTGCTATGGTGCATTCTTTTGGGGATGCTTATTTACCAAAGATGTGCTCAAAAGCGAAGACAGAATCGCGAGTTGGCTGAATCAATTGAAGATGCTCGCATCTATGCCACTTCTCAAGATGGCGTTATGATGCAACCCATGGACCAGATGAGCATGGCCTCGTCTCAACAGTCCTCCATTTTGACCCAGAAACCACACATGTCCATGGATCCAAGCATTGTGGGGAGTTCGTCACACATGAGTCCAACTCCTGTTCCAATGGTCCATCAGCAAATGAGCTCACCAAACGGAACCTTTCAGTCTCAGCAATCCAACAGTGTCCAATATGTTCAGCTTGCCAATGGGGTTCTGGTACCTATGAGCTCCTTGCCCCCTCAACCACCACCACAGCACATCAACCAAAACGCTTATGCCCAATTACAGCTGCCACCAAGCCACAATAGCTCCCCTAACCTAATGCAGCAGCAACAACAGTTTGCTCAGTACCCTCCCCAAACACCTTTTGAAAGCTCACAATACCCCTCGCAACCCCAACTGAATGGTATGCAATATCCCTCAAACCCACATCTGAATGGCTATCCTTCTCACCACACCTCTCAATCACACTTGCATCCAAGCCAGTCAAATTCAATTCCACAAGACCACCCTCAAAGCCAATCCCAAGGGATGGTGAACCATCAATCTGAGCACCAGGATCTCCAGCGACCAATCATAAATCAGATGGACCGATCTCCAAGGGCCAGTCCAATGCCAGGAATGGTCAATGGTGGAGGTCTTGGAGGAATGCTTCCCCCGGCAACGTCCATTCAGAACCTAACCAAATCTCCAGGCCCTCTCAGGGCAAGTGGCAGTGTTGCCAGAAGTAGGAGGGCTGCAGCACGCCCCATTGAAGAAGATGATGAGACCGATGATGCCCTCAACAGTGAAACGGCCCAAGTCCTTCAACTCCATCTTTCCAATGATCTCGGTATGAAGTGCAGTCAAATATGACCAAAATGTTTCTACTTACGGATATTAGCTTATGCTTTCAATTTTCTTGCATTCCCGAATTTTTTCAATGAAATAAACACCATGTTTGTTATGCTGAGGGTCTGATTTGATATTTTCATAAATAAGACATAAATTACATCCTTTGGTAGGGTTTAGAAGCGTGTTGCCAATACTGGCTGTAGGCTTTACAATGTATAGCTCTGAGCCAGTTTGCCTTCTACACTTAACCATAGTGGGGAGTAGGGGTGGGGCTAGGATAACCATGATAGCCACCATAGGCAGGGGTAACGGGGTGTCCACCATAGCCATGTCTGGAAAAGACGAGGTTGATATGAATTTGGCTCCCATGAGATAATCAAGCTGCCAAACCTACCCATAGTGTTGATCTCCGATGTGACAAGAGCACGAGACAGGGAGCTTGAAGGAGTCAATGTGGAGTCCTTCCTCATAGGTGTAAGCCAGGAGGCGGACAAAGTTGTGCTTTTGCAAGCACTGAGAATAGTACTTGTTGTCAATGTAGGAGCAAGGGGCGGTAGGGTACCTGATATAATGTGCAGAAATGAGTTTCTGAAGAAGTAGACATTATATATCTACAAACTTACATGCACTGCTCAAGACGTTGGGTCTGAGTGTACTTCTCGTATCCCTTGCCGTATCCCTTGGCGTAGTACTCATCGGGCAAATTGACAACGACCTGGTGATGGCAAACGAAGTTATTTGAAAATTCTTTCCCGAGAGAAAACTGCCCAATATAGCCTTACCTTCCACTTGCCGTAAGTATTGATGGCTCTTCTTGGGCGACCGTAGAAGATGTCCGAGGGGCAGACGTAGCCACCAGACTTGTAATAGTCGGGAGAGTAAGAGTATCCCCTGGAAAAAATTAATTTCGATTAAAATGGAAGGTTCCACCGAGCTTTGCACTCGGATCGATGGATTCAAAGTCCAAAGTGCTAACCATTACCCCATGGGACCTATCTTTTGATATGAAAATATACTTTTGTATTTATTACAAATACCCAAGGCCATTTTTCATGCCTGAACTGAAGAATTTTGTTGCCTAGTAAATGGGCACAAACTAAGTTTTCTCAAATTTGTTGGACTCCATGGCTCAACAACAACCAGAACTATTTCATTTAAGAACATATTAAGGCAAACTCACTTGTAGTCGGGTCCGTATTGTTGGTGCTTTTGATTTCCATAGTAATGCTCGTAAGTGTAACCTTCCTCCTCAGCTTTGGTGAGGCCATCAACGAGGTTATCAGCGGATTGGTAGGTAATATCACTCAACAAACGCTCAACCAAATGCTTGTTACGCTCCAACTCGTACTGAATGGTCTCACTGAAGAAAAAAATGAACATTTTTATCATAGTACATTCATCCACCCAATTTTGAAATCTGACTCAACTGTGTTCATTTGACGCTCTTTGGGTCTGATATTAATAGCTTGAAATTTAAAAAAGCTCATAAAACGAAAAACATATCTCTGGCCAATTGTCAAAAGTACAAAATGTGCCGATTTTCTTTTTGACAATCAGATACCTTCAAAAGAAACTTGGGCCACCATCTGCCATTCAAAGGGAAATCATCCAGTCCTAAGGTAACCCCAAAAGCATTTCTTTTCTTACCCCTATCAACCATATGGCACTTCACATCTAACAAAATCAACCTTGATCACTTTCAAGTTCAATCTAAGGCAACAAACATTCGAGTCATCTCCATGTTGTCCCTTTTTACGACTTTGTTGTGGCAACACTGAAGAAATCACCAGTTGCGCCAAACTCCGCTTAAACAACGTGGTCAAGTGAACTTAAAATCCTAAAATATCAATCCAAATCTTCCCTCCATTACCTTGGGTAATAGTCGTCCTGGAGACAGAAGGTAAGGTTGTAGTAATGCTTGTTGGTATAAGCGCATTCAGGGATCTTGGACATGTCGTATTGGTAGGGGGTGTATCCATGTCCTTGGGCGTGTTGAGCGGCATGTGGGGCCAAATAGGGATTGTTGTAGGGATTGTGGGGCTGTTGGAAAGAGAATTTTAAAATTTAAAGGCAAGGATTAAGGAAATGCAGTGAACTAGTTTGAAATATCAATATTTTCCCTCCCCTCTTAACGGTAGCAGAGTGGCGCAGTGGAAGCGTGCTGGGCCCATAACCCAGAGGTCCGTAGATCGAAACTACGCTCTGCTAAATTGCTTCTTTTTATCTTTTCTGTGCTTAGCTCAAAATATTGAGTGCCACTGTTAAGGCCAATAAAATTACTTGATCGGATTTAAGACATGTCAGTTGCTCACATATTTTAATTGGGAATTAATGTCAGCGTCAAGTGAATTTAACAGGCGATCAACTGGGACTTTCAGTGACTAACAAAGCCGTTCAAGATTATTAAAAAAAATGCCATGATGAGAATACTAGATACAAGACACGTATTGACTTTTCAGATGCTGTGGGGGGAAAAACAAATGATTTACAGGGGACACACGGATTTGAACCATGGACCTATCGGACTGCAGCCGATTGCTCTACCACTGAGCTATATCCCCAAGTGATGAGGATTGAGATGATTTTTGCATAGTAATATTTCTGTTCGGACTATTTAGTACACGTCACCTGTGTGTGACAACGAGGAAGATAGAAGATGAAACTGACATGTGTACGTTTGAAAGACAGGATGAAGTTGAGATATAATGATGTTTAGATTTGATTGCCTGTGACACTAATAGGTTGTACGTTTGTACGTGTGGTTCAGTTACTTGAGTGTGGATAAGAAAAAACGCAATATGGCGTAAGATCGAAGCTCCAATATTATTAAGTTTTGTTCTGACAGGCATAAGAAGAGGGGATATAGCTCAGTGGTAGAGCAATCGGCTGCAGTCCGATAGGTCCATGGTTCAAATCCGTGTGTCCCCTGTCAAGGAAGCATTTTATTGGCAATCCCGTCCCAAGTATTTTAGCTCTGTTCTAATTATTGCCCCCCCAATTGTTGTTGGCAAACCCGGAAGGAAGGTATCATATGTATGATCTCTTTTGCCAACTCGGAAATCTCAAGGAGATTGCTACACTAGATGGACCATCATTCCTTGCGGCTTTATAAATCTGTCTTCAAATGACATTTACGAAGATAATTGAAGGTGTGTAGTACCTCAGTACTTGGATACAGTTTTACTTATTGGAAGCAAAATTACTTTGTGAGGTATTGCGTGGTTTGGCTTTGAACTTGATGATATTAGTAATGGGCGTAACCCCTCCTAGGGCCTCAAAACGACTATTGTCAATGAGTTTGTTCATTTAGTTTCTGCCTAAAGGCATAATTGTCGTGAAACAGTACTTTTGAGACACCAATGTTCCAGATTGCTTCGTGAACTTCCTTAAATTGAGTTCACATTGCATCATGGGAGCAATAACAATAAAGAATATGAGCAACAATTATGCTGTGGAACCGGCGTTGCAGATCCTTTTATTTGAGACAAAAGAGGTGATTCAAAACCAATCTAAACTCGGCATGAACCTCCTGGAAATATTGCAGCAATTAGTGGTTGATCTCGCCAAGGGAATTCAGCGAAAGATTATGTTAAATAAAATGCCAAACACTCAGACTTTTTCCTCAAAAACTAAGGCCAGGGTTCAGTTACTCTAAAAATGGCCCCCATTCCTATCGAGCAGTTGTGGCCGAGTGGTTAAGGCGTTAGACTCGAAATCTAATGGGCTATGCCCGCGCAGGTTCGAATCCTGCCGACTGCGAAGTGACTTTTTGGTTTTAGACACAACTCATTTACCAGTATGAATTATTACTCTAAAAGGTAGTGATTTCGTTAGTTTGGTGCTAATATTATTATGTCTAATCCATTGTTTGTGATCGTCTGTTTGGGGAAAAATGCGGTAATGGAAAAAAATGTATTTTTCGGGAGATGGATTCAAGTACGCTTGTCGGTGTGTGACTGCTTTTCGTTCATACCGCTTCAGTCGATTTCACGCCTTTGGCTTAATGTAATTTTTCTCTTGATTCAAATGAGGAAGCACAGAGTGTGGTTATTAATTGATTGATGACATCTAGTTTGTGGTGTTTCAGTCTGAATGCGCCAAAATAGCAACTTATTGAAAAATTAAACTCTGAAGGGGACACACGGATTTGAACCATGGACCTATCGGACTGCAGCCGATTGCTCTACCACTGAGCTATATCCCCTGACGTGAGGATTGATGTTAAAAGCTTGAGCATTATTTTTCATGGATAACTGACTAACTACCTAAGATTATGACAAATCAATTTCAGGAGACGTTTTTAACGTCTGGATAACTGTCCCAGACGAGTTATTGAACTTAAAGTTCTTGTTATTAGTAATGATGCTGAAAAAAAGAGGGCAAAGCAGCTCCCTCAAAAGCGATCTCTCCATCAGTAATCTTGAAGATAGAAAAAGGATACCTAGCAGAGCGTAGTTTCGATCTACGGACCTCTGGGTTATGGGCCCAGCACGCTTCCACTGCGCCACTCTGCTTGTTAACTTTGAGATGGAAAGTATCTGTTAATATTATATCATCTGAAGACACGATATTAAGAATTGTCCTTCCACACAATTATACGTTATTGAACTCTGCTTGTTAATATTGTGACCAAAAGTATCTGTTCATATGATATCATCTGAAGACACGATATTAACAATTGTCCTTCCACACAATTATACGTGTTGGCAACAACTAGCATCTACGAGTCGGTTATTAATGTTTTCAATACACAAACGAACTCAAGTGTCACTTTAGCTGACAAGGTCGGCTTGTGGAATGTCTGAATGTGTTCACCCTTCGTCAGGCATCACAAATTTTGGAAACACTTACGGCGAGGTCAGCATCCTGTGTCCGAATGGCATCATAGGCATCGTGGCTCTCATACGGGTTGCGATGGACCGCCGATTCCTTAGGGGCATGGGCGTAACCATGGGGGGCGGGGGTGGGATGGCCGTACACTGGGGCAGCAATTTGACGGATAGGTTTGAAAAAAGCCAACTATAATTTTGCCGCACTTTTCTTACCGTAAACATTGTGGGTGGGAGCGTATGGACCGGGGTGAGCTTGGGCGTGGTAGGGGCTGTATTCAGGAGCATGATGGGGTTGAGGGGCGTGGTAGGGGTTGGGTTCGTGATAAGGGCTGGGCTCATGATAAGGGGCCGGTGATCCATGGGGGTGGATCAGAGGAGCGGCATGTGGGGCGTGTCTGAGATGGGAATCGGCTCCGAGGAGGTCTTCATTTCCAAAGGCCACGGTAGCTAAAGCCACGATCAACTGTAAGTATATAGGAGAACATTGCAATGGAGAGAACGTTTGGAGGCTTTGGGAACCAAAGAGGCTCACCAAGTTCTTCAGAGCCATAATGATGTTGTATCTATCACTGAACACCAATAATTCAAGACTTGTGTGATGATTCCGAGATCCGATCAGTATTTATAGGCAAGCAAATTTCAAAAAAAAAACGTGCCCGGGCTTGTTCCCGCCAACATTTGCATCCTCTGACGCGCTTGACGCGTTTTCCTCAGGGAATGCGTACACGCGCGTCAGTACGTGTGTACGTGCACCAATGGATCTCACCTACTAAGAAGTTATTGCACTACCAGAACAGAGCATAATCCTGCAATCTTGTGTAAATTGTAGCACCATTTGCTATGTGTTGCCTCAACATAATGGAATGTATATTACAACTTTACTGTTTACTAGAAATATTTAACGGATTGAAACGTTCTTTTTTCAAAGAAATAGAAGAAGCAAGAAGTGATTATCTTCGTTCTCACAGCCAGATTTAGTGGATGGTTACTCTGTATACAACCTTGTATGGAATATATATACTTAACCTTAGTTTACACTTGGTTCGTCCGAAAGCAATTTTTGAGGGCAACTCTATATTATTTAGTTCATTATTGAAATCTGTTGTTGATCGAACATGCTTACGACAACAAAGAATGTAATGAAAAAGTGTCGTTTTTTCAAAACAAGGTTTTAAAACCAACACTTCATGTGTCTGTACATACTGTATTTAATTTTGAATGTTAAGTTTAATTCGTCCGTTTTGTCATTGTTAAGTACTTCTGCATTACATTTTGACAAGAGGGTCAAAGACGGATTAAATAATTATGTCCGTCAACAAGTACTTTTATGAACATCAAGAGCTGTTTTTCAATCAAGAGGTGTTACATACTGAACATGAATTTTTGGGTTAGCGGCAAACGTTTTCCTAGATCAAGAGATGTTCTTACATCCAAATTTGAATGTAACCCTACCATATGAATAACATGTCGAAGTATGTGGCGATACTTCAAAATGTACTGCAATAGTTAGCTCTTTCATGAATTTGCGGAAAAGGATTCATTGACTCCCAACATGACGGAGGAAGTGTTGTTCAGCAACAGTTTGACTTTAAATCATCCTGTTACACAATTAGCGCTCATGACATTTTGGGGCATCGGGAATCAACGTCTGTCGTCTTCGTCAGTTGGGGTTATCGGCTATTTAGAACACTTCAGCCACGACAACCCAAGAAAGGTGAATGGGGAGTGAACAGCTTATTGTCAGCTGTCGTTTGACGTACTTAAGCTGTGCTCTCTCATTCAAGACTTGGATTAGCAAGAGAAATTCTAGTCTATCTCGGTTTCTCATTGTTCAGAAAGTGGCTCAGTGGTCTAGGGGTATGATTCCTGCTTTGGGTGCAGGAGGTCCCGGGTTCAAATCCCGGCTGAGCCCTGTGTTTTGTGCAGGAGGTGTAAATATATTTCTTGTTCTTTTTGCCTTTTATCATTGAATAGGCTAGAACTTGCAAGAATAAAATCAAGTTTTTAGCATGCCTTTGGATCATGTGAGCATTGCTTGGTTGACATGTCTTCTATGGAAGCACAGAAGATTGATTTTAAGTGACAACGATAAGACGTTCAAGTGTTCCGATTTTTAGAGTTCCTAAAGTAATATCTTCCTTGGCAAAAATATGCTACTAGGAATTTACTTTATAATTTTCACCTTCCTCCTCAACCAGCAGTTGTGGCCGAGTGGTTAAGGCGTTGGACTTGAAATCCAATGGGTTCTACCCGCGCAGGTTCGAACCCTGCCGACTGCGTATCATTCTTTTTCTTGGAACGCTTTGGCTACATTCACTTCTCGTAAATTATGATATGATTGCACGTTTTATCTTGAGACACAAAAGTTCCATCTGGGCGGCATTGTACTCTAGGAGAACCATCAAAGTGAACCATGCAACAGTCTGTCTCGGAATTCGGGGGATTTCAGTGTTTTTCCGTTGGATTGTGAACCGCAAAATGTAGTCAATCCCTTAAGGCTCTTTATCGTTCGTGTGGATGTATTGGAGCAGTTGGATGAAATGGCAACAACCTTACAGGACAATCAAGGAGTTTCAGGCTTGCCAATCAAAACAGAGACTCAAAGTTAAAATATTATGGCCAAAATTCTTTCTTGAACTCTCCTCAAGAAAACAAGTGTATAATAACGTGAAAATCGGACATTTGTTAGAGTAACTCGGAATTTATCATGAGCACATCACATATACTGAAAAAAATCAAGATGAAGTTGCTGCGGACGAACAGTATTCTGATATCCATGGGCTGATGGTTGATGGGCCTCAACGCCAAAATGGCAACCCTCCCGTGACAAAGGAGCGGAAAGGGGAATCAATTAAAATTCTGTGGGAAGAACTGTCACTAGTTCCGTTTGGTCTCAATTTTGGTCAGATATCTCTGTTGATGGTTGCCTGTTGCAAGCGAATGGTCTGTTGCTATAATTATGGCGTCAATGGAGCACATATTTGAATAAGATGTCGCCAGCAGGCTAGGCGTAACTCGGGTTGAATGTCATTGTCAATTGTTATCAAGGGCTTGAGCCAAAAATCAACGAATGAATTGCCAAATTGAATTTCCCTGAATTTCATTGTCAAACCACGAGGAATTATTATCAATGTCGACAAATAGCAATAATGAGATTCTGAAGTGGTCAATATCCGTGCCGGAGGTTGAACACCAATTTAGAGTTAGATGTCATACACAAAATAGATCACTTAGGATTATCATCGTTGTTCAAGAGAAAAATCAACGTGGTTGATTAGCATTTTTTGACTTCCTCAAGCTGTGGCAAGATGTTGGTCTCTTTTGAATTGCTTGCAAGATTACATTGAGAGATTATGTGGCTGGATTCTTTTCAAAGTGGTTGTTGGTTGGTTCTAGTTTATATCTTGGAAGATTGCCGTGGTTTTAGTTGTCGATCAAGTCTGTTGGAGATGGATTACCGAGTAAATGTCAATCATTGCTTGTATACCGAACAATGCCGCCTTTTGTCCTACCAATTGCCATACCATGAATGATGGGAAGCTTAAGAAACGCGCCTTTTGACCACGTTCCAAATGGAATCGCCCCACTTCGGTATTTTTGCCATGATCTCAATGGTATCAATTTTATTACTTTAGAAACTTTTCCTTAAACGCCACTCACCAGAGAGGAAAAAAATGAGAAAAGGTTAATATTTAGAAGCAAGTAACATATGATATAAAAGCAGTTGTGGCCGAGTGGTTAAGGCGTCAGACTCGAAATCTGATGGGCTATGCCCGCGCAGGTTCGAATCCTGCCGACTGCGAAGTTACCTTTTTCCATTTGGTTAATTAAGTCCTACGGTAACGCAAAAGCTTAAAGTGCTCTTCAGAGTCATTAAGGGATAGGATGAGGCTTATGAGTTTGATTTTTGAGCATATTTCCATACATTTGAAAGCTTAGTCGGATTTCTCGGTTCAAAGCTCGAACATTCCCTCACACATATTTAAATGGAAACACTGTCTGGTGTCTTTCGAATTCCTAAATTGACTGAAATGCCTCATTTTTTAAAACAATGTGGTGATGGCACTTTTAGAATTAGGTAAACTAAGTTTTTTTGAACTCTGCTTTATACACTAGTTTAATTCGTAAGCACCTAAATTGAATTGTTGAGCTAAAATAAATGAAATCTTTCCATTTCAGGTCAGTTTTTTCTGGCCTTCACCTTATTTTACAACACAAATTGCGTTGCTTGATGCTCAATGAAGTTCTTGTAAGACTAAGAATTATCATCAGTCTGGAGCTTAAACATATATTTTGTTTTAAATTTTAGATTCCAAACAATTTCCACATTTTTTGAGCATATTTTTTTTCATTTTCATGATTTTACACATTTTCACGTTACTGCGCATTTTTTTCGTGTAAATATTTTTTAATTCAACTTTTCAATCATTCGCTAATTTTTTGGAGTGAAATCGGTTTTGAATTCTTTGAAAAACATCTTGAAAGATGCATGTTTTTATAGCATTCATTCCATCACAAAGAAATCCTTTTTACTCTTGTAATTTTTTCCCGATTACTTCGGGATTTTTCAACTATTTACCTACTTTTTACTTTGTAGTAAAAACAACCAATAAAAAGTTTAAAAGCTTTCACCAACTATAACTCCGATTCCTAACTATTGTTTACAACATTGTTAATATGATGCCATAAGTAGTGTTATTGAGGCATATGTTAAAAGTATATTCCTCTCATTGATTGGGTTTTCTCAGATAAATGTGAAAAAACGTTAGAACAATTCGGTGATGTTGGTGATACAAGTAGTAGATGTATGAAATAAATTCATGGCAATGCTACAGTGGTGACTTTTTGAAGTTCCACCAATGAAATGAGATCCCAATTTGAAACAGAATGTTGGATCAAAGAAGGAAAGTGTAAGTTTATATCCCCAATTTGGTTTTTGTTTACATTGGTCACAACATTCCAATTTATAAACTCAGATTAGTCGTGTGTTATTCTGTTGCGTTTGACCATACGCAAAACATGTCGCATTAAAGCAAAAGTTGATACCAAAAAGATATCTTAAATAAGAAGACTTTAGTCCTTATACGTTTACTTCTTGGCCAGTTGATTCTTTTTGAAGTGACAACTAGCTCTTCTTTGATGATGCCCATATTTTGCATAAATGTGACACTCGTACAGAATTCATTTCCAACTTTCTCCTCTTAACTTCGAGGAAATCTTCATATTCAAGATTACAGAACAAGAGTCTAAAATGACGTAATTATTCAGGTAGTATTTACAACCCTGAAATCGTTCTAACTTTGTAAATTTAGATTAAAAACATTAGTCCATAAATAAGTCGAGCAGAGTGGCGCAGTGGAAGCGTGCTGGGCCCATAACCCAGAGATCCGTAGATCGAAACTACGCTCTGCTATGGATACCTTTTTTTTTCTACCCTCTTGAAAATGTCTGAATCTAATAAAATGCATAAAGCTCAAAAATTCCCCGATACATTCAGATGTCTGGGGATACAAGAATCCTCTATCTTACATTTATAAGTAGGTATAAAAATCCTTTTGCCGTTTTCAATTTGAAATTGTTAGTCATTTCTTGTCAATTTTATGCATAGTAGCTTTAAAGTGAGATAAGCCTAACCGAGAAGCACTGAATTTCCTAGAGAGGGAGGCTAGCAATGAGAATTATAGCTTCCGGTAGAATCAAATAAATTATTTCTTCTGCAAACACGACCTTGCTTGTGTTCAATGGGCTACGACTCAAATTTCAGTGCAAATCCTACTGAGAATGAATGAGCTAGCCCTCTTCTGGTAGTTATTGCACCAAAGATGGGCGAGCTCATTGATTGCCTGCTTTTTCCAGTACATAAGTTTGAAAAGGCATAACGTTTCACTCCAGCATTGGTTTGATCTGAAAATTTAAATACATACTCAATCTAATCCAAGCAGGGTCTCATTTGCAAAAGAACGGAATTGAATTGATTATATTGCAAATCACATTGCTTGCCCCCCCAGTCCAGGAAAATCAGTACTTCTTGTTCAGACTGGCATATCACTATCTATTGTGCTTATATTGCTCGGTAATATTTTGTACTCGCACGTTCTGTTGAAGTCCATCGATGATTCCAAATCCTAAGTATTTTAAGGATAATAAAAGTCAAAGTTGGATATAAGAGTAATAATGTTATGCCGTTAAACAAGTAAACCAATATCTCACCAACTCTTAACAGAAAAATGTACAATGTTGGATTAAAGAACTTTGGAAATAACCTTGTCTTTGGCGCCGACGAGAAAGCACTTTAGTTCATAGCGCTCCTTGACTGAAGAATAACTCGACACAACAAACTAGATGCTGATGTCTTCCTTATTCTTAATGTATTGTCACACTTTTTCTTTCCCTATACCTGGATCATGCCCCTTGGATTTCAAGATGTCAGGGTTTTTTCATTTCCAATCTCTCTCATTCGTGAATGGAATCTCAGCCCTGCAAGAAATTTGAGATCAATCAAAAAGCAGTCAAGCACGTTTTGAAAGCACGTGGCGGATCAGAACAGAGATACACAGATGAGAGATACTTGCCAATTTTGAAGGACAATTTTCACAGATAACTGACCAAAGATTGCTAGAACATTAAAAATTCCGGCAATTATTCGCCCGAGTATGTCCAAAATGCAACGCTTAAGTCTTAATTGTTTGAAGCAGCTTGTTCATGATTCCCAAAAATGGCCAAATCTAGAAAAGCAACAACATTAGCTGAAATATTAAGTACTTTAGCAAGTTCATAAATTTGATCTAGTTACTCAAGTCATTCTTATCTTCATATACTTCAATAACTTCAATGTGAACATAGTCAATCGAGGTTGTACCGTAGATAAATTAATGAGAGATATGTTAATTCTGACGTCGCCAACAACGCCCTTTATGTGGGATTACCAAACAAAATTAACCTTGATCAAAATTTCAGCTGATTCCACAAAATAAGCGCCTCTTGCGGTCAGATTCAGACATAGTTGCCAGCTAGAGAGCGGGTTTTAATGCCACCTTTGGCAAAACTGTGGTAAAATAGGTTTTTCCTTAGATGCTTACATTTCTTTGCAATGGCATTATGATATCAAACTCCAACATTTCGGAGAAATGTTAATGTCAAGAAAATCTCTAACAGTTTGCCAATGAGTGGCATTAAAACACACTCGCTAGCTGGCAACTATGACTCAATCTGACCGCAAGAGGCGCTTATTTTGTGGAATCAGCTGAAATTTTGTGCAGGGTTCATTCTTAAAAATGATGGTTTTGTAAGGAACGTCATAGCATGCGCTACCTTGTTTGGAACCCAAATCTCCCTCTTGAAGTTTGATTCACAGAGTCAATCCAGAAAAGACAATCTGTGTCATCTAGAGGTCACAGATCTCCGTACTGTTGCGGTGGTCTGCTTGATTAGCTAGCACCAAATAGTCTGGAGCTGGTTTGTGGTTGAACTATGAAAAACGACTTTCCTGAGTAGAACAGATTGCGATAGAGCGGCCCAGGTCAACTTCAAAAGGGGCCTACAAAACGATAGGGGGACTGGCCCAGCCTGTCGTATCTGTCAATATCTGTGGATGTGAAGCTTATCTACTAATGAATTTCTTACTCTGCGGATTGAATCACGTGCACATTTTTTTCCTTCGATTTTTGGATACTTGTTACATTTCAAGAATCCCTTTGAAATTATAAGTGTGTAAAAGCAAGGAGTGCATTGACAACAGCGATGGCAATAAGCTTTGTGTTTGTAACTTCAGATATCGGTGGTCTGACAGAGTCTTTAACCGAAACTGAAATTTAAACCGACTCGCCTGAAGAAATAGTACAGGAGCAAAGGCAAATAATAGTTAAGATAAACGATTTCATTCAAATTTTATGTTTTCTCACACACTTTTTCATATAGCTTTAAATTTCAGTGACTTTTCTGAAAATGAAGGTTAAATGCATATTTATTTGCCTTTCTCTTCTTTCTCTTACTACTTTATGTCTGTCTTTAACACATTTTGTCGTACTCTTTTCGTATTCTCCTCTATTTTCAGTTTATTTTTATTTTTCTTAATATCTTTTTTTTGTGTGTCTTTTTTTCAGGTTTCCTTTAGTTCCTAAGTTCTATATTGTCGTTTTTAATGTCCTTTTCATACTTACATTCTTAGTTATACTGGCAAATTAATTTGTCTTGATTAGCGATTTTAATCATTCTTTTATCGTTTTTATCCAATATTTTTCTTCCATATTTGAGGATTTGTTCTTCATTGTATGTTATCCTTTGTCTTATCTCTTATCAGTTAGGTGTGAGATTGGTTGTCTGACTCTCTCTTGAGCTAGGTTGGTCGAAACTCTTGTTTTTCTTCTTTCCTGTTGGCCAGAAAGGGTACTATTCCATTAGGTGACTGTCTTCTCACAGTTAGGTGTGAAATTGTTTGGTTGGCTCCCTCTCTTGGGCTAGGTCAGTCTGGTCAGCTTCTTCACCTAGTTGTTGTTTCCTGTTAATCTTTCTTCACACCCCCTTCTTCTCTCATTACTTTTGTTAGAGTTGGTTGTTAGTTTTTCCTTCCATTTACATGATGGAGGCTATCTTGAGTCAGGTTAGCGATGAGGCTAGGAAATGTCTGCATTTAGCCTTAGAAGGGAAGGACCCCTCTGTTGTCAAGAAGGCTTTCATTGTTGAGGCTCTGGTTGCTTGGGTTAGTCAGACCAGAAAGCTCGTTGATTCAAAGGTGGCCTCAACTGTAGACAACTCCACTGAAACAGAGGCAACTGAGGTCGAGTTGGTTGAAGTAGCTCAACCAAAAATTGTCCAGAAAGCTCTAGCTTGTAAGGAAGTCTGTCCTGACCACAAAAGGCAGCCTTGTAGTCCGGATAGAAAAGGTTGTAGCTCTTTTGAACACCCACAGTGGTGTCAAAAATTGTTGAAGTTTGGGCTCTTGAAATACAACAAGAAAGGGTGCTCAAAGGTCGAGTGCCCCTTCTTCCATCCGTACATGTGTCGTAGATCAATGAGTAGTGGGACGTGTTTCAATGTGGAGTGTAGACAGGTTCATGTACGAGGTACTCAGAGGAAACCGAGACCAGCAAAATCTGGGTCTCCTAGATATGGTTATAGGTTAGCATCCAATCCCCAACCAATCCCCCAAACATTTTATCCTTTTAGCATCCCCCCTCCCCGTTCTCGTCCTCCTCCTCCCAACTCCTTGTCCCATTTCCCTTCCCTCACCTCAAAACCTATTCCTATTTCTACCCTTCTCCCCAACATCCATAACCCGGTTCCTCCTTCCACTTTTTCCTATGGGCAACCTAGGTCCTACTCCAATGTAGTCGCCCCTCCCCCTCCCCAAAAATCCCTTCCTGTAGAGCAAAATTTTGTTAGTAAGCAGGATTTTTTAAGGTTAGACAGGAAGGTCCAAGAACTGATAGACTTGGTCCATCGGAAGACTTTAAGCCCATAAAAGGGCTCTATTTGAACGTGCATTGTCTGATTTCCAAAAAAGACAGCACAAAGGTCAAAGTATTGGAGGAGCTAGCCATTGATAGAGAGGTCTCCTTCATTTCTATCACAGAGACTTGGCTTCGTCCAGGAGTTTTAGACGAAGAAGTAGCAATAGCTGGTTTTAGACTAGTTCGATGTGATAGAGTACGCCCTGATAATCCCATTTTCCCACATGGGGGCGTATGTCTATATGTCAGGAAAGACTTACTTCTTAGTCATGTACGAATGTCGAATGGAGAAGTAGAAGTTTTGATTTGTCATATCAAGGCCCTTGATCTTACGGTTGTAACAATGTATCGGCCACCTTCTTGTAGCTCTTCTTCATTTCTGTCAGCTCTCCAATTCATTGGAAAGGAGTTAGATCGAGAGGTTTGTTCTCGACTCTTTGTTGTTGGCGACTTCAATTTTCCGGCTAGCATTGTTGAGTGGGAGGTTAGTCCGGATGGGTACATTCCCATTTCGAAAACAGCATCGCCGTCTTTCGAAAAATTAGAAGAGTTTGCGATCTTGCGTAATCTCTCTCAACACGTTGGTGTTGCAACCAGAGCAGAGAGTGTTCTGGACTTAGTTTTTTCCAATGACCCTGATCTGATCCAGTATGTCCACGTTGCCCCATGTAGTCTTTCAGATCATCACATTCTTGAGATAGGGTCGACCATTACTCAAAAGCCGGCGAGCTCTAGAGTTAAACCTGCTCAAAAGGTGGGCGTGGCCAAGTTTAAGTTCAAAGATGAACACTGGCCCATTATTGTTGAAAGATTAGGCGAGTTGGACTTGATTTCCATTCTAAAGCAGGAACCATCAATAGATAAAGCTATAAATAAGCTAATTTCACTTTTTGACGAGGTTTGTTTGTCCAGTGGTATTCCAGAAATAGTGGCAAAAGGTAGGCCATTGTCTAGAATTCCAAAGGTTAGGAAGAAGTTGTTCAAACGGAGTTGTCAGCTTTCGAATAGACTTCGACGTACTTCAAATCCATTTGTTGTAGCCAGCCTCCAAAGCAAATTGGATGTGGTCCAATCAAAAATTAGGGCCTCCATTGATTCCGATCAGTTAGAGAAGGAAAGTAGAGTGATCCAGGAGGTTAAGACTAATCCAAAGGCGTTTTTCTCGTTTGCGAATACAAAGAGAAAAATGAAGCATCCTGTAGGACCTTTTGAGGTCGGCGGTAAAACCGTCAATGATAGTGAGGTTATGGCCAGTATGCTTGGAGATCAGTTCTCAAGTGTATTTTCAATTCCAAAAAGGGTAGTCAGAGCAGGCCATGACTGTAGCAATGTTTTTGATGAGACTGGCATTGATAGTCAGGATAATCGACTGGAGGATCTGGTAGTCACAGATCAAGATGCTTTTGAGGCCATCAAGAGCTTAAAGCTCTCGAGTTCTCCTGGACCTGATGGTGTGACATCTCAGTTTCTGATGAAATGTTCACAGATTCTTGCCCCTGTTTTCTCCTATTTGATGCGTTGCATTTTAGATCAGGGCAAGTTTCCCTCCTCTCTAAAAGTAGCTCATGTCGTTCCAATTTTTAAGGGCGGAGATAAGTCACTCCCTAGTAATTATAGGCCCATTTCTCTGACCTCCAGCGTTGCAAAGGTTTTTGAGAAGATTATGAAGTCCAAGCTTGTAGATTATTTGGAAGTCCATGATTTAATTCCTTCTGGACAGCATGGGTTTCGAGCTCATTTTAGTACAGTAACCCAATTGGTTGATCATATTGAGCAAATCATTGAAGGGCTCGAAAGTCATGAGTCAGTTGATGTAGTCTATCTTGACTTTGCCAAGGCCTTCGATAAGGTAGATCATGGTCTTTTGCTCGATCAACTCAAAGAGTTAGGGGTCCAGGGTAAGGTCCTGACTTGGATTGGTAGTTTCATAAGCGAAAGGAAGCAAATAGTTAAAGTCGAAGGATCTTTTAGCGGCATGTATGATGTCAAGTCAGGTGTTCCGCAAGGTTCAATTTTAGGTCCGCTCTTGTTTATTCTCTTTATTGCTCCTCTCCAGAATTTTAGAACAAAAGCCAGTATTTCTTCATATGCTGATGACACAAAATTAGTTTGTGGAAGGAATGGGCAGGACTCGAAATGTTTAGTTGAGGACTTGGAGAAGGTCTACTCTTGGGTTGGCGAGAGTAACATGGCATTGAACGGGATGAAATTCCGCACAATGACGTATGGGGCGTCAAAATTAGATGTTCCTCTCAAAGACAATGGAGGTTGTGATATTGAGCAGGTATCGTCCATGAGAGATTTGGGAGTTGTCGTCCAAGATGATGGAAAGTTTGATGAGCATATCCAGTTGAAAGTGGGGAAGGCATTTCAAACGTGCGGCTGGATCTATCGCACTTTCAAGTCCAGAGATAGTATTACGATGCTAACTCTGTACAAGTCGATTGTTCAGCCGCATCTTGAATATGCCTCACCCATTTGGGCTCCAATGAGTTCAGCAGGTTTGCAAAAGGTCGAGCAGGTCCAAAGATGTTTTACTAGGAACATCACAGGAATGAGAGAGCTCTCATATTGGGAGAGGCTCCAGAAGTTAGGGTTGTACAGTACTCAGAGAAGGTACGAAAGGTATCTGATACTGTATGTTTTTAAGAGCATTCATGGGCTCTGTCCTAACCCAGGATTTGAGATCAGTTGTAGCGATCGTAGAGGTTTTACGTGCGCTCTGAGAGCACCTCCAAATCCTAAGGAATCAAGGCTAGTTCGAACAATGAAGTCCTCCTCTCTTCTTTATCGGGCTCCTTCATTGTTCAATTTGTTACCCATTAGTCTTCGTAGGGAATATGTTGGAGCTGATCCTCTAACAGCATTTAAGGCAGGATTGGACAAATTCTTAAATACTATTCCTGACCAACCCACTATACAAGGGTTGTATAGATCTGCCAACAGTAACTCATTGGTAGATCAAATTTCATATAAACATTAATTATTGAAAATATAATAATGATTAACTCTCTTTACAGGGAATCCCATTCCTTGTAGCGGTATTGAAAAATCCGCCCCCCCCAAAAAAAATAATAAAAATAAAAATAAAAATAATAATAATAAATCAAAGTTTAAGCTTTTGATCAATCGCCAGCGTAAGGTCAAGTCTTGTCGAAAAAATCAGATTGACTCATCAAACTAACAACGATCACTTACAGAGTTTGCTTTCTTTTTTTGAAAATGTTTTCAACATCTGATTCGTATTCCGAATGTACATTTTTGGACAAAAAATGGTTATATACAGTATTTATACCTAGTAATTTTATGTTACTTGCGCCACGAAGATTGAAAGTACTTCGCTAGCCGGCTAAAATCGTCACGAACGGTAAATTTTCACCACCATGTTTTTAATGCTATACAAGCCTCTGAGAAGAAGTCTTGTTTCAAACATACAACCAAATTTGGAAAAATAATTCCCATTGGTACTAGAGAGCAGTTGTGGCCGAGTGGTTAAGGCGTCAGACTCGAAATCTGATGGGCTATGCCCGCGCAGGTTCGAATCCTGCCGACTGCGATAAGTATCGTTTTTTTTCCTCAGATATTTCTCACGAGGTCCTAGACAATAATATTGCTTGTTTCCACCAGAAACTCTGCACAAGAGAGAAAGATATTAAAGGTAAGAAAGAGGAAGAAAAGCACACGTTATGCATATTACTTCTGTTAGGAATGTTAATGTTAATATTATTACCTTGAACAGTAATATAAATATAGTCCTTCCCTCTTCAGCATCAGTAGCAGAGTGGCGCAGTGGAAGCGTGCTGGGCCCATAACCCAGAGGTCCGTAGATCGAAACTACGCTCTGCTAGAATTTTTCTTATTAAAATTCATGTATTCTGGAATGAATAAGACTATTTTTTTAAGTTAAGCGTCTTTGAACATCGCGAAAGCTGTAAGCGGGCTAGTTTTTGACTTCATTCATTTTTCAAAAGGTAGGAATGGCTGAAGCTCGTTTTAATAATTCAATAATCCATTTATTGCTAGACAATCAAGAGAGATCCTCGATTTGTTGTGCCTGAGGTTCTAAAATGGCCCACAAGAGGCGCACCTTGTGGGTATTGAGAAAATAAAACAAGAACGTCATCTTAATCAACCTTCGAAGAACCTAATTTTGTAAATCAAAATGTGTGATGGAATCATTTTCAAGTATGTAACATGGGTCTCATTTGACGCATTCCACTCGTTTTGAGGCATTTCTAATGATCATGGGTCAAATTTGGTGCCTTGAGGATCTCCAATGAGGTTGAGAGAATCTATTTATTTTGAATCTATTTGAGTGGATGGGCACATGTGGATTGTGATCAACAATCCATATTATTCAGGGTGGTCATTTCATTAATATTCCTAATTTTCTAAATGGGTTTCAAAAACCCAACTTTGGATTGCAATCTTTCTTGTTTTTTGAAATTCATTTCCAATTTTAGCTCTGCATCAGTTTAAAGTAACAAAACGTCAAATTCAAGGAAGGGTTTTTGAAACATTTTTAGAAAGTTAGGAATAATAATATGAAGCGAGCACCCGGAATGATACCGAATATGGTGTCATGCTCGTGGTTCATTTTTGAACCTCAGGCACAACATATCCGGATCGGGGCTCATTGAATGAGAAACGAACGCTTAGTTGCTATATCTATCTATTGCCATACAATAGATCGGGTTGTAATTAAATCCCAAAAAAACGGTTTACAGTTTCCTGTCGTACCACATTTATCAATTTTCTGTCAACAACATCATTTTATATTTTATATAAAGTTTTTAATAAAATATAAAATTTTATATAAAGTCATTTTATATCGATCCACATGGAGTATTCTAATATTCAGCATTACCAAAGATGCCATTTTGGGACTTTTCTGCTTTACCGCTTGATCGCTTCTCCCATAGCTCCCAAACATAAGGAGACATGTTTGTGGCCTTATAGATTACTTTTAATTACAATAATGTGGAAGAATTGCATATTTTGCCTGATTATTTTCAACGTTATTATGAATAGAGCCCGGATTTTTTTTGCTGAAAAGTGACAATATACATTAAACGCACTTTTTCTTCAAATGCTTTCAGTATTTGAAACTTAGCCGGATATACGAAAAATATCCTTTGACAACGCCATTATTTGGCATGATTTTAAGAAAATTTTTGAATCAAACAACAATCAAGCTCTTAAAAGAATATTTCACCAAAACGGATTAAGAAATTTGACTTAACAAAGACTAAAATGCAAAGCCCATTTAGATCAAGCAACATCGTGGGCTCTTTTACACAAAAGGTGATTTTAACCGAAAGGCAACTCATGAACATTTAAATTCTCTTGTTTTGGATTAGGCAATAAACTACAACAACTGCACAAAAAATTGTCAAAAACTTACATTCTTAGTAATAATTTCGTAAGGTAGGATAACCTGTTTTCCTTATGATGTTTGTAACAATATTGTCTTAATTTACAATGATAGAAGTAATCAAAGTTATAGAAAGAGAAGTCATAATTGATTTGCATCACGATTAAATATTCAATTTATCACATTTTACCAATAACAAACAAAAATGCAAAATAAAAACACAACAGATGAAAGAAGTCAAAAAAGCACAAAAAAAAAACGAAACGAAAAATAGGTTGAGCGAAAATAATTCTTCATGTTCCGCCGAAGTTTTTGCAATTATCGTCAAAAAACCTAAGGACAAAGCTCAAGTATCTAAACATAAAAGCTGCGTTTTCAAGGCAAATACACGCAGCTTATGTTGAAAAATTAAACTCCGAAGCAGCAACTGGTACTGGATTTTTTTCCAGTTTCAGAAGCCCCTAACAACATTGCCAATCACCTCACATCTCACAATCAAACTCATTTCAAACTATTCAACAAGAATTTTCAACACCATTGAACTATGGACAAGTGACTTGGGCCAAAAGCCACATCAACATAAAAATGAAACCAGTCAAATTAGAAACTAATGCAATGGGACTAATGCAAATTGTTCTTGGCAACTTGTGAGGTCGATGTAATTGGAAGAACACTGGCATCTGTTCCACAAGGAAAATCATCAATTTGGGCCAAAAGCCACACCTACGAAAGATGAAAAAGTTCTGAAACAAATACAAAAAGGATCTCATATCTGACAGGGGACACACGGAGTTGAACCATGGACCTATCGGACTGCAGCCGATTGCTCTACCACTGAGCTATATCCCCTTTGTCTTTGTACACGGGACTTGAACTGGGACTAAACTAAATTGTTTTTGGCAACTGCAGAGGTCGATGTAAATGGGAAAAGGGCTCCCAAATTCAATAAAAACGCAAACATGATCCACTGGCATCTGTTCCACAAGGCAAAATATCAATTTGGGCCAAAAGCCACAACTACGAAAGGTGAAAAAAATAAAAAAAACAAATACAAAAAGGATCTCATGTCTGACAGGGGACACACGGAGTTGAACCATGGACCTATCGGACTGCAGCCGATTGCTCTACCACTGAGCTATATCCCCTTTGTCTTTGTACACGGGACTTGAACTGGGACTAAAATAAATTGTTTTTGGCAACTGCAGAGGTCGATGTAAATGGGAAAAGGGCTCCCAAATTCAATAAAAACGCAAACATGATCCACTGGCATCTGTTCCACATGGCAAAATATCAATTTGGGCAAAAAGCCACAACTACGAAAGATGAAAAAAATAAAAAAAACAAATACAAAAAGGATCTCATGTCTGACAGGGGACACACGGAGTTGAACCATGGACCTATCGGACTGCAGCCGATTGCTCTACACTCTCTTGCTGTTCACGGGATTTGAACTGGAACCAAACTAAATTGTTCTTGGCAACTGCAGAGGTCGATGTAAATGGGAAAAGGGCTCCCAAATTCAATAAAAACGCAAACATGATCCACTGGCATCTGTTCCACAAGGAAAATTATCAATTTAGGCAAAGAGCCACACCTGCGATGAATGAAAAAGTTCTGAAACAAATACAAAAAGGATCTTAACACTGACAGGGGACACACGGAGTTGAACCATGGACCTATCGGACTGCAGCCGATTGCTCTACCACTGAGCTATATCCCCTTTGTCTTTGTACACGGGACTTGAACTGGGACTAAAATAAATTGTTTTTGGCAACTGCAGAGGTCGATGTAAATGGGAAAAGGGCTACCAAATTCAATAAAAACTCAAAAACTCAAACATGATCCACTGGCTTTTGTTCCACAAGGAAAATCATCAATTTGGGCCAAAAGCCACACTTACGATAAATGAAAAAGTTCTGAAACAAATACAAAAAGGATCTCATATCTGACAGGGGACATACGGAGTTGAACCATGGACCTATCGGACTGCAGCCGACTGCTCTACCACTGAGCTATATCCACTTTGTCTTTGTACACGGGATTTGAACTGGAGCCAAACTAAATTGTTCTTGGCAACTGCAGAGGTCGATGTAAATGGGAAAAGGGCTCCCAAATTCAATAAAAACGCAAACATGATCCACTGGCATCTGTTCCACAAGGAAAATTATCAATTTAGGCAAAGAGCCACACCTGCGATGAATGAAAAAGTTCTGAAACAAATACAAAAAGGATCTTAACACTGACAGGGGACACACGGAGTTGAACCATGGACCTATCAGACTGCAGCCGACTGCTCTACCACTGAGCTATATCCCCTTTGTCTTTGTACACGGGATTTGAACTGGAGCCAAACTAAATTGTTCTTGGCAACTGCAGAGGTCGATGTAAATGGGAAAAGGGCTCCCAAATTCAATAAAAACGCAAACATGATCCACTGGCATCTGTTCCACAAGGAAAATTATCAATTTAGGCAAAGAGCCACACCTGCGATGAATGAAAAAGTTCTGAAACAAATACAAAAAGGATCTTAACACTGACAGGGGACACACGGAGTTGAACCATGGACCTATCGGACTGCAGCCGATTGCTCTACCACTGAGCTATATCCCCTTTGTCTTTGTACACGGGATTTGAACTGGAACCAAACTAAATTGTTCTTGGCAACTGCAGAGGTCGATGTAAATGGGAAAAGGGCTCCCAAATTCAATAAAAACGCAAACATGATCCACTGGCATCTGTTCCACAAGGAAAATTATCAATTTAGGCAAAGAGCCACACCTGCGATGAATGAAAAAGTTCTGAAACAAATACAAAAAGGATCTTAACACTGACAGGGGACACACGGAGTTGAACCATGGACCTATCGGACTGCAGCCGATTGCTCTACCACTGAGCTATATCCCCTTTGTCTTTGTACACGGGATTTGAACTGGAACCAAACTAAATTGTTCTTGGCAACTGCAGAGGTCGATGTAAATGGGAAAAGGGCTCCCAAATTCAATAAAAACGCAAACATGATCCACTGGCATCTGTTCCACAAGGAAAATTATCAATTTAGGCAAAGAGCCACACCTGCGATGAATGAAAAAGTTCTGAAACAAATACAAAAAGGATCTTAACACTGACAGGGGACACACGGAGTTGAACCATGGACCTATCGGACTGCAGCCGATTGCTCTACCACTGAGCTATATCCCCTTTGTCTTTGTACACGGGATTTGAACTGGAACCAAACTAAATTGTTCTTGGCAACTGCAGAGGTCGATGTAAATGGGAAAAGGGCTCCCAAATTCAATAAAAACGCAAACATGATCCACTGGCATCTGTTCCACAAGGAAAATTATCAATTTAGGCAAAGAGCCACACCTGCGATGAATGAAAAAGTTCTGAAACAAATACAAAAAGGATCTTAACACTGACAGGGGACACACGGAGTTGAACCATGGACCTATCGGACTGCAGCCGATTGCTCTACCACTGAGCTATATCCCCTTTGTCTTTGTACACGGGATTTGAACTGGAACCAAACTAAATTGTTCTTGGCAACTGCAGAGGTCGATGTAAATGGGAAAAGGGCTCCCAAATTCAATAAAAACGCAAACATGATCCACTGGCATCTGTTCCACAAGGAAAATTATCAATTTAGGCAAAGAGCCACACCTGCGATGAATGAAAAAGTTCTGAAACAAATACAAAAAGGATCTTAACACTGACAGGGGACACACGGAGTTGAACCATGGACCTATCGGACTGCAGCCGATTGCTCTACCACTGAGCTATATCCCCTTTGTCTTTGTACACGGGATTTGAACTGGAACCAAACTAAATTGTTCTTGGCAACTGCAGAGGTCGATGTAAATGGGAAAAGGGCTCCCAAATTCAATAAAAACGCAAACATGATCCACTGGCATCTGTTCCACAAGGAAAATTATCAATTTAGGCAAAGAGCCACACCTGCGATGAATGAAAAAGTTCTGAAACAAATACAAAAAGGATCTTAACACTGACAGGGGACACACGGAGTTGAACCATGGACCTATCGGACTGCAGCCGATTGCTCTACCACTGAGCTATATCCCCTTTGTCTTTGTACACGGGATTTGAACTGGAACCAAACTAAATTGTTCTTGGCAACTGCAGAGGTCGATGTAAATGGGAAAAGGGCTCCCAAATTCAATAAAAACGCAAACATGATCCACTGGCATCTGTTCCACAAGGAAAATTATCAATTTAGGCAAAGAGCCACACCTGCGATGAATGAAAAAGTTCTGAAACAAATACAAAAAGGATCTTAACACTGACAGGGGACACACGGAGTTGAACCATGGACCTATCGGACTGCAGCCGATTGCTCTACCACTGAGCTATATCCCCTTTGTCTTTGTACACGGGATTTGAACTGGAACCAAACTAAATTGTTCTTGGCAACTGCAGAGGTCGATGTAAATGGGAAAAGGGCTCCCAAATTCAATAAAAACGCAAACATGATCCACTGGCATCTGTTCCACAAGGAAAATTATCAATTTAGGCAAAGAGCCACACCTGCGATGAATGAAAAAGTTCTGAAACAAATACAAAAAGGATCTTAACACTGACAGGGGACACACGGAGTTGAACCATGGACCTATCGGACTGCAGCCGATTGCTCTACCACTGAGCTATATCCCCTTTGTCTTTGTACACGGGATTTGAACTGGAACCAAACTAAATTGTTCTTGGCAACTGCAGAGGTCGATGTAAATGGGAAAAGGGCTCCCAAATTCAATAAAAACGCAAACATGATCCACTGGCATCTGTTCCACAAGGAAAATTATCAATTTAGGCAAAGAGCCACACCTGCGATGAATGAAAAAGTTCTGAAACAAATACAAAAAGGATCTTAACACTGACAGGGGACACACGGAGTTGAACCATGGACCTATCGGACTGCAGCCGATTGCTCTACCACTGAGCTATATCCCCTTTGTCTTTGTACACGGGATTTGAACTGGAACCAAACTAAATTGTTCTTGGCAACTGCAGAGGTCGATGTAAATGGGAAAAGGGCTCCCAAATTCAATAAAAACGCAAACATGATCCACTGGCATCTGTTCCACAAGGAAAATTATCAATTTAGGCAAAGAGCCACACCTGCGATGAATGAAAAAGTTCTGAAACAAATACAAAAAGGATCTTAACACTGACAGGGGACACACGGAGTTGAACCATGGACCTATCGGACTGCAGCCGATTGCTCTACCACTGAGCTATATCCCCTTTGTCTTTGTACACGGGATTTGAACTGGAACCAAACTAAATTGTTCTTGGCAACTGCAGAGGTCGATGTAAATGGGAAAAGGGCTCCCAAATTCAATAAAAACGCAAACATGATCCACTGGCATCTGTTCCACAAGGAAAATTATCAATTTAGGCAAAGAGCCACACCTGCGATGAATGAAAAAGTTCTGAAACAAATACAAAAAGGATCTTAACACTGACAGGGGACACACGGAGTTGAACCATGGACCTATCGGACTGCAGCCGATTGCTCTACCACTGAGCTATATCCCCTTTGTCTTTATAGACGGTGTCCCGATTCCCCTAAGCTAATTCTGGTTGATATATAATAGAATAATATGACCTAATATATCTTATCCTATCGAATGAGTCTAGATAGAAATAATATACGTACACGTGGTTTGAGGGTTAGTCTTCGACTGCCTAACCGGGAAACGAGGCTTTATTGTGAGCATATCTAAACATTCTAAACATAAAACAGGTTTGTCGATGAAAGCAGCGGGTTCCCTTGGTAAGAGCGTGTCCGGGACTCGACAGGGAGCCCAAAACCTCCGGTTGGTTGGTCCTCAGATAACTCCAAAGACATCCCGATTGCGACACACGGGACTTGAACTGGAACCAAACTAAATTGTTCTTGGCAACTGCAGAGGTCGATGTAAATGGGAAAAGGGCTCCCAAATTCAATAAAAACGCAATCATGATCCACTGGCATCTGTTCCACAAGGAAAATTATCAATTTGGGCAAAATTTACACATCGTCATATCAATGAACCAATGAAAGTTGAAGTAATCGCAAAAAAGGATTTCGTTTCTGACAGGGGACACACGAAGCAATTTCAAATTTTGATGTTTTGGGTGGTGATTAGAAAATAGTTTCGAAAATTGACCTCGAGTTCTGACTTGAATTCAAGAATTATGGTGAAATCAAACTTGTGTCACGACAGAAATTCTGTTTGAAATCTGATGTGTACTTCGGGTCCTTTATTCATTGATAAATCCTGTTCGACCATGAAAGTTTTCTCACAGACTGTTCATTCAGAAAACGTACGTTCTTATGTCATAGAGAGCCAGGCATTTCGGATTTACTTGACTGCACCATTAAATGTTGATTGGTAGGGATCTTATTGAAATTTCAAATCCAGAACTATTTCGATCCTCATCATGGTAAGATTTATCTGTATTTCTCATTTGCAGTACGTGCGTTTGGCTATTTTCATCGTGGATATCACTTTTTCAGATCAAATTGGCACTAATAGGAGTAGTAGTTCTTGTATATGTTGTTACAAGTATACATGGTGAAGCCAACAGACAGCCTCGATTCTTATTCAGGGTAAGACAAGTTAATCAATCCTTTTAAGGCTCAGTGTTTTTCATAAGGAACAAACCCTAGAATGGGAGTTTTTGCCTGACTTCAATGTTTTTATGTCAAAATTGGATATATTTATGAAATCAATTTATGTGTGTTTGATGCCACAAACAAATACTGATTGTCATAAAAAGCTTAACTAGCTAACCCTATTTGAGTGCTTCTCAAACCATCACACCAAGAATAAATGGAATTCAATATTTTTGTCATTTCAGACTACCGTCACTACCACTGCCACTTCCATGGTGTCAACTTCAACCGCTTGCTATACGACAACAGCTGCTCTTTCCACGCTTTGCGCTCGGAGAAAAAAGCGGGCTTTTCGAATCAGTCATGCACCCTTGGAACAGATTGCCAATGTGAGGATGATCGTTCCAAGCACCACTGTGGAAGTCTCAGGGTCAAATGAGTTTGATCCGACTGAGGTAAGCAATGATCATTTGTTGGATGATCCTAAATGACTCTAAACGTGACACATTCATTGGCAATGTTAGTCACAAACAGTGTTGACGTATGTACCAAAATTGTTTTCTCATGTTGGACATCTCATGTTCATGTCACATGTTCTCATGTTAGGACCTTTTGTTTGACAAAATGTTTAGTTGGATGAAAGAAAGAGCGCCGTCCTTTTAACATACTTACGTCATATGGTATGTTGACAAGCTTGAAGCATACTTCGTCACTTGACTACCACCCTTTTTGGTTATTGTTGCATTTTGGGGACCCTGTTTTGACATTCTCAGGCTCTTAGAATTTGGATTTGTTGTTACATATTATAATCTAAAGGAACAATTTGTGGGAATATTGAACAACCCTAAAATACTTTTGAAGTCAATAATGAAAGCATGCTTGAAGCATGCCTTGGCGTAGACAAAACATACTAGCTTTTGCTTTACTACTGGGGTCTTTTTTCTCTCGAAATGTGAAACTTTTCTTACGATGCTATTTATTACTATTCGAGGGATAAATCTGAATGTTAAATAAAAAATCTATAATGTCAAAAGTAAATTGAAGGTAGATTGCTGAAAATTGCAAGCAAAAACACACTAATATATTTATCATCTAGAAAAATCGTCCCAATGAGAAGGAGGTCTTTTCCGTGAAAAAGAAATACTATTTTGCTTTGTCATTTCAAATGAAGTTAAAACTTTCAATAGTAAAAGAGTTCAAATCATCAATAAAAAAGGGTGCGAAGTTTAAAATTCGTATTTTAATAGGCCGCCGTTAAAAAGTGAAAATATGATTGAATGAATGAGTAAATGAAATATTAAATATGTACTGCAATGTAATACTCAAATAGCACCTGTCAATCAGGTGAACTCAACTGTGCTATATATTTCAGATGTTATCCTCCAAAAGTCTCGATCGGGATGCGAGATTCCTGCAGTTCTACTACACCACTTCTACCATTACTTCAACTGTGACGAGCACTACCGTGACAGGAACAACTTCATTCACGTTATTGAATTGTCTGCCCAGTAGCTTTACTTACTCACCTTGTTGATTGGCTAACGTTGCCCTAATTCTTAGTATGAATGTCCCAATTTGTGAAGCCATGATGACTTGATAGACCGTTTTCTTGTTTCAATAAAATAATAAGACAAATGAATGATGTTGGGTACTTTTTAATAAGTAACAACACTGGATATAATGGCTAATGGCGAGTCTACACGGAAAACAATTCATCTCATGACGTAACAAACATTTGTCCAAATTTGTTAAGTAGAACTCAAATTATTTTTTGGCACATGTAATTGGTTGTCATATTTTTTGATGAATTGTTTGACGTGTAGACCGGCCAGAGGGGAGTAAATGACCAAACTTTTTTTCAATAGACTCATTTTTCAATAAAAATGTCTTTTGCAATGTCAAAGACATTCAAAGTTGGGTAATAATTCGAAATTTAAAAAAAAGTCCGGTTGATGTTTCAAGTTTCGATTTTAGTCCATTTTGAACATGGTCCTTCAATAAATAGTGAATTTAGATATGAATCTGTTAGACAAATTTATTTGATATTTTGGCTGAACTCGATCAATAGTGTACTCTAAAAAGTTATGAAATCCATTTTCTAAAAATCTTTTTTAAGTGCATTTTAAATGACATTATTTACACCATTTTGAGCTATTTTGGCATAAACTTTAGAACTTAAAGATTTTTATTTTCTTTTACGACATTGAAAAGCTAAATGAAATCCTTGAGAATTTGTTTTCTGATAAAACTAGCGTTTTTCGGCTTTTGGGGGGTCAAAAATAGAAATTCAAACCCAAATAACTCAGCTGCTAGTGAATGTATTTCTATTCAATTTCAGTTGAAATTAAATTAAAGATTAAAAAGTTTATCAGAAGATGCTATTTTAAATAGGTTCTTAGGTAGCTAATTTTTGTTCCTGGACTTCAATCATACAATAAAAGTAAATTTGTTCCTCATTGAATTGTGAGTTTATATAAATGCCAAGATGTTTTTGGGTATTTTGATCCAAGCCTAAACGCCATTTAAAACACCGTTACCTGTTTTGTAAAAAGCATGCTTCCAAAAGCCGGAAGAGTGTATATTTGTTAATTTGTCGTTGGTGCTGACTAGAAATGGGATATTATTGACAATCATAGCAAACAAGGAGCTCTTCGATTCCATTTACACATTCTTCCCCTCTTGGATCACATTTGGACACGTCTCCTTCTTCAAATGAACCAATGTTGGTCGTCCTCCTTTTCCATCTTGATGCGCCATCACTTCCAAAGGAGATGCCATAACCCTTCCCGAGGGTGAGGTCACCACATAAGTCTCCACACTTGGTTCCAAATGATTCCCCATTCCTCCTTCAAAATGAGGCGAAATGTATCGAGGGGCCGCTGGATCCCCGATCGACACTGACCTCATTGGCATCTTGGCTGATTCGTCAATGAGCTCGATCCGCCCTGATGGATCACCAGGGATTTTGGGAGCACCGAACGTCCCCAGAGACCGTCGATTATTATCCGGCTGATACTTGTGAACCTGGACCGAGCACGAACTGGAGGCTCTCAATTTGGGATGGGGTCGATGGCGATTGGCATGGCCACCCCCCAAGGGCTGATTAAGGGAGAGAGTACGATGAATGCTGGCCATGGACAAGGAACCATTCTGGAAAGATGAATCGTGTGGATGTGGATGTTATTCTAGGGGTGCCAGAGACTTTGGTGGTCAGTTGGATCCCATTGGGATAGACGTAATTCTGGACGACAAACTGTTCCTAATTGGAGCTGAAAAACATCGTGTGTGAAAAGTGGAAGTTGTTGAAAGAAACGGAACCTTGACGGTCTTCCAATTTTTTTGGGGGTTGAACATTCTTGAATTTCTTTTTTACGTGATGATTCTCGAGAGGTGTGCTAATTTCTGGCAAATAACAAAGTATCGCCCCAAAAATGACATTTTAAAGCGGAAAGATAAGAAAAAGAAATGAAATTTGGCGAACTAACAAATAAAAATACAACTCTTTGGGGGCACTAAGCTTTATATGCCCCAAATCTGCAATCATACTACTGCAATCACTTTTTTCTTCCAAAATATTTATTTTGACACATTTGGGTTTGCGTAAATATTATTTATTAGAATCTTTTGTTCTAATTAGTCTCTATTAATTCGATCTTTAAGAGTTGCTATCAACTTTTTTATCGAAATTCTCTGCGCTCTTTCACCTAGAATTTTTCTTGGCGATGTTTATCAAGTCAATGCAAATTTTCAAAAATACGTATATGTGGAAGGTCTAAATACAGCTTTGACCCCACTCCTCCAAAAAGCTTATTTAGTCTGGACAAGAACCACTAAATTTCTCTGGACTGGGAGGCTAACGAAAAGAATTATGTTTTCCACTAGGAACAGTTCAATAACGTTCGTCTGCAAATGAGACCTTGCCCATGTTGACTAGAATAAATATTTCAATTTTCAACTCAGTCGAACGTAAGAGTCAAAAGTTATGCTGTTTCAAAGTTCATTGCAAATCCTACTGAGAATGAATGAACTAGCCCTTTTCTGGTAATTGCTTTACCACAGAAGGGCAAGTTAATTCATTCTATGCTCTCTTCAGTACATAAGTTTGAGAAGGCATAACTTTTCACTCCGGCATTTGCTTGAGCTGAAATTTGAAATACGTAATCCACTGAATGCAAGCCAGGTCTCGATTGCAGAAGGAAGCAATTGAATTAATCTTACTGGAAATCATAATTCTCATGGTTAGCCTCCCACACCAGAAATTCAGTGCTTCTTGGTCTAGAGCTCTCAAGTATATACAGTGTCCTGTACTTAAAAGCAAAGATTAAGTCTGAAAAAGTTTTAGTCGAAAACTCTTGTTTTACGCTCTACTTTTCACGGTTGGTTCTGAATCATACATTCAAGGTAAATTCAAGTTAAAAAAATCATATCTTAAGCAGGACAAGACATGTTTTTTTGCTGGGGATCATTGTTGGTTTTTTCAAAACAGACCCAAATAAGCAAATTTTAGGAAAAGCAAGTTTAAAAACCGTGATAAAAATTCAGTTACGAATATCGTTGTGATGTGATCTATTAGAGATTTTTTTGGCAATCTTTTCAGTGAACAGAAAATGGGGATTTTCAAAAACAATGTTTGAGCAACGCAAAACACAACAGGTCAAAAAAGGTATTTTTTTAAGTTTTGTCTATTGATTCTATTTGAACTAATTTGCCTAACCTTTCTCCTAACATGTTGATTCAAAACAATAAACGAATATCACATTAAAATTTGACGCTCTCTTTTAGTTTTCTCTTGGTCGCAAATGCACCATTCTGCTGCAATGGGATGTTTGCTTGGTCTCATCTCAAACCAAATATGCTTTTATCTCATACCTGAAGGCAAGTTTCCAGGTTCTGCTGGAATAATTTGACTGCATTTTCTTCAGAGAAATAGCCTTCTTTCTTGTTCTTGATATGGAAATTGGCCGTCAGCATGCCCACAATTCTTAGATACTGGATCTGTGAGGCCAATTTCTGGATCTCCTCTTTCAATTCCTCATTCTCAGAACTTAAATCCTTGGGCTCATCGTGTTGATCTTCCACGGGGATACTGAACATACAGGCGGAATTGCCTTTGGCTCTGAGTTGGTCATCCAGATCATTAGCAGTCCCCTTGAATACTCGCCAAAACTGCAATCAAAAGAGATTGTGCCACTTTGAACGAACAAAATATTAGAAATAATAAATAGTCAAGGCTTTTCATTAGAGACAGGAAGTTAAGACGAATAAAACTGTCAAATTAGACGAATAAAGACGAATAAAATTACCTGATTAGACGAATAAAGACGAATAAAATTACCCGATTAGACGAATAAAGACGAATAAAATTGCCCGATTAGACAAAAAAAGACGAAAAAAACTAACTTACACGGGAAAAAAGACTAATGAATTGCATGTAAAGAGGATTAAAACTGCTGCCCATAAAGTAGACAAAATGTGTGGCCCAATTTAGGGGAAACAGCTGCACCCTTGTGCAAAACGGCAAAATCTACAAAGTTAACAAACGGAAAAGTGCCAAATAAGCAAGAAATGGTCAGTGGAACACATAAATTGAAAAATACCAAGAGCTCAAAACCGCCCTTATTTCAACGTTTTCAATAGAGCAATATTTAGAAGCAGATTTGCTGACATTAATTCTTCGAATAGTCAGATATCCTTTTCACTCCAATTTTCTTTCTTTGTGTCAGGAAACTCTACAAGTTAAAATGTAAGTGTGGATCATATTTTGTTGCCCAAGTTTTGGCGTTGAACTTTTTTAAAAGTGTCTATTTGATTCCAAATTTGAGAAAAAAGCTTCAAATCTAAGAAAAGTTTCAATTTTTGACTAATAAGAAGAAAAAAGTTGAGTGAAATTGCCGGATTAGACGAAGAAAGACGAATAAAATCCAAATTAGACGAATAAATTTGTCGCGAAGAATAAGGGTAAAAAAGACGAACAAAGACGAAAAAAAGTTAAGTTAAGTTCCTGTCCCTACTTATCATTTATGTTTCATAGGTAAAATTGTTTAAAATTTTCCAGAGAAAGTTTGAGGAAAAAGAGGATGTTGGCTTGGTTGCGTGATTCAAATATGTTTCTTCCGAACAATCCCTTTTGGTTGTTAAATGTAGAAGGTTTAGATTTATGATTTTTGCATACATTGAATTCCAGACGTTTCAAGGAGTAAGATCAGCTCACGAGCACGATCGGCAACCAGCAGCTAACACTACGCCGTAAAACGTATTGGATTTCTACTGCACAACAAAAAATACTTTTTTGGGCCCTGATGATGAGTCATTGACCAAAAAGCATTACACTCCTTTCTGACAAATTCATCCTGAGAAACTGCTTTTTGTGTCCATGTAATTATCTATCATCATCTAATTTCACACTAATAATGTGTAGCGCTTTGTTTACCAAGTTTTTATTTTTTAAGTGACATGAATTTACTGAAGCTTTGGATACAATTCTTATTTTATTTTCATATTTTTGGTTGGTTGCGGATTTTCCACTACCACTACAAGGAATGCGAATTCCCTGCAAACAAATAAATCATAAATACAATTTATTCAATAAACATTTATACCAAATTTGGTTTACCAACAAATTACTGTTGGAAGATCTGTACAACCCTTGTTATCAAGGAAATTTTGATTTAAAGTTGAAATATGCTTTCCTTGAATCCTAATTTTAGTTGAACCATCAATAACAGATGCTCATTGATTCATAGTAGGTAGTCTTTCCTCCAGAGCCCAATGAAGAAAAGAGTACAATCCTATAAAACGCCATCTAGTTATTTGACTTGTGAATTCCATTATCTTCATTTTTGTCTAACCCCCAATTCTTTCAGGTTACGTCATTCTTTGTGATTGAAGTTATACTTTTATAATAGTTGAAGTAACTAAATTTTTGGATTCAAATATGGTTAGTTGCGAATTGTTCAACTAGATTAGGTAAGATTGAATCGAATCATATTTTTCAGATTTAAATCCTTACAACCTCGACAGGTCGCAGTTAAGATAACAATGAAGAATTCTATAATGGCCAATAAGAACTAGATTTAAATAGTCCTCACTGAGCTGTGATGAGCCTTTATGGAATCTAAAAGCCAAACAAACTAAAAAGCGTTGTCCATGAGTGTACCCTTTTATTTCAGGGCTCTGCCATTTCCCCTTATTTTTTGTAGTGCTTACCTTGGTTCCGAGAACCAAAATAATGGTCGTCGTTGTGCTCATCTGAGTGCGCAAGAATCCTAAGAAGTATTTCATATCCGGTCCAGCGTGAGGAAACAAAAGTACACTGAAAGAAAAGTTCCTCATATTAGAGTGTCCTCTAAAGAATCTGTTCCTCTAACATACTGGATGGATACCATCACCAAATTGACGGTGGCTATGTTATAAATTGACCATCGGATTAGCTTGGCCTCTCCAAAATGAGTCCGAGCCTTCCTGACACTCACGCACACCCGCACTCCCCATAACAGGAAGACCAATTCACCTGGAAATGGAATGGAATGGACAGGATTAGGCCAATTACTTGTTGTACATTTCCTTCCAATGACGAGGATCAGTTACGTAGTCAGGGAAATGGAGATGAATATGGGTAATTGGTGCTTAAAAATGAGGTTCTTCTGAATGTACTGAGAGGGGAGCACAAGTGATTGCAGTTGATGCAACTCAGTCTTACTAAACAAAGCACGGATTATTGATAGGATTTAACGGATGGAAAAAAGGTAGTTATTCATGCGAAAGGTTTTTGGAAAAACATGAAAATTGACTTTTATGGAGTTTAGAGGTCAAAGTGTTTAACACCTAACCCCTTTCGGAATTGATCGTGAGTGGAGATGTATTAGATCGTGTGTTTTATCTGCACCAAGGCACACAACAATCATGCTTCCATTAATTTACTTCAAGTATATTCTTAACCTGTTAGGGCATAATTTAAGTAATTATTGGTTAAAGCTTTACTACGGAGAAGTTGACATTTATATGGCGTCATTTCAGAAGCGTGATCCCTCCGAAAAGACCCAAAAGGGATATAATTCAAGTTATGAAGTATGCTTGAAGCATGCAATTCCAAACACAAAACATATGACCTATTGAGTTGACCTTTGAAGCAAATCTTTTTCATTTCAGTTGTAATGCACTGAACATTTATAAAAGTGAAACTTGGGGACCATTAGAAAATTAAAGCTTCATTGGATCAATCACTTATCATATTAGCTTTTTGTCGCATCTTGAAAGGTTAATAGTGCCATATAAGAAGCTCTGAATTTCCTGGAGAGGGAGATTAGCGATGAGCATTAAAAATTACGTGTACGTTCTTCGGCAAATGAAAAAAAATCAGCTTAATCGAACATCAAAGTCAAAAGCTTCGCTCTGTTAAAGGTCAGTGGAAATCTCACTGAGAATGGATGAGAATTACCTCATTTTGTAATTGATTTACAAACCTCAAAGGGGCAAGCTCATTCAATTTCTGCTGTCTTCAGCACATAACTTTGAAAAGGCATAACTTTTCACTCCTTCATTCGATTAAGCCAAAAATTGAAACACGTAGTCTACTTGCTATAAGCAATTATACTTTGTTTCGATTATTCATTTAAAGAAGAAAGCCATTCATTTAATTCTAAAGAAAAATATAATTCACATTACTAGCCTCCCACTCCAAACAATTCAGTATATCTGGGTTCATTCTAAAGTTCAATTTGAAAATGTACTTTCACAATATCTTGCTGACGTCCCAATCAATATTTTTTTATTCTTTCTATTGTCTGAGTGGTTATCGTATTACCGTTTGAATTTGAATTAATATTTTTTTTGTTTTACCTGTGGAAAGAATTCCATCCCACCAACCAAAGTGACATTGCTTGAACTTGAGCCCTTGGGAGTCTTCGATAAACACAGCCTGAAATGATGAAACTTGAACGTAGTATCTTTCTATTAGTTATTTTGATGGCCAATTTGTTTCACAGCCTGAATTTTACCAAGTTCACTCGTGTTAAGCAAAATAATTCTTGATTTTTCCTTTTCACTCTCCCATTTCAAGTGAATTAACTGAGCCAATATTGGAAATGAGTCAAGGACCAAAGAAAACGTTTTCTGGCCACGAATGATGTAAATACAATATTGCGCAGTTTGGGCCTTGAATAAAGTGGAATTAGGGAACACTTTCAAACTTTCCTCCATCTTTCGTCTTGAGAAGAAAATTGATTTAGAGTGTTTAAGATGTCTGCTCGTAAAAAATGTTTCTGTGCGGTTTCATAAAATGATGATTCTTTAGCAATGTCTTGAAGATTTTCTTTAAAAGAATGAAGTGGTTTGACTTAAAACTTAATTAAGGTCGCAAACTTTTCGGAGAATTCTTTTCAGCAGATGAAGTTTCGAATGTGTTTTGGTTTTCTAAATGACTACAGTTAGAAGATTTAATTAGTAAGAAAGTACACACAATTTGAGAGAATGAAAAAAGGAAATCTATATTATTCCTATCCAATAACTGAAACTATTCCCAGAGTACAATTGACTACGTAACACGAATTTCCTATTTATTTAAGTTCACATGGGTATATTGCACTCTCCTTTATTTGATCAAAATCTTGAAAAGCTCTTTAGATACATTTCAATTTTACTAGACATGCTTCATTTCCTAATTTCAAAAAAATGAAATACGTTTTTGAGGGTCCTGCAGGATTTAGTTTCTTGTTTTGAATAAGACAACCTAAAGGTTACCTAAATATTTATACCTAATAAACGCGATGCATATGGTCCTGATATTCGTGCAGGTCAGAGCACCAATGTTTTTGTTCCAAAAGTTATTCTTTTTTCAAGTATTTTGGATCCAACTTTGAGGACCCTGAACAAAAACGCAACTTATGTACTGAGACTACTCGAGCATCGTTATTTCTACTTTATCTCAATAAGCTTCCACAACGGTGGATATAAGAAATATTGCTTGTCAGTAGCAACATTATTTTTTTATATTAGGAGCCATAGCAAGAGACTACATTTATACTATTTACTTAACATACATTTTTACCCCGCATGTTAACGCACTTAATTCAAAAGCGAGAGTATAGAAAATTCGTAGAGTATATACTCTCCCCACCTGCTGCGTTTCAAACATAGGAGTTGCCACAAGTATATACTCGAGGTTGGTTAATCTGACTTGATTTTGGTATACTCTTGCTTTTGAATTAGGTGCGTTAACATGCGGCCTATTTGTCCATTAGCGTCAGAATGTTCTTATATCCATTTTTTGTTGACTGTACGTTCATCCGACCACAAAAGTACATCTGATCTCCCCAAAATGAGCAAATGTATCGCCAAGTTAGTGTCCCCGTTTAACTTCTTTATGAGGGCAATTTCTGCCCAACATACACTCTGGGTTCATTCCTAGCTTACCTGAGGTGGATCACTGAAGGTCCACGAGCAAAGATAAATGACCATAACCAATAGGATGGGGAAGAACCATTGAAGTAATTGGTTATCCGTGAGTTTGAGCTTGTGAGCCGATTTCACGCGGTACGTTAAGCTGACCCTGGAATATAAAGAAGGACATTGCGTTCTATACCTGATGGAAATGGAACTGAATCAAGTCGGTTCTTCAAGAAAGAAAGGCTAAAATGTGACTAAGTTCCCTTAAAAACGAGATAGATTGGAAGCTTCAGGAATTGTTTTCACATTCAATTTTGTCTTACGGAAATATCTAAGGTAGCGAAAACATGTAGAAAATAGCATTGAAAAAAGCTTAGAAGATTAAGTTGATGAGTGATAAAAGTAGTTTTGACCTTGGTTTCTTTTTATTCAAATATCTTGAAGTGCCAAAAGGTCTGGGTGTACTTCTTTTCACGGTTAAAGTTACCACTAAGGAATGGATTTTTGAAAATAAAAGTGTTTTTTTTGTCTTTTGACTTTCTTTTGAAAACAAAATTGAAACAAAAAATTAGCGAATAATGCCCACGAGTTTGAATATTATAATCAATGGACACATTTTTGAAGCATAAAAACTCGTTTTGAGGATAATTTTCCTTTTTCTAGAACAAAAGGAGTACATCAGAAATTTATGGACAATTCCTAGAGTAATCCTGGAACTGAAGTACTTTGATTAGATAACTGTCAAAATGTATGAAGTGTACAAAAAGGTGCAGCAAAGTGCAAATAAGTTCAAACCTCATTAAAATAAAGAGAAATATAAAGTTGGTCTCACTTTGCTAGAAAAAAAGGTTTGCCCAAAACCTTTTGATTCTAAATCTTGTGGCAAAATCTTTAGAAAACAAAATGAGGCAATGCATAACCATTTTGCTGCAGGCAAAGACGGGAAATGCTAATGGGACATGACAAAGGTTGTTTTAAGTGAGCGCTTTAAATCTTACCGCTAGCGGTAGAAAAGGGCCGTTGGCTGTGCTTAATTGCCCAGCCCATTTTGGCGAATCCAAGTTTTTTCCCATTTAAGCGTTTATTTGATAATTCTAGGTCCCTGGAGACGATCGATATTTCACATAAAAATGTCCGGCTCGATTTGGGTCAATAATTCGCAAAATTTATTTTTAGGGTGATTGAGTTAAAAGCAATTAAGCGAGCCTTATGTTATTGCCAAGAGAGGACTTAACATTGATTCAAACAAAAATTCAAAAATGCTGATTTGTTCAGTGGATTCCAAAGAATCAAATAATATTTCAATATGTTGTCCATACAGAGGAATGAAATAGTTTTTAATGTTTCTTTTTGATAATATATGATTTGATAATTTGATATATTTCATTTTCTAGCAAATTTTTTTTGTGTATTATTGACCCAAATCCAGCCTAGGCATCTTTGCGTGAATATCAATCGCTTCCAAGGTCCTAGAATCATCAAATGGACGCTTATATGGGAAAAACTTGTATTTACCAAAATGGCCAGGGCAACTCAGCACAACCAATGTCAAAATCATTTAAAGCAACCTTCAGCATTCCCCATTTTACCAATTTAGACAAATATGTCTAATATGTATACTTCAATAACGTTTCGAGCTTTCAAAGCGCCCTCTAGGGCGCAACTTACACAACCCTGTCATTTTTTTCCGCTAGATGGCTTTCACACAGATCGATGCATCTTGCCATGAACAACACATTGTCAGAGCAATGGAAAAATTTCAACAGATCAAGCAATTTTCCCACTTCTTTTGTAAAAATTTTCCCCATTTTTGTAATTTTTGACAAAAAATGAAAATTTTGTTAAGCACATTGTAAAATGTAATTTACGACTATCTGGTGGCCCAGATGATTACCCAGCATGACTTGTTGATTTTTGAAAACAAAATAATTGTAGTTAAACTCAAAAAGACTCGAAATGTGAAGAGAAATCAATCTTGAGATCTAATTTCAAAACAAGTTCTGCTCCAACTCAAGAGATTTCGTTCCTGTTTTGCCTCCATCTAGTGACGGATTCTTAAGCTCCGATTGAATTGCTCTATGCGGTACAAAGGAAACCTTTTAAATGTGCAACATGAGAACCCAATTCAACACACAACTTGCAATGTACAAAATTCGTTTAATTTTGCCCTCCACTTTGTGACGGCCCAAGGGGTGGTCCCATTTTGGATCACTGCTTACCTCCACGTTTTCATGAGAAGTGCGCTGTAGGTGACGAGGAACCCCATGTTCCTGGTCCATTTGGTTGCGATGCAGCTAGGCATGTTCAAGTAGGGAAAGATCGCCACCATCTGGAACACAAAAGGGTTTCTGGTTAGCCTAAATGCACCATGTTCCAAGCTCATTAGCGGACAACAACGACAGCAACTGACCTCCAAGTACATGATTGCACAACCGACCAGGGTGATGCAGAGGAACATGGGACTGGCCAGTTTGAAGACCTAGTCGTTAAGAAAAAAAATAAAGCCAAGAAGAATAATATTCAGAAGGAGAATGAATGAATGGCTGATGATTTATTCGTTCCACAGACTTACTTTGTATTTCCGAAATTTGAACACAAGGGGAATGAAAATGAGGCTGAGAAAGACACACAGAATGGAGATGACAAGGAGAGCCCATCTGAAAAGGCCATGCAATTTTAAATTCAAAAGCGAGTCTTGCTCGCTTTTGAAACGGATGGGAAGAATTCTCATTTTGAAATGCTCCACTTATCGCATTTTTCTCATGGAAAGGTGGACAGAAAAAAGATCAGAACGGTTTCAAGAGGAAACCCAAACAGAGGTCTTTTTGATCTTTGAGACCAAATTTGTAAGAATTACCGTTTTTATAACCTATTGCAAGACGGCTCAAAAAAGGATAAATCATATCATGCCACTTAGGGTCCTGTTACTGTAATGAAAATTCAACGAAACAATTGTTTTCTTGTAATAATCTCTCATTTTTCTACAACGACAAGACAAAATTCAAAGTTGTTTTGAATTTCATTTACCAAAAATGTGAAGGTGCATTGTGACAAAACGAGATGACAAAGTCGTTTGCGGTTTGAATAATCGAATTAGCACGGTTAACAACAGACTCTTTTTCTTTTCTACAGGGTGTCCTTTCTAAATTGAGACCAAAATGTTGCCTGCCTTTTCTGAGCTACTATCTCTACTCGTTTCACCTTCTGAGTTAGCACAAAACGGTTCATGAATTCTATTGTCAATATATTTTTGCTAACAGCATATTTTGAAAGCCAACTTTCAATTTGCAAAAAATGGCCTCTGAATACCCCTACTTTTCCAAAAAAATAGGGCTCCTTCTCATTCCAAACAGCTTGTCCAGAGTTATTGTGGAGATGTCTTTTCTAATTTCTAAGAACAACGATAAATATACTGTATACTGATTCATCTCCAGGCCACAATGATATGAACTTTTCCATAAATGCTATTCTGGAGAGGAAGGCAGATGCTACTTTCAGTCCAATTTTAATTCATGAAGGACCAAACTGATCGCAGTGCGTGCCAACATTGGCGCCAAAGTTAGAAGATTCAGGGCTGGTGTGACGACCAAACATGCCCATTTGGAAAGTTGAGCTTTTTTGCCTCAGTAGGGCATCTGGTATTGTATCAACGTAATAACACCTTAAGTTGAAAGAATTACAAGTGAAAAATGATGCGAAAACCGAGTCTCAATTCCGACGGTTAACCCTGTAAAAGTTCCTGTAAAATTAGTCCCTCTTCATGTGTCCACAAACTGATCAATAACATGAAAGAACGGGTCATTTCTAAAACTTGGCCTAGAAGAGGTGACACTTTTTGTCAAACATGTGAAAAAATGTCAGCTGGTTACTTTGGTTTGCATCAATATTTATTCAGCCATCAATGATTTTTTAGTTCTTTCCTACGAATTTATTTTAAATACTGGCCAAGTTTGACGGTGGTATAGAACAACCACCCTTTATTTGCTTTGTTTCTTAAGCATAAATTTAAGATAAAAAAGTCCAATTATGTTAAAATTTAATTAATTTCACCGTTTTTGGTTCAAAATTGAATTTCTTCAAGAAAAGCCTGAATTATTCGAAAGCATCAAAAAATATCGAAAAAGAATATTTTTAAGCTTAGTATCTTTTACGAAATTACTCGTTTTCCTGAAGTATCAGGTGGACACAAAACCTTTTCAAGGACGCGCATTTCCACTTTAGCGATTTTGAACCCTCATTTTCCTGGTTGTTAGAGTACCTTCAAAAATTACCACTTGATTTTAAATTTGACCAAATTCATAGGTTTAGGCAAAATCTTGTCCTTGTCGAGTTTCATCACAAAACTACCAAAAAGCAATGTTCTAACTCGAAAATAACATACTCTGTGTTCCATCTTGCAAGTATTTTCAATGTGTCCTTACCGGAATATCCAATTGTAATGGGCCAAACAAGGCGAGGCATCCAAACAGGTTGTGCAGCCTTCTGCACAAGGCTGGCATCTGTATAATAGATCGTAAGCATCTGAGCCTTCGTGCAATTTGTCATTCCAAGCCACTGCAAAGTGAACACAAGGATGAAGAAAGGAAATGTAGTACAGGGAAAAGGGCCTCTGAATTTCTCTGGACGACAAGACTTATTATGATTTCCAGTAAGAAAATGATCAATTTTGCTCTTCTAGCTCGGATTGGGAGGATTATGTGTGTGTATTTTCAACTTATTGAAAGATTGGACTCAAGAGTTATGCTCTCGTAAAGCTCATTGGCAAAGATTCTGAAGTGAATAAAGTCGTAATAGCGTTACAACAAAAGGGCGAGCTCGTTCATTCTATGCTCTCTTCGGTAGATGAGTCTAAGTAGGTATAACTTTTGACTCCTGCATTCAATTGAGCTGAAAATTCAAATATGTCATCAATCCAATCCAAGAAAGGTCCCGTTGAAAAAGAACGCAATTATTGTCTTTTTACATAAAATCATAATTATTATTAATAGCCTTACCGTCCAGAGAATTCAGTGGTTCTTGACATGAATAAAAGAAAATTGGAAAGAGGCGCAATGCACAATCCTCTTGACTTACGTTCCACTAAGCTTCCATTGAATGATGTGCTTCCTGTGGTGCCAAAGAAGCCAGATTTGCATCGGCAAAAGTAACCACCACGGGTCCATCCGTGACCCGGATCGAAAGAGCACTAAAATGAATGAGAAGGATGTTCAATCCGTTTTCAGCTGATGCTTTGTATGGCAACAAAAAGTAAGGACACACTTTGCTTCATTCATGAGGAGTAGTGAGCTTCAACTCTTAATCTAGTCCTGTTTTTGATGAGTGAGTTCCAACGTGTTCTATAATTGGATATGAAAGGTCTCCCTTCAAAATGGGACTTAATCAATCTTTGGGGAGTTCACTTGAAAATTGAGACCCGACATTTCAGATGGAACTTCTTCTGATTAGACATTCCTAAAATGTTCTTTCTTTTTTATATTGCCATTCCTTTTTAAATGTTCTTTCCTAACTTTAATGACGTCACTACTACTCCCATTACAGTTTTATCGACAGAAAGTAAAACTCTGCGATTTTTTAAATTAAAAACGTTCATCTGCATTTTATAAGCAATATCCCAACCTCTTTCAATCATTTTGAAAAAGAACATTTTAGTGAGAAGCATGCCCCTTTTTGTGCATTATCTTCTCAAATGAGGAACACAAAAAGGGTGCAAAATTGAAGGGGTGTAATATTTCATGAGCTTTTTACTACTTTGCACATGTTTGTGCTTTTGTTGAGCTTTCCGACGAAAAATAAGAGCAAGCCAACCGGTCGTTGAATTTCAGCTTCATGGCTATCTTTTGAGTCTTTTTTGTAGAATAAAAAAGCACGCGTTGCAAAAACCAAGAACTTCAGATTTTTTCTGGACTAGGGGGCTAGTTATAAAAATATGATATCAAGTTAGAATAAATAAATTACGTTCTTGAGACCCAGGACTAATTCTTTCAATTTTTGACTCAATTGACCATCAAAGTTAAAAAAAGCTCTATCAATGTCCAATGTATAATACTACGCAGAATGAAAAAAGAGCTTGCCTTCTAATGGAATTTTTCCCATAAAAGGGTTCATTTTATGCTCTTTAGTGAAGCATTCAATTGAGCTGAAAATTGGAAATCTGTCGTCAAACCAAATCTAAGCAAGGTCTCATTTGTAGAAGATCGCCATTGTTTTGGTCGAATTTAAATCAGAACTCTCATTGCATACCTCCCAGTCCAGATAATTCCGTGGTCCTTGCTAAATTATCTCTTGTTCAAAATATCAAGTGTCCCAGTGAGACCTTTATTTTCAGATCAATGTCCAACCAATCGCAAAAAACAAGCGTTTGGCAACAAGTAATCTTGCGCCTAAATGTAACTCAATCCTTGATTGGTTCCATGGAACACTCTCGCGAGTTCCACATAGACTTTGGCGACGTCACTCTTGGAAGTTAGAAAGGCAAGTATGACGTCAAAAAAAGTTTGCAAAGGTGTGTCACATTTCTTCTTGTACTGTATGTGCAACAAGAATCGTTCCATTTCCAATGCAGATGCATGCGTGCAAGCGGCTCCCATGGGACATAAGTGACTATGATTTGTCTTATCTCACCGTGCTAGTGTCTCTGTGACATTTATGAGTTCCATGGAAGTGATTAATCACCATTCCAGATGTCCTGGGAACTTCTTCAGCATGGAACAGCTGTGGTTCCTCGATCCGATTCCCAGAATGACCCATGGAAGCCTTGTTAATCTCACATTGATTGAGATCCAAGCCAGACAAGAGTCGATCAAACACGATTAAACCACTTGCGCTGAAATCAGAGATCATTGGGTCTAAAATACGTGTTTCAAGTGCTTCTTCACTCATTTTGGTTCTAATGTTTCTGAGACGAAAAAAAGACCTTGTGGAAGTTAGTACTTCTAGTGCATTGTGAAAACAGAGTATAGTCGTAGAAAGCGCCATCTTGTTCCTTCCTTCTTGTGGATTAAACGGATCGGCAACTCAATGATTTCTATTGACTTCCACATATGAAAACTACAAATTGAGCAATCCAAATTATCTTTAATACCAAAGCGGGAATGTAAATGGAACTATATGGCTAAAATGATGCCTAAATTTCTTTTAAAGACTAAGAAGTAGAGCAAGGGTTAAATAAATTTTGCTTAGATTAAAAAAAAAGACTTTTTCAACCCCCCCCCCCCAAAAAAAAAACCTATATGGAGATATTATTGCAACGCACCTTTGACTTATGTGCGCATTTTCGAGTTAAAAACCTTTTTTGTGTTCTTTGGCCCCATCCCCCCCAAAACATATTTTTTATTGAATCTAAATCTGAACTAAAAAAGGTCGGATTTTCTTGCCTAGGCGAAAGAACGGGTCCATAGAAGTTTGAACTAAAATAAAAATAAAAAAATAAAAATCGATTGAAAAAACGCAATGACAAATTAAAAAAACATGTTTGTTCACCAAAAAAAGTAACAACTTTTTTTCGGCCCTACACTGAGACGGAATTTCAGTTATGGTCCATTCCATGATTGCACTAAAATCATTTTAAGTTCCACTAAAAACCCCTTATCGACATTCAAGGCGCTAAGCTTATCTAAAACTGATTCATGGGCGTTGCTATCTGCAATTCCAACCACCTTTTAGAACGGCAAACCTTTGCTACAAGAACGCTAGATGGCGCACTTTACGGCCCTACTCTTTTTTTACATAGCACTGAATTACTAGGGAATTACTGCATTGCTATGTAATGCTAATGTTCTGATATGATTTGGTTCCCATCTCCTATATATTCGTGGCCCATATCCCATTTTGTGTTCTGGAATGTGGAACCTTCGGAGTGACGATCTTACTTGTTGATCAAAGAGGTCGGATCAATGGGAGCAATGAATGAGATTGACCAGGCGACCTTTTGACATGAGAAATAAGGATATGTCCACCAATTGGAAACATTACTGGCTCCAGAATAAGGATGACCTTCAAGGCCAGATAATCGTCGGTCCGAGATGAAGTTATCCGACAGCCAAGAATGGGAAGCGTATCTGGAAAGATAATGGAAATACTTTCTCGCACATCAGTTTTGTGTTTTGACACGGAAGACGAGTAGTAGAGATCATTTCTGTGAGAGGCTTTCTTGCTCTTGGACAAAACTTATTCAGTACCATTCTTCAACGAGAAGAAGAACTATTTTTGAGCTTATGAGCATTTTGCTTTTTTACCCACTAAATATATTACCATTGCTGTATGCCTGTAAATTTAGTTGCAAGACGTAGTTGTTATGTATTGCTCACCAACGAAAAGGAAAGGAAGTACCATGAAATACTTCTTTCTGACAATAATGATTGTGTAATGATATTAATCCTAATTTCAATACCACAATAATGATACTTGTGTTATAATATCAATACAAATATTAGTTTTATGACATCAGTGCTAATAGTTTAGCATTATTGATAAAATTAATATCAATTTGATTATATTATGTCTATATAAATTGTAATAGTAATAATTGTAACCAGGAAATTTTGATTATGAGCCGCTAATCCGATGCTAATGTGTTGCAACTCTGGTTATAGTACTGTGAATTTGGTTGTTATGGAATGTCATTTATATTTTTTGGGTTGTGGATTTATGCTGTTAGAGAATCAGCTCCTACGTACATATTCCCGATGAAAACTAATGGGCAAATAATTGAACAATGAAGGAGCCCGATAAGGAAGAGAGGGGACTTCATTGTTCGTACTAGCCTAGTTTCCTTGAGATTTGGAGGTGCTCTCCAAGTACAAGTAAAACCTCAATAGCTGACCTCAAATCTTGGGTTGGGACAGAGCCCATGAATGCTCTTGAAAACATACAGTATCAGATACCTTTCATACCTTTTCTGAGTATTGTAGTACAGCCCTAACTTCTGGAGCCTCCCCCAATACGAGAGCTCTCTCATTCCTGTGATGTTCGTAGTGAAACATCTTTGCACCTGCTTGACCTTTTGCAAACCTGCCGAACTCATTGGAGACCAAATGGGCGAAGCATATTAAAGATGAGGCGGAACAATCGACTTGTACAGAGTTAGCATCGTAATACTATCTCTAGACTTGAAAGTGCAATACATCCAGCCACATGTATGAAAAATGCCTTCCCCACTTTCAACTGGATATGCTTATCAAACTTGCCATCATCTTGAATGACAAAGGCAAAATACTTCATAGATGATACTTGCTCCATTGTCTTTGAGTGGAACATCAAATTTTGACGCCCCATACGTCATTGTGCGGAATTTCATCCCGTTCAATGCCGAATTACTCTCGCCAACCCAAGAGTGATACTTGAGATTACAGGGTTGTTTTAATTTAGAGTCCCGAAAATTTTGATGAAAAATTGCGCCAAAAGGAGACGATAAAGTTAACTTAAGATCAAAGTAAATCTAAAAATACAGGTGTGCACCCAACTCTTTGTTTTTGTCGTCTAATGAATCTCGGCAATACTAGTCCTTCTTATTGGCGCTCAAAGTAAGGATGTTTTTTGATAATAGAACGTGCGCACCTTGAGCGTAGGAGCCGTTCTTGGAAACAAAATCTTAAAAAATAACGGGTCAATCAATTTCATTAATACTTTGCTTCTTGATTTGGTAGGGGCTCTAATTCGTGACAACCCTGAATATCATGATATCGAGCTTTGACTGTATTTCCGTGAATTCTAGCAATTGAGTATTGAAATATGACACCTAGTGGCCGTCTTTCTAAATAACGCAGAGATCTCTGGAGAAAGTAGCTAATGATGTTGAAAGTTTCAAGAGCTCTTATCTCTTCCGAAATCGTCAGCAATACATTGGGAAATGGCATTCATTGTACCGGTTACACAATTAAAGTTGAAATGCCAGTCAAAGAAGAACTGGTCAAAATATTTCAAAGCATGTAATGGAAAAAGCCTGGAAACATCATTCCAAGACTCGCGTGTTTCGACCGCCAGAGGGATACTTATTTTTTTTTGTACTAATTGCTCCACACACAAAAAGCAAATAATATAATTTCAAAATCATATGACCAATGACCGATTTCGACCATTGTTATTTCGAAAAGATTCAAATTGAATGCTTTTTCAAAACAGATCTTTACTTACTCCCTGGTTAACATACCTGTCTATGTACCAAGGCATTGATCTCAGATCGTCGTTGAGTGGTTTTTCCTCGAAATGGACTTTATTAAGATTATTGGGCCCTAAAAATGAATGATCTTGTTGAAAATATGTTTTGATATGGAATCTCAAGTCCTGATTTAATTTCAAAACGTTCTCCACTGAACTTTGATAAAAGAAGATCCGTGTGACAAAAGTTCGGTCGTTTCACCATCAACATTTTTTTTCTCTTGAGGAGCTTACAATTGAACTTTCCCAAATCTCTTTGGCTAATTTGCTTTCTTTCAGCTTCACAAGAAAGAGAAATAGATCCGTATCCAATGCTTGGAAAAAAGCTTACCGGAGCTTCTTTTCGCTGAAATGGCCTTTTGGCTGTCAAAAAGTACGACATGGACCTAAAATTGAAAAGTAATACATATATTAAAGTAATGGTAGACGGAGATAACTTTTAGTGGAAAATTTGGTCTTGAAACTGGACGAGCAAAGAAGAAAAGAAAACGCCTGCCAGTTCCCATTTGGATCTCAATTCAAAGAGCTTTTGAATTATCCTAAATGCTTGAAGAAAAGTATTATTAGTAAGTGTCATGGACTAGAGTTGTCACATACATGATTGCTTAAAGTATTTATCAATCCCCCTCTCTTAGATCATAAATAGGGACGGGCAAAAAATGCAAATTGATAAAGCCTTTTAGTTACAAAAAATTGTAGCAAAAAATGCAAAACAAAGTGTAGGAAAAGGTTGAAAAAGCAAATAAATGTCGAAACAAGAGCAAAAAAAGTATTTGAATTTTTTAAGTGGTTTCGAACCTAGAGAGTTCAAAGTTCTGTTACACTGACACATCCTTAGTTTGATATTTTCAAGTTAAGAAGGGCCTTCTTTTGAAAATACGGATCTCAGCAGGCAATCAAACCTAAGCCAAACAACCTACAGTATTCGTCAGATCCTTCTATTAACGAAACTTGAATTTCTTTAGGTTTGATGCATGGTCGAATGGAAACTTTTTGACAAGTTCAAAATTTAATTTTGAAACTTTCAACAATTCAGAGATTCTCAAAACCTTAAATTGTCGTTGTAGTTGGTCAATTTTGGCCAAAGTCGTAAATAAAAGTGCAGTTACGATGAAAAAAAAATGGAAAAGGCCGAGAATTTTTTTTGTTACCAAAAATCTTTTTTACACTATTTGCCCATCCCTATACAACAAAGTTTCATGGCCATGTCAGTCATTATGCGGATAATATTCGTGGAAATTAAAAATGTTTCATTCATGATGTGTGACAGAGACTCATTTCTCAGTTTTTGGCGGAAGCATTTGGCAAAATTCAATTCTTTTGGGCAAAATTTGTCAAGTTTCAATTTTTCAGGCAATATTTGGCAAATTCCAATTATTTTGGGCATATAGAAAGTTTTTCAATTTATTCAAGAAATCAAAACTCAATTCTTTCCACCTTTTACTTCTTAATTTGAAATTCTATTTCCATGATGTGACCTGGATTTTGTGGCTGTTCTTTTTTGCTATACAAATTAAAAAAAATAAAAAAAATAAAAAAAATAAAAAAAATAAAAATTATGTTTCTTTTTTACAGAAATGGTTTGTCACTTACTCTGGCACTTCACAAGCAGTGTCAAATGTAACAAATTAGTGGTTTTAACCTACAGTAAGTCTATGCTTTTCCACCTATGGACTAAAAAAATACAAAGGTCAGGCAAAAAAATTAACCTTTTGAAAACGTTTTTTTATGCCATAGACCACTCTCAACAACCCTATTTGGCAACTTGAAATTAACTAATTTATACATTTCTATTATTCTATTATAGCTAGTCAGACCATTAGCCAAAACGAATAGTGATTTTTCTTCAAACAAGGCTAGAACATAAAAAAGTGCACAAAGAAATGTTTGCAAAACAAGTTAAAAACAAGTTTTTCTTGTATTGGAAAAATCAAAGAGTTTCTTCAGACCCTACCTCTGCCCATTCCTTTAATACTATGTCTCTTGAAAAAGTAACCTCTCCACTGTGTGAACTTTTCTGTGCTGGCCAGAGGTTTAATGTATCATGAGCGTAGCATACTCTAGATCCTTCTGTTTATTTACTATATAAAGAAAACGGATTATGCAACTTGGTTAAAACCCAATTTGTAATTTAGGATTGGTTTATTCCCGCTCCATTTTTGTTTCAATCATGTACTCTTCAACTTTTTATTGCCATGTTCATGTCAATGTACTCATATCGTTTTGGTTTTATAAAATTGAAGTCTTATAGTTTTATAGTTCTGATCAAGTATTTTATGATTTTGATCAATTATTTTCCGATTTTGATCAATTTAATATCAATTTTTTGGCCCGAAAAAATCAAGTTCAAATCCGGGCCCTAATAATTACTTATTCAAGCGATAAGATCGTAACTGTAATTAATTGGGTTTGAAAAGTAATTACCACAAGTCTGGTATCAGATCGTCACTAAACAAGTTTTCCTCGTGATTAACTTTGGTTTTGATTACAGTATTTCAGTCCCTGAAGTACTCATCAATAGCATAAAAACATTTTTAACATTACCAAATCTTGAAAAGAAAATTGATATGACTTTTTGTTTCGACTGAACCATCTCTCATAGGGCTCTTCAAAATTGGATAGTATCTAGAAATTGAGAGTTTGGTTCCCAAATGCTTAGTACTTACCTTGTCGACTTTTTCGTCTTCAAGGAGGAGAATCTTTAGCATAGATCGAAGAAGACTTTCGTCTTTTAAAAGATATGGACCGTGACCAAGGAAGCGTGACATGAGAACAAAATCATCCTGACGGGTTGAGAGATCCTTGATCGCGATGGGAAAGTGGACCATCCTGGAAATTGGACAGTTAAGTCACGCCTTGTGGTGTAAATTTTTAATTCAATGAGTAAGTAGCTGTGGGTTTATTGGTGCTAGGTTTTGTTTGACATCGTGAGGAGGAAGCTCATTAATCAGTAAGAGTTTTAGTTCCGTTTTGAGGCGAGGTTCCCAGTTGGAAGCAACCTGTCACTTCTTTTGCTACTCAGGGCCAGAAAAGTTGCACAAGGAACACGTTTCGTGGCCTTTGCAATGTTTATGGTTCAAGCAAAAGGAGGAGACAACTCCAAAGTTCTCTTTGACAAGTTCTGGAACTCGAAGCTTTTCCTCTCATTTGTGAGAAAGGAAGTACGTTAGTACAGTACAGTACAATCATGGAAGGAGCGTTCCATAGAGTTTTTACTGCCTAGAGGGGAGATTGGTTTTCAGGGAAAATGTTTGCAAGAAATCTACTTTGCAAGTTGATTGAAGTGAAACCATAACTTTGTCAGAAATGATATGGTTTAACCAAAGAAGCCCTTTGATTCTGATATATCATTCTTACTACTTGAAAATATAATCTAAATACCCAGTTGCAATTTGGACATTTTGACTCCCAAAGTGAGAAAAGTCATTTACTATCCAAGAAATAGAGAAAGCGTCCTATTAATCATACAGCCAAAAACTTGCTTGGCATTCCAATGTAAGTATAGCGGGTTTTGTGGAGCAAAAGGTGCAAAAACATTGAGTTTTGTTAAAACCAGCTCCACTGGGTTAAAAATTTTGCAAATTTTCTCTTCATTTTGCCAAAATTTATGCTTTTGAACAGTTGTTCATTGTTAGAATGCTTAAACTAATTTGAATAGTCTGCAGTTTAGTCAATTATTTGCTCAGTTACTTAAAATGTTTAGAGTTTTCGTATGCAATCCAGTCTGGTTCTGAGGATTGTCTTAAATACAATGGTAGCATTGCTTTTAACTCATTTTTCACTCAAAAAACTCATGGATCTGACATTAAAATATAAAAATAAAATGGCACGGAACAAATAACAACATGTATTTCTGTACTATCTTTGAACTCGAGGGCTTCAATTTGCAAAGTAATATTTTTTTCAAAAACATCATTGACCAATATGAACGGTTCAAATCTTTTATTTTGAGAAAGTCACAAAACCTCGAGGACGCATTTGTATTCTAGATTGAAAAACTCCATTCAAACGCAATATACCAACCATTAGAATTACAAAGAAAAGAAGATAAAATATCGATCCCCTTGTCTGTGAATGCAACAGTCCAGTTTCTAGTTATCGAACTCACTGGAAGCGCTTCTGATGGCACAAAGTTCCAATATTATTGGTAGTAATATCATGAATTCGGTTGAGTAGATCCTCGCGCCGTTCGAACTAGACGGGTAAAAGCAAAACAAAGAGTGGTCATCATTAATAGCCATTCGTGCCAATGAAACGTGATTATATTTCTGACCTGATCAAATAGCAGAGACCAGCTAGTTGTCACCCACAGACTTAGGAGGAAGGCGATTCCGCCGAAATCCCCGGGGAAGAGCCTTTCCGGGATCCTCATATCCTCAGGAGTTTTCCTTCTGCCATTTTCATTTGAAGCCCTTGCCTAAAAGGAAGAACAAAGATATTTCCGAGTTGCATTTCCAGCCTTTCTGTGGGAAGGAAATGGAAAAGGGTTCTTTCTTTTCCGGCACACTTGACACCAACGCTTTAGAAATAGGGCCTTTGAGAGGAAAACCGAGAGGTATTCACATCTTGTGATGAGTCGGACAAAATCTAGTAAGCTGATAAATGAGTGACACAAAAATCGATTGAAAGCAGGTTAAAACTGTAAAAAGCTGGTTTACATGTTAAATAATTCAATAACTGATATGACAAATATTTACCGAAAAGTTCAAAATGCTTGATGTATCTACTACTACATTTGTCAAATTATTTGACGTGTCGATCAGCCTTAAGATTCTATAGAAGCTTTTTTGGCTTTTTGGCTTTGGCTTTTGCCTCTTTTTGGATTCAAGAATAATACTTCATCCGAAATGTATCCAAGCAATAGAGATGTGTTGTGTAAAATTGTAACGGGACACTTGAGAATGGTTTTCATGAAAAATGACAAGCATTCAATTTATAATGGTGTTTAACAAGTTGAGTTTATTTAATTGATTTGCTTAAACAGTGACTTTAGTTGACTATAAAAATGATAGTAAGTGTTCAATATTAAATTGCAATGATGATGTGGATTCGCGCTTTTTTAGTTTTTCGGTTTGATTTTTTTGTTGATGTTAATCGATGTAAAGAATATCTTAATGCATCAAATGTAACATGTGTAAGAGAAAATTTAGATTGTGCAAAAATCAAGTCAGATCATTATTACTTGAGATCACTCCTAGTTTATTGGTTGTGTTTGAATGGCAATTTGAAAGCAACAGCTATTTGTTAGTCATGTCCAAAATTAAACCCCCAATAAACTCGAGATGTAAAGTTCTCGAACTTACTAATCTTTCATGGACTATGGACTTGATGCCCTTAACAAGTTAATCTAAATTTTCTAATCTAAACTACCATGCAACCAACGATATGCAACATCTTTTCGAGCATCATTCAGTTTCTGTGAGCACAAAGTTGTAGGAGTTGCAGAGTAGGTTTAGTTGTTCCAATTCTTCTGCATTACCCTGTATTACAAGTACTCTAATGTCGTCAAAAGGAGAAAAAATAGCTCGTCGAGAGATTACCGCAGATCCGTTTCTTCCCCTTGCTTTTTACCACCCTTTGTGGCTGGGATGGCCTTATTTCTAAGACTGGCTTGCATGACTTGGCAAAGACCAATCTTGGTAGACAGGTCACGCACTCTAAACGATGGTCAACAGACGAGTCAAAACACTTGTAATCCCCAACACATCTAACTCACACGGGAAATGTCCATTCGCCAAGCCTTTAGACCAGGGGTCGGCAACGCTTTTTGGGTCAAGACCCACGATTTTTTTTTTTTATTATTGTGGGTGCTAGGGTCGAAGGTTTGAGCCTCGCCCGGCCAGCGAAGCCAGCCATCACATCTTCCAAATCATTTCCGATAGGCAATCTCGTGTCCGGTATCAGATTGGTTCTCCGTCTGTGGGTGTGGATTAGCGTCTAAAAGTTTCCCTGAGAATTTGATTCGTGTCGTCAGGGGCCCACCAAACAGGCACTGGTAGGTTCAGGGGCCCACAAATTAACGATCAAAGAGCGTTGGGCCCGCAAGTACAGTACTATGGATGGCTCTTGGGCCCACTATTTTGGACATTTCCATAGCTCCTGGGCCCACCAATGACAACCCTTGGGCCCACATTTGGGCCGCGGCCCACCGGTTACCGACCCCTGCTTTAGACGATGACCCGTTCTTTCTTTTTGGGAACAAACAAGGCTTTGGGATCTCAATAAGAATGATTTCTCGAAAAGAATCACGCTTGGATGGCTCATAAGAACATGCCCTTCATGAAAAAATCCCACTTACGACCTTGGCAGAAGGACTTTAAAACCTTTCTAAGCCAGACTCAAGCATGAAAGAAACGGAAAGGTGGAAAGGGAAAATGGTCAACTTGACTTCAATTTGGCAGCTGATTCGTCCATTTTATGTCGATGGGTTAATATAAAATTAGGGCATGCTCCAAGCGTGCCAAATGAGGCGAAACGAAATCAGCAGACTGGTACTACTCAATCAATTTATGGACTGCTGGAACAACCACCATATGTCCCACTTCTTCTTTTTTGATAGCGATGGAAATACTGGCCTTTGGATAACCTTCCTTGGCCATAACAATCAGGACCAAAAACGCTTGACCGCAAAAAGGGGATTACCAGCTTTCCAAACGACTCTTAAGATTGATCTTAATGCATAGATGGTCAGATAAGGAAATCGTGATGATTAATCATTACGATGATTAAGTAATCCCATTTACTTCATCATATTTATGGAAAAAAAATTACACCACTTCCAACGACCTGAGCTGCAATTTGGTGTAGAAACTCCTTTTTACATAAACCACAGCTATTGTAACATATAAGATATTCCCTTGAATGGGAGCGAAGATGATAAATTTCGAAGCTACCGTCTCAGTCTAGGCAATACAGTGGTCTATGGATGACACTATTCAGTCTTGCAAAACAGCTTAAAAATTATGGGGTTGATCAGCTGTAAGCTGTGAACATCGTATTTTGTTTTGATTTTAACAGAGTGACTGCACATTACAACGTTGAAACCCGCCTCATCTGTATCGTGAGCAAGCTTTTATGTTTGCTTTGATACTGTCGCTCAATCGGCAAACGCAAAGTCAATTCATAAACACTTGAACTTGATTATTTCTACGTGTTCCTCAACAGCTGACCAATAAGCTGTTTATTGAGCTTTTCTACCTCGAATGTTTTTTGCTGGATTGATTTCAAGTCTATTTTTTAGCCAGTTCAAGCATTATTCTGCTAAACTTTTGTTTAAACATCTACTACATGGAATCTGTCATTCATATGGCGTCATTTCAGAAGCCTGAGAACGCTAAAAAGATTTAAAGAACCTCTTGTCAATTCCGTCACGTTGTTTGGTTTTTTAAAGCTTCAAATGTTTGCCGTTGTTGTCGCCACCGTCAATCAGGAAATTCTAGTTGAAGCAAAATTTGATTTTGCAATTTATGTAGATCAGATCATGCCAATAAGAATTGATCCAGTCATGGTATCGTAAAATAGTGTGTGTTCAAGTCTTTGCATGGATATTTTATCGGTTGAAAGCTCTTGATGGCAACATTTTTTCTCTTGCATTTTTTGGTTTGTTTGGCTTTTTTTAAGCTTCACGTTAAATCCTCTGCCGCTAGTGTCCTAATGACGCTTCTTTCCCAAAAGGGTGGAAGTCAATTGATGAAGTATGCTTGAGGCATGCATCCTCAAACACGAAACATATAACCTACTGTCATCGACACAAAACATGCCAGCAATAGAGACATGTAAAGTACGGGCACGAATTTTGGACTTTGTAGGCTGATCAAGCTGCGCCACAATCAGTGCAAAAACTACCATGATCAAAGCTCTTCCAGTCTCTCCAAGACTTTGAATGCTAAAATTACTCCAGACATGCAGATTCATTAAAGGTTTTGGCTTCTACGTTTTGCATTCAAAACTCAATTTGAGTTAGCATGATCGAGAAACTGACACGCAATAAGGCAGAGCATTGAATTATTCTATATTGTGCTAAGGGGTAGTCACCACCTCAAAAACTGGAGACACTAAAACCAGGTGGCGTCCTAGTACTGATTTTGGGAACAGTCCATCCCTCTATAAATGTGATTGAGCATGAACTTGGGTCAAAACTTTGTATGTTGTTAAATGATTTAACACGGTGTTCCAAATGGCTTTTTAGGTTTGAATCAAAATACCCAAAGACATCATGGCCATTTTTTGGACCCACAATTTAATGGGAAACAACTTTAGTTTTATTGTGTTATGTAAGTTTAGGTCAGGGGAAAAGGTTATATACCCAAACCCCTAGTAATTATTACATCTTTTAATAAACTATTTCACCCATATTTAGAAACCATTTAGTTACTCCATGAATTAAAATTGAGTAAAAATTCATTCAGCAACAGCAGAGTTATTGACTTTGAATGGTCCATTTTTGACCACAAAAGGCCGAAAAACGCTACAGTTTTATGAAAAAACAAATTCACAAAGATTTCATATAGCTTTTCAATATCACAAAAATAAATAAAAAAATCGAGTTTTGGAGATAATGCCAAAATAGCTCAAAATTTTAAAAGATATCACTGAAAAGGCACTTAAAATACATATAAAAAATCTTTTGCTGTATCAAAGACACTCAAAGTTGGGTAATGCTTAGAAGTTTTGAAAAAATCGGTTAATTTATCAAATTTCGGTTTCAGTTCATTTTGAACATGGTCCTTCAAGAAATCGTATATTTGAATATGAATCTGTTAGACATGTTTATTTGTAATTTTGGCAGAACACACATCATAGAGTACTCTAAATAGTTATGAAATATGCTTTCCAAAAATCTTGTTTAAGTGCATTGAAAGTGGTATTTTATTTAGGTCATTCTGCCCCTGACCTAAACTTACATAACACAATAAAAGTAAAGTTGTTCCCCATTAAATTGTGGGTCCAAAAAATGGCCATGATGTCTTTGGGTATTTTGATTCAAACCTAAAAAGCCATTTGGAACACCGTGTTGAATGAAAAATAATTACATTTGATTTTGACGTTCAAACGGCTAGATGGATCTGTTGGCTTCTCTTGAAGTGTTATATAGCTATCAAAAGTTAGCCTCCTCTTTCTTTATCTGCGTGGTAGATGGGTAGATTTGGGTGGTCATTCTGCTCTCTTTTCTTGTTCCTTCAAACTTTTTTATCCGCAAATCTGGTCAAAGCAAAAGAGGACAAAAGAGTGATTGGAAGCGTCATTTTCAATTTGGAGACTTTGTCCAGATGTGTTAGTATATAGCACAGCATAAAAAGGAGTTCAATGCCTCGGCAAGAAGTGTTCAGTTTGGTGAGCCAACTTCACAACAACTCTAAAGCGAACTTTCTGCTCCACTGAGCCGAAGTTGAAAGTGAGTGAGAAAGGGACTTCAAGCTCTGAGATCAAATAGTTGCTCCAACCTCTTTCTCTCGCTTCAGTGGAATAACTGAGGTATGAGGAGAGCCTACTTTGATATCTGAAGCCCAGCCTGATCCCAGACTTCAATCGCTTGATTTGATACCCAGTAACGGCCAGTGTCATAATTGCCTGAGGATTGCTTGAGGAAATGCCAAAAGCCAAAGTCTTTCGAAGCCATGGTTATGTGTCAATTACCTTTTAAATGTAATTCACTACAATTGCAATTACTTTGGTCTCAAAAGTAATTAAATGCATTACAATTACTTTATTTTCAACAGCAATAATTTGCAAATACAATTCATACCTTTAACGCATTTTCATTACATTATTTTTCAAAACCAACCCTGCTTTAAATCATTCCATCTTGAAAACTGAAACTCCTTTCTTTTTATTTACAAAATGTGAAAAGAGCATCTAAAACTTTTGAATTTTGTGTGAATCAATTTGCAAGCTGAAAATATTGGAAAGATGACAGGAAATGTGAAAAATATTCAATTCCAGAATTTCCACCGCAGGCAAAAATGTAGTTACAGTCAATTATATTGGTTCAATTTTAATTACAAGTTTGGCGGTCCAAGTGTGGATTTTGGCGTTTTTAGTGCATAACCAGTGTTTCCTTTTTTTTGCCTATATTTTAAAGTGAGACATGTTGGGATACCAAAGAGTCTTTTTCCAACCCCAAATTCTGCCCTCCTCTCCATGAGGCACAAATGCAGGGTACTGATGTGTTTCTAGTTGAATTTTTGGCAAAGTTTTGCCATTTTGGTTTTTTGGGTCAAACTCTGACCGCAACTAAACTTTTCAAGAGGCAATTGACCTTATCTGCCATGAAATATGGCAACACTGCCGACTCGAAATCCATTTTTGAAACTATCAATGGAACTCGTAATTGAACTAGTTCGAGTGTTGCCAAATTGGTCCCTGTTTAGGTCTTTTCAAAAAGTTCTATACAACTTGCCCTTTTTAACAACAATAAACGTCCAAGTCAAAAATGGTAGCACTTCCAGATCGAAACACATTACTAGTGCAGTGCAAACTAAGCGGTCGGTTGTAGGACATCCAGTAGTCTAGATATCTATGGAAAATCATTCCAGAAAATATCCAGAAAAAATCCAGAAAAAATTCCAAAAAAAATTCCAGAAAAAATTCCGGAAAAATTCCAGAAAAAAACAGAAAAATTCAGAAAATCCAGAAATATCAAGAAAATCCAGAAAAATGCAGAAAAGGGCGCAATTCGAATTCGCATACACAATTTCCTATGAAATCGGTAATTTTTAAGATTTTCACTACTGGTTGCTAGTATGACACAATTGTCTTTGGCTTAGGAAAACTATTCCTCCTTCTGCAATTCGTTAACTTTCCCTTCTGAAAATGCATATTTTGAATCCCATTGAGCTCGATTGAGTGTTGAAAATGCCATCGTGGGATAATCAGCGGACTAAATTGTTGTTATTCCCTAAAATTGGCGCAATTCTGGAAAAGCCTTCGATGCAATATGAAGATGTCATTGCCAATGTTGTCTCTTCAAAAATATTTATCTTTTGGTGTCAATTCTTTGTTGACTTGGGCTGTTTTTCTATCTGCAACTAGTTCTATCTACAGAAGCTCATGTTAGCTTCTTTAGTTCTATCTAGTTGTTCAAAATGTTGATTGAAACATTATAGTTCTTGGAAATACGTTTTTCGGCTTTTGAGGCTATTTTGACAAGGTGAAACATCTCCAATCCTCATTTGACACTAACAGTTAAGATACTGTACATGTGTTCAATCGAAGTATTCTTCGTTTAGTCTCGTTCCTAACAAAACTAAAACCTGGATCGATCTACCATTATCCAAGTACAATTTATTTAGTTTATTTTACTAAAAATGAAAGTACATCATGAGAGGAAAGAACTTCTTTCAGAGAGGAAATTAAAAATTAGCCTTGACTTTATACCTCAAGGTAATATTATTCATATTGTATTACACTATTTGGCTCAAAAACCTATTATTTGAAACCAGACCTGCGATGTAATTTTAATTGAAATTACAATTATGTAATTGCCATTACATCTTCAAGTAGTTGTAATGAATTGCATTTCAACCAATGTAATTTATATTTTTCAATTACAAATTACAACTACATGTCCATATACATAACAGGGTCTGGGATTAATTTTTGTCACAGATTTGGTCTGTCTTTCAAACAATATTTGCTAGATTGACGTACCTAAAGTTAACATGCTTTTGACGTTTCTCTCACGTTTTGCACTTGAAAAATAATGCGTTTTTATTTGGAATTGATAAAATGTAATTGAAAAGTAATTGAATGTAATTCAATTACTTTTTGGAAGTTATTGTAATTAATCGCATTTGCAAAAAAGTACTGGTAATTGCATTTAATTACTTTTGAGACCAAGTTAATTGTAATTAATCACATTTCAAAAGTTAATGACACAGGTCTATTCGAAACAACAATCCTTGGCATTTTTTTAACCCCTCTCATACAGATTAATTGTAAAGTATTGCCTTGATATCAAATCATTTTGTGTTTGCTCTCCAAATTCTATGGACGATGAAAAATTGACTTAAAATCACTCTTGGAAATTGCAGTTTCCTTATTCAGAGTTAGCGGCGTGCTTTGAAGAATGTTTTTGACAAAACTTGAACCATGCGGGAGCTCTTTTGAACTGGTATTAGAAAAAATACCACTACAAAGCCTTGACTTTGAGATCTAATTGAAAACTCGTCGGTGGTTTCAAGTAAAGGCTTTATTTACAAAGAAGCGCAAAGGTCTGGATTGGAAGGTCTTCTCTGATTTAAGGGTTTCTCGGGTCCCACGTTCTGATTGGTCAATAAACAACTTGCGCCAGCGTGACTAAATGCAGCTTGTCTTGGAAGCTTTCACCGCCCAAAAAAATGCTTATTCATAGCTTCTAAATCAAGGTGTACACACCGAATAGTTCCCTGACTAAAAAAGAGGCACCCAAACAAATTTATGAAGTTTTGGACATGAGATTGAATGAAAGAGTAGAAATATTCATCCCCTTTCTTTTTTGGACACCCTGATCATCTCCACTCCATATGAGATTAGGAGGGCAAGGAGAAGCCAATGGAGCCAGCCCACTTCACTTGCAGATGTAAGGGAAGGGTTGCGCATCACGTGCAATTTTCGAATTTGTGTTTTTGGACCATGCTTGAGGAAAAGAAAAACATGCCACAGAATGTTGAAATTACTATGCATAGTAATGTGCAACTTTGTACCTGTAACATTGGATTGAAAGCCATTTAATCACAATTTTCTTGGGATAAAAGATTTCAAGATATGCCACATCAAGTCATGCTGGCACAAGTTGTTCATTGACCAATCAGAACATGGAACCCAAGAAACCCTCTAATCAGAGAAGACCTGGAATCCAGACCTTTGCGTTTCTTTGTATATAAAGCCTTTAGTTTCAGGTACTTTAAGAGGCAGGAAATTAGTTCCTCAATATTTCAGAATCCTTCAAGTCTTCGTTGTCAGCTTTTTTGATGTCCCTTCAATCCTATTCAGCAATTCGATTGGTGATCTTTCAAGTCTTTTTTTAGAAACTACACCTGGGTAAGCCTACAGTTCTATAAACACAGAAACGTCACTCCCAAATTGTTCGTGATTCAACAAGCTTACACTGTGTGTGCGATGGGATTGGACATTGAGCACAACTAGTTACATGATTCAAAACTGGAATTTCCGATTTCAGGGAGTCAGGGGCGGAATTGCTCATTCTAGAGCACTACCTCATTCGATTATTTTGCTCGAACAAGACCAATGCAAAAAATCAAGTCACTTTGCACCCTTGGCGCTGGACTGCTGAGCTCAAAACAAATCTCCACTGATCTAACTGGAGTGACATTTCTGTCTATATACAACTGTAGATAAGCCTTGTCGGTCCTTTCAAATTATTGTGTGACGATTTGAAAAAGGAAAGAAATCTCAAAAAGTGTTTACATAGATATGACTGACATCTTTGGGCGCAGTTTGAAGCAAAGACAGTTTCTCCAATTTCCTAATGTGAATCTTAAAAGTTTTTATTACCTCGCTCTTTTGGAGATCAAGGCTTCTGGTAGACTTTTGGGTGGGTCAAAGAACAATTTCCGTCATCTACCCAAAAAAACGAATCATGATGCACTTGTTTACTAGAACATTCATGAGTTCAACGTTTCTGCTCAGACAAGGAGATCTTCAGGGTAGAGTACTCCTTGGCTCAGACGACACAAACACGTTAATTATCATGAGTTTACGGAAACACTCGGTGAAAGCCTAAGTTCAAATTCATACCAAAAGATGTCAGAATGAACTCGCATCCGTCATTGTTATACTAAAAATATCACTTTTTGTCCCGTTTTCCTTTTGGTGAAGTAATCGATAGTGGTCAATCCAGGCGGAAGTTCAATTAGAATCTAAGCAGAACAATGGGTCTTCTATTAATTGCAATGATGAAGCTGTCTTTGTCCGAGTCAGACAAAGGATTGCTAGAGGGACAAAGATCTGATTAAGGTGACCAACAGAGTGTTCACACTCGATTTCTTGGGTCGAAAAAAATCTTGTAGATTCAAATAAACGTATTTTGTGTAGCAAACCAACCTTTTACTTTTTTAGCGACGTTAGTCATTTTGTGTCATTTCACAACTTAATTAATGGAGGAGCCATAAGGCCAAAACCAATGAATGATTAGAATTGAAAGGCAAAACATTTTCTTCTTCCTAGACTGTTTTCGCGCATCAGCAAATTGATTTTTAGACCTGGCCCTAGAACCACTATAATTCTAAAAGTAAGGACATTTTACCACTGATAACAACGTGATATTATGAAGGGGAGATTCAATTCAAACGTTTCTTCATAGTTTTCAATGCTTTTAGTGCTTTTTGGCTTTCATTGAATTTGAAATTGATTAATCTTGAATGAATATTAGAAGCTAATTTTTCATTTTGAGTTGCTCGGGAATCCTAATATCAATAAAAACGAGGATAAGGATAAGTGCTTTAATTCTTTTCCTTTCAGGTCAACTTCAGATTTTGAGGCTTTTTGTGTACATGATTTAATGTGCCTCTGCTCAATTTATCTTATAATACTTACATGCCATTGGGGAAGGTAAGTTGAAAACTGTGAGACAAAATTCATTACCAAATATTCATGAAATAATTAGGAATGCTTTTAATTAGACTCCTCCAACCTTAAAAATAATAATACAATGGAAATTTCCCCCCAGGAAAAACCGAAACGACGTCCAATCTAGTCTAGACAAAATAGTATTATCATTTCTTGATATCAGATTCAGTGGACAGCAACATTAGGGCAGTGAAAATGATTGGGAGTGTTGAATCAGATAGGATCCGAATGGAGCTGATAAGGGGCCCTAACAATCGCTTAGTCTTCATAAAAGGTTCTTTGTTAAGAATCGACAATAATAAAAGCGATGGCGATCAGAAGCAGTGACGAAAATAAGTTCTTCATGACATACGTAGAATTTGGTTCGCTTTAGTTTTTACTTCAATTCAAGCTTTTTTAGTCAATATCAACAATAGGCTGCATGTTAACGCATTTAATTCAAAAGCGAGAGTATACCAAAATCAAGTCGAATTAGCATTTGTCAAGTATATACTCTCCTTAGCTGCTGCGTTTCAAACACAGGAGCTTTCACGAGTATATACTCAAGGCCGGTTAATCTGACTTGATTTTGGTGTGCTCTCGCTCTTGAATTAGATGCGTTAACATGCGGCCTAGTGAAGCAGTTTTACGGAAGCTTTAATATCTATCACTAAATGGAGGCAAAACAAGGGCAGTGTCTCCGAAAATTACAGTTAAACGCGCCATGATTTTGTAGTCAGACTCACAACTTGATTCGTAAAAGAAAGGAATTTCGAGTCTATTTGATGTCCGCTAAGATGCTATTGTGTTTAGGAATTTCTGAATCAGAGTGTATGCCCATACAGTAGGTTATAATATCTCGCCTAAACATCCGAAATTGTTTTTAACGTTAGATGGACCTAGTTGTCACTTCAGCTCTTCATTGAAGCTCTTCAAAAAAGTGTCGAGGCAATCATTTTAGGGACAAGAGAATGGCACTTCAAACACTACAGCTTAAGCACAAGCAGCTCCATCTAAGTGACAAAACTGCGGGTGTTCTTTGAAATCCTTCATGTTCGAAAACTTACATTTACGAGCTTTGATAGCGTACTCTAAAGAGCCAGAAACAGCTCATTTGGAATCCATATTTTTAAGGTGGCTTAATTTGAGCATGAAATCAAGTTTGAAGATAAAGCATATAACTCTGAATATGGAAAAAGTCGAGGAGATGTTTATCCCCCATATCTGCAATAATACTTCACACACACCATAACTTTTAAAAAGGGTAAGTACTCTCTCCTTCAAAGCAAGGCATTTAGTTCCCATTACTTCTTTGTATTCAAGCGTTTAACGCAAAGGCTAATCTATTCAACATCCTTTCGTTAAAAGGCTGAAAAAACTGAAGCATGCCATGTCGTCATCAATCTGGTTACTGTGCCTTCAAATTTGTACCAAGGAGAACAATATGGCAGCCATGACGAAAGCCAAAGAAAAATAAGAGCTCATTTGTTTAGTTTGAGGCGAGTCTTTATGCGTTTTCCCACTTGATCCAGACCCTTCCTCCAGAACGAGGAGTGCAAATGCGTTCCTATCAATTATTCCGTGGGGTATTATTGCTCTGGCTCCACTTTCTCTGGCTCCACATCCCTCATCCGTCAGTGTTCCAAGCTCGCTGAGCGTGAGAAAGGTTAATTTCCGAGGTCATCTTCTTATTCCTCAAAGTGACCATATGAGGTCAGATGGTTTTCCGGAGGAGAAGGAACACGTGGAGCCATTGTAGTGCGAGCAGTAATAATACAGTGCCAGCCGCAATTATGAATCACGCCTGAACTTGGAGTCATTTTCAGTATAAGGCAGTGGATCCTGAATAACGACTTTGTTGATTTTTATGCCTGGCAATGCAAGGGAATGCAATAATAATGTGTATTTTGGGGTTTTGCAACTTATTTCTACCAAATATCTGACGAAAACCACATTCAAAGACTCGTGGGCAACAAATTCATAACAAAGTAAATACGTACAACACAATGAGAGGCTTAGTGATGGAACAGTATTTTTTGTTTTGATTTAAAAAAAACTGACTAATGAGAATGTATCGAATGTGCAGAAATGCTCCATAAACATTTCTTTCATGCAAAAGGCTGTATGAAAATATGTGATTCATACAAGTGGAGGGCACTGTAGTGGTAACTTGGCACGAGGAGGCAAGAATCAACGCCCCAGGCAACAATGACAAAAGGGGGCAAGAATAGCAAGATGGGAAATGAGACTCTCTCAAATATTTGCACTCTTGTTACTTGAGCCAAAGCAATCTTATCTGCATGTCCAACACATTGAAAAGCCTGTAGAAAGAATTCATATCCACGAGATCTTGGATCAAGGAAAGAGCTTAGTGTGAAATGCGATTTTCTTTTATCCAAATTTTGACCTAAATTCCCCATTGAAAAACTTACAAGAACTTGCTTTCACACATACGTGGTGTTTTTTTTTGACAAGGCTAGATTTATTTATGTTATTTTATTCCCTTGAGTGAGTCCACTAGTGGTCAATATGTTGTCAGTTGAGGTAAAAACAACGTCATATTCTTCAGGGTAATACCAGATTTGAAACAGTACTCAACGTTTGACGATTAATTATTTTTAATTGATTGCGGAATTATGAGGGGTATCGAGACTAGAGGTAGACTGGGCCTATAACTCGTCAGCAAGTGCGATTTTTGGATGCTTGATATAGAATCAAAATCATGATTTAGATGTTATGCAGATGTTATTTTACATGATTTGTTGTAAGGCAATCATGTTCGAACCTATGATTTAATTAGACAAGGTATGTTGGGCGACCCCTGTATACATAGAAAATAAGCCTCAAAAGCGAGCAACAAGTCAAAAATCAAGTACACTGTAAAGCCAAGACGTTTCACATCAAAAGTTACCACTTTTTTACCTCAAATATTTATCAAACATTGGTATGGGTGATTGAACAACGTGTTAACTTTCCAGCATAATGCATTTTAACGTGTTTCTTGCTCTTGACATCGATGTTCAAAAATCAAAAACGTGCAGGGGTCGCACAACATGCCTTTTCTAAATAAATCATCACTATGAACCGGATTACCTGACAACAAATCATGTGTAATATCATCTCCTCAAAAGAAATATATCTTGCTTTTGATTTTTCATCAAGCATCTAAAAATCGCACTTGTTAACGAGTTACAGGCCCAGTCTACCTCTAGTCTGGATACCCCACGTATATTACTTGGTTTTTAAAAATTATTAACTGACAAGATTTTTGCCATAACATCGTCCAACTGTATTTTTTTGTTGAGTTATAAGAAAATTGGGATTATTTATGCACGGACACTTGATCACAAATTTCATCTTCATCCTCACCAAATGTCAAAAACAGAGTTTCTTAACCTACAAGAAATTTGGGATCAGTAAGTACCCAAATTTAAGTCTAAATCCTTGGAAATAACTCAAAACGAGTGGAATATCTCAAATGTGACGTCTGTTACATTTTTGGAGGTGGTTCTATGCTATTTGATTAAAAAATTAGCGTCTTTAATAGTGACTTCATTTCAAAGGAAAATCTATCAAAATGCAAAAAGAAAGATCTTAAAAACCCATTTCTTCAGTTTTATTTTACGAGAAACGATGAAAAAAGTATTTTCCAGGCAAAGCTTTTTTCCACTTAAATGATCTTTCACAAGTTTTATAATGAAAACTAAATAATTAATTGCCCATACATAAGAAATGGTTGAATGATCTTCCATGGGAACTGATTTGATTTGAGACAAGTTGATGTTATTTCACACTGCTTATTCATCTTACTTGAGTCTCTTATTTCCCAACACATGCTGTGGAAGATTGCATTCATTCCATTAGACTCATGTTTCTTTAAAAAAAAACCTTTTAAGGAAGCATCAGCATGTTCTTTGTTTAAACAGAGCGAGTAATTGTCTTCATTCTTGTTGGATACTGTTGTGCACGTAAAAATATTTCTACTCACACGTGAAACAAGTCTTGATTGGATGATCATTTTAAGGATAAATGGAAACAAATGCATATTTGGCATTATTAAGGAAAAGAAAACCTATCGGAAATATCAAATGTAAGTATCTACAAAACCTTGACAAATTCGTCAGTTTTCATCTAGGGACTCCTTTAAATGGCAGCTGCAAAAGGAATTGTGATGACGTCACACTCCTTTTTTGGAGCATATTCATAATTCAAGCAACCTCCCACAAAAGGATGAGGTTGCGTTTAAACAAAAAAAATGAATTCAGGTCTGGAGCTTGATCTTTCTCCATTTTGGTTTTACGGTATTTTTAACTAACTTTCATATTACACTGGCTTTCAAATCAGTTCCATCAGCAAGTTCATGAGGAGCATATTTCATTTTTCATTCAGGGTTACTTGTATTTGATTATTTTAATCAATATTGTGCCTAAGCAAATACTCCGAATAAGTCACTTTTTAAACTGATTTTTGTGGCATCCATATGTACATTGCCTTAACATTTATTTTGAGCAATATTTGAAGTAAATACACCTATTTTTGTAAATTACCTGACCAGAAGCCCCTTATCGGCATCAACAGCCTAATAAGTCCATGAATCCCTCTTTTATTGGTAAGACTTTCCTTATTAGGTTAAAAGCCTTTATGAATTCCCTGCTTCTTACCTTCAACGAGGTTGAATAACTCTTCTGACTGTATAAACATGTATGGAGTAGTCAAATAGCGTCACTCACTCACTCACTCGTTCACTCTATTCATTCCTCATTGTTGGGTTCCATCACGTTCCAAGACCCTCTTGGAAGTGGAGCCAAGCTCAATAGAGTGCTTAATGTTAATACGCCTTGGGAAGGGATCCTCGACTCTATGTGTTAAGACAGAAAACAGAGGAGAAAAGGCGCTTCGTGCTCGTATTTTGGGGCCTCTCTTACACTCTCTCTCTCTGTGTTCTCGTTGGAATCCAGGAATCCACAAGCGAGGTCCAAGACCTTCATTCGTCACGCTAAAACCGTATTGTTAAAGCTGCGAGACAAATTGCTCCCTTTTAAGCTGCTTGACCGAGAAAAGGGAACGGATTTGATTGGAGATGGAGATCAACGTTTGGAAACAACTCAAGGAAATTTAAATCATACTCGTAAACTTGAAGTTGACAAAACCTAAAAAGTACGATTTCTTTGCGATTTAATGTATTTGAGGCAAGGATGGCAAAGTTGTGAGATTGGACATGCTTTTTTTAATTTTGTCTTAATTGTCAGTAGAAAATTACAAAATGAGGAAGGGGACAAGGGAGGTATTTTGGTTAACTCCTTAGTTGGTTACTTTTTTAGCTATCATACAATGCCTTGTTAAATGAAGTAACAATGGTAACAAAATGTTTTGGAATATATTATTGGGTTTTTAACGAAAAAATGTTTTTGCCATGTGTCTAAGACAAATCTCTTACCCAAGAGCACTAAATTTACAAGAGTATGAGACTCTTCCCACGTGTAACTCCACTGAATTCGAGAGGAGAAAACAAAGCCCAAGAAAAAATTGCGATGTGAAAGAAAATGCAAGACATTTACAGAATTTTTTAGTTTGAAACATATCTTGACGAAAAAATGCAAATGAAATGTTGCCGAAGTAAAACTTTGGCTTTCATTTTCCTTCCTGAATTTTAGACAGTCCCTAATCGTAAGTGACCTTACTCTCTAATAAAGTGCTCTATCACATCTCAATTTTCTGTATAAATTAGAAAAGAAAGCACCTAAAGGTATTTTTTTGAAGTGGTTTGTTTACAATAACTAGAATTTTTGCACTTAAATGAAAGTCACAAAAAGGCTAAAGGGCTAAATGAGTTTTGAATTTGTTGCCACTCTTTGACTCTTTCTCGTCACGAGTTTAAATGCCGACTAGGAAGATTCTCATTTATTTTGTTACCAGTTTGGAAGTAATTGTAATTTAAACAATTTTTGATTCGTTATGCTCTTACAAACATGTGGTGAATACTGCTTTCTCAACAAAGTTGTTCAATTTTTCTCGAACTTTTAAATTTGATGTGTTCAAACCACGAAATTAGGATAGAACGGAGGGGTATAAATAAAAAGGGCCAATAAAAAAGTGAGGCCTCTTTGTGCACCAAAGAGCAAAAACTTATCTTGCTCTCAAACGTAAGAAACACAGATATTGAGAGATTCGATATACTGGGTCAGTCCAAGTAAATCGTAAGACATGGAAGCCTCCGCTCTGTGTGGAAGGAGCCGGAGTCATTAGCATGCTACATAGACGCCGACACGACAGCTGACTCAGGCCAGCCAAGCCATCCCTCTACTTGTACTCACTGTCTTTCCTATCAGGGTTGTTTGTGAGGTAGTCGCGAGACAAACGTAAGTACTATGGAGTTGAACTGATGTCCCGAGACAAACGTATGTACGACCGAGTTGAACTGATGTCGCGAGACAAACGTAGTACTACCGACTTGAACTGATGTCGCGAGACAAACGTATGTACTACCGAGTTGAACTGATGTCGCGAGACAAACGTAGTACTACCGAGTTGAACTGATGTCGCGAGACAAACGTATGTACTACCGAGTTGAACTGATGGATGCAAGTTCGAGATTAAAGAACGATTGCAGGAAGGAGCTGTCTCTCCAGAGTGATTTGAAGGCATGAACTTAATTTCACCTACTTGTGGCTCTGTTTTTGATCTAGATTAGGGAGGCAATGAAATTTGTGTTCAATTTAGCGTCCATATTACCTTTAGCAGTCCTCTTTAGATTTAAGTTTCTGACCTGTCTGAAGCCTTTACTCAGACTTGATATTCTCATAACCTCCAACAAGGGTGATTGAACATGCTCAAATTGGCATGGCCTATATCTAATGTATTAACAGATCACTTGTATTTGATTACCTCACGTTTACAACACACATTTTGACCCAATGGCATGGCTTTACGTCCACTATTTCTGGCAAACCTGAGGTCAGCTGTCGTGTCGGCGTCTATGTAGCATGCTAGTGACTCCGACTAACGTCCATATCCGCTCAGTGTTCAGCTGTAGATTTTTAATAAATCGAATCCCATTTAAGTAAATGATTTTGCTTTGATAAGATTGATAAGACAGGGATTTAAGGATGTCGTTTGCTGAATTTCAGCATGATACGTTCCCCGTTCACGAATAACAACGTTTCGAAATTTGCTTTAATCGCAATACGTACGCGCGGGAAGGAGAGCAAAATTGACGACCCTACAATTGTCCTTTTGGACGATTGTAGGTGCAAATGTTAGGTCGGAAGAGAGCGCTAGGCTCTATGCTTCAAATTACTCTTACTGACACAAATTTCAGTCGATCAAGTTGAAATTCAGCATGTGAGTTTTGCATTTGCCAGTCAGACAATTGGTTTGATTAGAATTTTCACTGGCTAGCCCAGAATTCGAAAAGCGACTTTTGCCAATAGCCAAGGCAACCAGGTATTTAGTGATCCTTGGTCAGTCTTGTCAGTCCCGCCAAGAACAACTGAATTTCTCTGGACTTGGAGGCTAACAAGAGGAATCATGATTTCCAGTAAGAACAGTTCAATTACGTTCTTCTGCTAATGAGACCTTGGCTAAGTTGATAAGAACACGCATTTTAATTTTCAGCTAAATCAAATGTCTGAATCAGAAGTTATGCTTACTCAAATTTCAGTCCAAATCCAACCGAGAATGAACGACTTGGTCCTTTTTGAGTGATAGACCGTCAAAGTTTAAAATTGTAGTTCTAGTGAGTGCTAATGAAGCCAGTTTATGCATGCATAAACTTTTCACTGCATGCAGTGAAATTCCGATTTAACGATATTGTCCGGCACCACAAAATATATCGTTAAATCGAGATTTATCGTTCAATCGAGTCGCTGTTGTACAGGAGTCATAATAAAACGGTAACCCCTAAAATTATTGTTAAATCGAGATTTATCGTTAAATCAGAGATCGTTTAATAGAGATTTTACTGTACTATGTTTTTTGCACCTTTTCTTTTACATTTCATTGTGCAACGTGTTACTAAAACTTGACGTTTATTGCTCTGCAGATCAACCAATATTAGGCTGCATGTTAACGCACTTAATTCAAAAGCGAGAGTATACCAAAATCAAGTCGAATTAGCATTCGTCAAGTATATACTCTCCCTAGCTGCTGCGTTTCAAACACAAGAGTTGTCACGAGTATATGCTCGAGGCCGGCTAATCTGACTTGATTTTGGTGTGCTCTCGCTTTTGAATTAGGTGCGTTAACATGCGGCCTATTACTTCAGTTTGTCACGCTAATGAAAAATAGCATTGTACTAAAGGCTTCATTCCCTCCCTTTTTGAGCGTGTCTGAAAATGATCACTCTGAGTCACGCAAGCATAGCGAAAAAGGGGCTAATCCTTCTCTCTTTTTTACCGGAGCAGGCCGGTCGTGAAATTTCGTTGTGGGCAGCAAGGGCCGTTTATCATCAGCAACTAGTTGTGACTTGTCCAAACAAACCTCTTCATGGAAGGCAAATTTTTGAAAAACATTAGTCTTTTTGGCCATGTCGCCTCCTGTCTACGCTTTGCTTCCCCCAAATTATACTGAGGTGCTCAATCAAGATGATAATTCGATTCACAGGCACTAGTTCACTTAATTATAGGATTTAGCATTGAAAATATGTCTTGCGCACCTCCATTTGTACTATGATTCTTCCATTTGTTTGGGCGATGTTACTTGTTTACGATATTCTTCGGAAATATTTGCCTTTTCACGCAACTTCTGGCCAGTTTCAGGCAAGTACTGGAAACTTACAATAGACCTTCAGGGTTCAAATTTGTAGTTCCAGTGAGTACTAAGAGAGCCAGTTTATATACTATGTTCTTGAACTTTCTATGAAAAGTTCACAAACGGTTGGCTTTTTTTTACATTTCATTGAGCAACGGGTAACTCAAGCTTGAAGTTTATCAACGTTCACGATTCAATCGAAAAAGCGACCTCAAGCGGCATTTATGGCATGACCTGTGGTGTAAAAAAGAGAAATTCCGAAAATACGCTCTTCACTCTGCTAAGTTTGAATGCCTCTGGTACATCCTCTGTGATTTGTAATTGGCAAGCAAATTGTTACTTATTGTTTCAAAAAACAGTCTTAAATTTTAAGGACATCAAGATTTTTGCCTCGTTTTGAAGTTATTACACGTTTAAAACATCAACTTCAGTTTCAAAATTAGTCACCCTCTACATATGAGGAAGGAGAAAAAAGGGAAAAGGAGAAGGCAAGTGGGGCCGTCAACCAAATCAGAGCAACCAATTTCAGACCTTAAAAAAGGAGTTGGGGAAGGTTTCACACTAGTGGACTTTTAAACACCATTGTGACAAACCAATGCAATTTTGGTGCATTACAAGAACACAGCATTTGAAGTTAGAATAAATGGCTCTAGAATGAAACGAAAAGGAAACACCAAATACTGATAAAACTTGCATAAAAAGCGAAAGAAGTTACTACATAGACCGGGTCTCTTTCTTGTGTGTTCACACCACGTTTTGAATCGTGAACGTCAATTGTTCTGCAGATCAACCAATATTGCGTCAGTTTGTCACACGGATGAAAAAAAGCATTGTCCAAAAACTTCATTTTTTGAGTGTGTCTGAAAATGATCACTGTGAGTCACACAAGCATAGCGATAAGGGGGGAGGGCTAATCCATTTCTCTTTTTCTCTCATTGCCTCGGCCTCGTAAGGGTGAATAGTAAATAGTAGGTCTAAAAACTAGTAGTTGAAACTAACAACATTGTATTGAGCCAAATTTATGATATTTTGAAATGGTAACATCAAGTTTCAGTTCAATCTTCTAGAATTTCCAACTAATGGCCGGTTATGTCAAGGCCCCAAAGGGTGGAGAGCCATTCAAACTTACTGGTATGGCTTAACTATTTTTCAACTTCTACACCAACTGTTTTTGTGCATTCTTACCACCAGATGTGAATTGGGCTGAATCGTGAGACTTTACAACATTGTAATGAGCCAAATTTGTGATATTTTGAAATGTTAACATCAAATCTATGTACAATCGTCTATAATTTCCACCCAATGGCCAATTATTTTAAGGCCCTGGGTTAGGATGAGAGCCATTCAAGCTTTCTAAAATGTCTTTTAGTATAAGCAACGGTTTCCGCATTCTGCCACCAGATGTCGTGAATCGGTGCTGAATCATGATTCTCCATTGCTTTACCACAAAAGGGCAAGTTTATCCATTCTATGCTCTCTTCAGTACACAAGTTTGAGAAGGCATACCTGTCACTTCGCCATTTGATTGAGCTGAAATTTTAAATACATAGTTTACTGAATACAAGCCAGGTCTCATTTGCAGAAGAACGCAATAGAATTAATCCTACAGGAAATCACAATTCTCATCGTTAGTCCCCCCACTCCAGATATTCCTTCCCGCCTATCATTTTGAAGGCAACTCCTGAAGCTGACCTGGGCTAATCTAAAGACCTGTAGGCTAATCTGTTGTTATCAACCATCAACAAGCTCTCTCAATTCAAGCTTTGTGACTGGGAGCAAACTTGTTTCTGGTCAGAGTAAACTTGTTTCTGGTCAGAGTAAACTTGTTTCTGGTCAGAGTAAACTTGTTTCTGGTCAGAGTAAACTTGTTTCTGGTCAGAGTATACTTGTTTTGTAAAGCATACCGCTACTTAAGTTGTTTAAAGTCATTCATAGACGAGGTCAAGGCTGCGCTGTGCCTACAACTGGTCGAGTTTCCTAGATTTAAGATGTACCGTGTTTGCACATTTTTTTGTTTGATTTGCTGGCATAGTTTCCAAACTCCCGCAACTTTATATGTCCACTTGAAACTCGCTTTTTAAGAAAAGTATCCCATTGTATGGAGAAAAATGTGACAAAAACATGAAGTATATAGAGTAGTTTATCTGATAGTATATCATTGGAGTTGTTTTCATTACTTCACATAGAGTTGAGTGATAACTTTAATTGAAGTTCTTATCTCAGCCTGAATTGTAATCACTAGGGACAGGAACTTTAGACGAATAAACTTTTTCGTCTCTTCTCATTTTTTTGTCCTTTTTACCTTTTTTGTCACGAAATTTTTCCGTTTAATTTGGACTTAATTCGTCTTTTTTATCTAATCGGGCAATTTCATTCATCTTTTCTCGTTTAATCGGCCAAAAATTTGAATTTTCTTGCATTTCAAGCTCTTCAAGCGTTGTTTTCAATTTTCCACGCAAAAAAGAACTTCGAAGAAAGTTCAACGCCAAAGCTTAAGGCAAAGTTATGATTTGATTGTTAGTTGCGGTTTTGCACCAGCCAAATACAATTCACACTTACAAATCAGCTTGTTTTCGTAGTGTTGCCCAACAAACACAGAAAGAAAAGAAAACTATTGGGTTGAAAAAAGCTTCCTGGTCATGAGAACAATTAATGTATCTGCAAATCAGACTTCAGCTCTACTGAATATGCTCCTTAAAAAGAGGAATTTTGAACTCTTGGTTTTCATTTGACCTATACATGTGCTACCGAAAATTTCTTGCCCATTTATTACTTCCGTTTTAAAATTTTCTAGATTTTGCCGTTTTTGCACAAGCAGGCAGATTTTTCCACGTCAGACATACATTTTGTGTATTTTGTGGGAGCAGTTTCAAAGGTCTTTTTTGTCTGTATGAACACTTAATTTGTCTTCTTTCTTATCAACAGTTCCATTCCCCTTTTTGGGAAATTGCTTCGATTTTGATGTCTTTTGAGTAAGGTTTTTGTTTTCGCTTTTTCGTCTTATGGTAACTTTCATTCGTCTTTTTTCGTCTAATCAGGTAATTCTATTCGTCGCTTTTTGTTTCACTTGACCGTTGTATTCGTCTTAACTTCCTGTCCCTAATTATCACTATATGGGACGTTAAAAGAATGATGGATTTTCAACCAGGAAATATCCTATGAAAAGACAAATAAGTAGCTTAATTTCCTTGAGGTATAGACTAAGCAAAGAAATTTATTAATGGTTTAAAGTTTTCAACGTTTTCAAATACAGTGTGTTGTTCTAGTTTTTTTTAGCACCAACAATGATGTTTTTATTATTTTTGAGTTGATATTTGCTGCTTTAAAATATTTTTGTAAATTTTAATTACATTTGACTCTTTTAATCTCATTCTAAAAACGTAGATTTGAAGTTGAACATCAATCTATACATACTTTTGTCCATTAGCGTCCATTCTCTACCATTTTCTGCCAATTTTGCCATTTTCTGCCATTTTCTGCCACTAGCTGGCAGAATCATCCTTTTCCATCCCTGATTTTGGTACAACCAATGCAGGGCAACAAGTGGAATAAGACAAATGCGAAAAAGTTTGTTAATTTTGTACCCCATATTCTTGTGCCGCCTTTTTGTGGTGCGTCTGTTGTTTTCCAATCTGCGCTCGATCAAAAATTACGAATGGTTAGTTGCTTCACGACAAACAATTCAAAACTATGGACGGCAGTCGGAGTCACTAGCATTCTACATGGACGCCGACACGACAGCTGACTTCAGGATTGCCAGAAATAGTGGACGTAAAGCCATGCCATTGGGTCAAAATGTGTGTGTTGTAGGCGTGAAGTAATCAAATACAAGTGATCTATATGATCTATTAAAACATTAGATATATACCATGCCATTTTGAACATGTTCAATCACCCTTGTTGGAGGTTATGAGAATATCAAGTTTGAGTAAAGGCTTCAGACAGGTCAGAAACTTAAATCTAAAGAGGACTGCTAAAGGTAATATGGACGCTAAATTGAACACGAATTTCGTTGCCTCCCTAATCTAGTTCAAAAAACAGAGCCACAGCTACGTGAAATTAAGTTCATGCCTTCAAATCATTGCTGGAGTGACACCTCCTTCCTGCAGTCGTTCGTTCATCTCAAACTTGAATCCATCAGTTCAACTCGGTAGTACATACGTTTGCCTCGCGACATCAGTTCAACTCGGTAGTACATACGTTTGTCTCGCGACATCAGTTCAACTCGGTAGTACATACGTTTGTCTCGCGACATCAGTTCAAGTCGGTAGTACATACGTTTGTATCACAACATCAGTTCAACTCGGTAGTACATAAGTTTGTCTCGCGACATCAGTTCAACTCGGTAGTACATACGATTGTATCACAACATCAGTTCAACTCGGTCGTACATACGTTTGTATCACAACATCAGTTCAACTCGGTAGTACATAAGTTTGTCTCGCGACATCAGTTCAACTCGGTAGTACATACGATTGTATCACAACATCAGTTCAACTCGGTCGTACATACAGTCTATCAGAAAAGTTTGCATAACGTCGAGAGTCAGCTCGTTTTTTAAGCCTGGCCTTGGAAGGACAAGGCCGAAAAGGTTGAAATTTGGTCAGAATGACCAACATGGACCAACATACCACGCAAATATCCAAAAACCCAGATGCAATCAAATAATCAAAACTTTTTTAACAAAGACTGAAAAAGGGGCGGCGCAAAAGTTTGCATAACACTTTTGAGCAAGTCGAGGAAAGTGTGAGATTTTTCGAGAAACACCTGTAATTTTCTATTGTTTTCAAGAAATTGATGATGAAAAAAGTCTGGATGATTCTAAAGGTTATAAAAAGGCGAAAATCTCCATGTAACCTCTCTGTTTTGAAGCAATTATGGGTGCAGCAAAAGAGTTAGCCTTGGAGACCAAGGCCACGATCATTGACCTCCACAAGAAAGGCCAGGGATACAGGAAGATATCCAAGACCTTAAGTATTCCCATCCCGACCATCCAAGGAGTGGTCCGACGTTTCCAGCAGCGAGGACATGTTGGCAATGCTGACCGGCCTGGACGACCTCGTAAGCTTCCGGCAAGATCCGTCAGAAAAGTGGTGCGAAAGGTGGAGCAGTACCCTCGTACAACCTTGGGTGAGATCCAGGATGACCTTGCCAATGAGGGTCTCAAGGTTTCAAAGGATACCATATCGAGGACCATCAGGACTGCTGGACTTCAGGCAAGGCGGCCGAGGCGCACCCCTTTTTTGAAGCCAAGACACGCCAAAACGCGGTTGAAGTACGCCAAGGACCATCTGGACAAGGACGAGAGCTTCTGGCAATCCATCTTGTGGTCGGATGAGACGAAAATTGAGCTCTTCAGTCACAACCACGTCCAAACTGTCTATCGCCGTCCTGGACAGGCTTACCTCCCGAAGAACACCCTTCCCACAGTCAAGCACGGGGGTGGTTCCATCATGCTCTGGGGAGCATTCAGTGCCCGTGGTCCAGGGAACATCGTGAGGATCAAGGGGATCATGAAGAAGGAGGACTACTGCAAGATCCTTCAAGAAAACCTGCAGCAGTCGGCGGAGAAGTTGGAGTTGGGTCCGGATTTCTTGTTCCAGCACGACAATGATCCAAAGCACACGAGTCCAATGGTCAAGCAATGGCTCACAGACAATGGCATTCAGGTGCTGGACTGGCCAGCGATGAATCCAGACCTGAATCCTATTGAGAATCTGTGGCAAGAGCTCAAGAGGAGAATCAGGATGAGGAAGCCCAAGAATCTGACCGAGTTGGAGTCCGTGGCCATTGAAGAGTGGCATAATATCCCCCCTGAGACTTGTAACAATCTTGTTAAGAGTTACAAAAAGCGACTATTAGCTATTTTGAAGGCTAAGGGGTTTTCAATAAATTATTGATTCAATGTTATGCAAACTTTTGCGCCGCCCCTTTTTCAGTCTTTGGTAAAATAAGTTTTGATTATTTGATTGCATCTGGGTTTTTGGATATTTGCGTGGTATGTTGGTCCATGTTGGTCATTCTGACCAAATTTCAACCTTTTCGGCCTTGTCCTTCCAAGGCCAGGCTTAAAAAACGAGCTGACGCTCGACGTTATGCAAACTTTTCTGATAGACTGTACGTTTGTATCACAACATCAGTTCAACTCGGTAGTAACTCGGTAGTACATAAGTTTGTCTCGCGACATCAGTTCAACTCGGTAGTACATACGATTGTATCACAACATCAGTTCAACTCGGTCGTACATACGTTTGTATCACAACATCAGTTCAACTCGGTCGTACATACGTTTGTTTCGCGACATCAGTTCAACTCGGTCGTACATACGTTTGTATCGCGACGACCCCTCCAACAACCCTGATAGTCAAGGCAGTTAGTGCAAGTAGAGGGATGGCTTGGCTGGCCTGAGTCAGCTGTCGTGTCGGCGTCTATGTAGCATGCTAGTGAGGAGGAGGAGGACTGCCGCCCATAATTCAAAACGTGATACGATTGTAGAATTTTAGTAAAGCAATGAGGCGCCAGAGGCTACGACGGGGCTATGGGGTAAACAAACAGGCTCAGCTGATGTTAACTGAGTTTGAATCATTCGAAACGAAGGTTTAAACGAGAAATATCTTATTTCATTGCTAGGACAGAAACATGACAGAGGGTTGCCCCTGAATCTACCCTGCATAGTCAGGGTGGGCATTTGATTTTTGGACATTTTGTCCACCCCTGTCCAAAAGGTGTCCAAAAATGTCCAAAAATAAGGCTGTCCAAAAATAGGAGTGTCCAAAAGTGTCCAAAAATAGTAATTCGAAAAATAATGGTTAAAAACATTTTTAGAAAAACATTCTACAAACTTGCTCTCCAAAATAAACGTCACTTGACGAAATCTAAGCAAGAATAAGTCAATTCAGCATAAGAAACTTACACCTAATACATTAAATGAGCCAATAACTTGAAGGCCAAACTGGACATTTGAACTTTCCACTCTTTTCATTTGACCACCGAGCATCGTCCAAAATGTGGGAAAGAATGATCGACTGAAGGAATAAACGAACAAACGAATGTGAGACTGGGACTACTAATAACACACTCACACCACACTTCATGTTAAACATAGTATGCGAGTACATTTTAAAGCTAATTGTGTCTTGATTTGTGACAAGAGAAGGTTATCTTGAAACATTTTGAACAGTTGCACACATTTTACCATATTGTATAAACAAAACATTTATTTTTTTAACAATTTATTAACAAGTTATCATGGCAAAGTTTATTTCTCCAGGTAATGTTCCCATTAATAGAACTATTTTTGTTTAAGTACACAACCATACATTCTTTAGAATTCAATTACTTATGTAGTGTAACTGGTTTTTTGTCTGATTTGTACAACTTTCTTTTACGTTTGTTGGACTTTTGGACACTTATGGACAACTTTTGGGGATTTTTGGACACCCTCTGGGGATTTTTGGACACCTTTGTAGTATCCTGCTCCCGAGTATGCCCCCTCCCGACAATGCATCTATTCCCCCCTATAAGTATCTATGTCTCCAAGACAATAAACATCTAGTCATTCACAACACTCGGTCATGTTACAACCTTCTGGGTATTTTTGGACACTCTTGGACACTTTTGGACACTAGGGTGTCCAAAATGCTCTCGATGTCGAAAAATGCCCACCCTGTGCATAGTGCATCAATGTTCCTCGGGAATTCTGGACTCATTCACGCAACCATTTTTCAGCTGTTGTCTCTCAAAAACTTTATCTCGTATCACTTAGTGATGTGACCAGGGTTGCCAGGTCTTCGACGGCTCTTATCGCCAGATTTGCCACCGAACTTCGCCAGAATTCGCCACCTCATTTGAAAAATCGCCAGATTTTCGCCAAATTTCTTTTTACTAACAACCTTATGTACATATATAGTCAATCATGCTTAAGTGACCTTCAAGGAATACCTCAAATGGTCAATTCTTCAGTTTTGTTTTTCAACTTTCATTCCATCTTTCATCTTTTGATACACATTTCATGACTAAAGTTCTCGAAGGAAAACGGAATGCCACCATAATGACTTTCCTTCATAAATTTTCATTTGTAGCACTTGGAACGCGTTTTAGTTCGTAATTTGTGCACAAAATTCAAATTTTACTGATGCTAAATAACCAAATCTTTCGGACTCTTTTTTGAAATGCTATGAAATTTATAACTTTTTAAAAGCAATGTTAATGGTATTTCGTTCGTTAACGAAATCTGACCAATTGCCATTGAAAAATCCCAAAATGTAACGTGATCACTCAAATAGTAAAAAAATATTTTTTGTACCAATGACATTGTTCATGCCCTGTATTTTGACCATATTATAATATGAGTAGTAAACCATAAAGAGGGCGTAACCAAAACCAAACAGGGGCAATCGCAAAATAATAGGATGCATAGTTTATTTAGGATTTCAATTGGCCAGGTCAATTAGGAAAATTAAATTGGAAATTTTTCAAAATCAGTTACACATGCGTTTGCCGAAGCTTTTGACTTCATAACAGTCTCTTTTTCCCAAATTCTATTGTTTAAAAATCTAGTTTGCATTTGTTTACCGATTTCAATTGGTACACAGAATGTCATTCCATGTAAATGTCAAAAAAAAAAATAAAACCCAAGTGGGATACTGTCTCATAAAAGCATTGGTCTGTAACGGAGTTGGAATTGGCTGCCCGATATAGTCCCTGAAAGTCGTTTGCGTAAATGAGACTTAAAAATTTATAATGGGTCGTCTAATGGATTGATTCGTCGCAAAGAGGGAGGGAGTAAGTTCTACAACAAAAGAGCGAAACAAAATTTTCTCGTTCTTGGTAAAAGCACAATCAAATCAAGAAACAATACTTCGGTCAAAGCTCTCCCAATTTAGTGATTGTCATTTTTAATACTTAGCCCTTGGTTTTCAGTCAGAATGAAAGTCAAAATCATAAAGAGAGAATCAAAATTTGCCTGAGTAATCGGCAAAAAATGGACGATTTTGCCAATTTTTCCGCCAAATTTCCCCGATTTCGCCTAATTTATCGCCAAATTTGCTCATTTCGCCCAATTTATCGCCAGAAATATTAAAATTGCCAGATTTACCGCCAGTGAGATCAAAATCGTCAGATTTATCGCCAGATCAGCTGATTTCGCCAGATTAATTTTTCCATCGCCAGACGCGTTTCAAAATCGCCAGATTCGTGAAATCTGGCGATAGAAATCGCCAGTTGGCAACCCTGGATGTGACTTGGGCGCTTGGGCAAGCTTTTTTTCGTGACATCGTACACCAGGGTCGCCAATTTACCTTCAGTGAAATGGTATTACCCTCTGCCTACCTTTCTTCATCAACCGGTTTTTCATTAAGAAGCACTGAAACGCGCCCCTGACTTTTGTAACTTTGGATCAGGGTTGGAAATTAACCTCAAATTTGTGTTTGCTTGAGTTAGTTAGCAAAGCACAAAATCTCCATTAGGAGTCCCTACCTTGCAACCTCCCGTGAAAAAACTTGCCCAACCTCAGATTTCACATCACTAGTATCACTCGTATCAGAAAGAGAACAGCCGTAGTATACAAGGTTGTGTGAGTGTAAAATGTAGACGCCGTGACTTTTTCTTTGTTCTCAAGTAAAAAAAGGTATTTAATTTTGCTTTGCACAAAGGAGAATTTTAATGATTATTCCCATGTTATTCTGTGTGGGAAGTATTATTGTTTGATAATGATTTTTTCATAAAACTTCAACACCAAAAGTAAGCATTCAGAGGTTGTTTTTTTGTGAATGTTCAACGTATCTTAGTTGTTAGAGGGGATTCCCAAGCCTCACTTTCCCTTGTTAGTGTCGCTTTTACACACAAGTTCTTGTACGAAATGGAGCTTCTGATTGGCATGCAAAAAAAATCCGTTATTGTTGTGATAAAAATGAATTCGATCGTGACAGGACTCGAACCTGCAATCCTCAGATCCGAAGTCTGATGCCTTATCCATTAGGCCACACGACCTTTGGCTAAAAATTGATGTGCTTTTCAAATTTTTATACCAAGTTCTTCTAATCATGTTCTCTCTCAATAAGATAAAACCAAGCAAAGATAGAAAAAGCTTCAATGTGAACTTAGTGACGGTAATGGAAATAAGGTAGAACAATGGTTAAGATTTATCAAAGCGGAATGATTGTAGGCCGAAGATATAATAAAATATGTAATTCGGGTGATAAGAATGTATGTGTTCAATGGCGGAATGTAGGAAACAGAATGACATGGAATATTGAGAGAGAGAAAACTGGTCTATGAGTCGGAAGTATTGTATAGTAATCTTGGAACCTATTGATAATCACTACAACTCCCCTTTCATGATATGCAATGGGGACGAACTTAAAAAATCAAAATATTGCGTATCATCTTTAAATATATGCAAGACGATTAGGTTGATTTCGGCTTCGAGTTCCTCGTCTTGGAAGTAGAGGTTCTTCAATGGGATTGGAAGTAGAAGTCGAATTATCATCTTCTTGACGTGGAAAAATATGAAGAAATCGGCGATTCCTCCAAGACCTTGTCCCATTTGGGAAATGGAGTAAATATCTTCGATTGAATGATTTCAAGATTTTGGCCTCTTTACTCCAGCGTTTGGTTTGCGGATCCTGAACAACAACAGTTTGTCCAATTATAAGAGGCTCCAAGGAACGGGTGGAACTGTCATGAAGTGCCTTCCTGGATTCAACGTTGTTTTGTCGTTTTTTCTGGGCTTGAGTTAATTCATTTGTTGGAGGAGTATGAAGAACGTCTTCTAATGTTGGGACCCGAGATCGCAGAGGATGACCAAAAACACGTTGAGCTGGTGATAAACCATCACTCAAAGGCGTGTTGCGAAATTCCAACATGGCTTCCCCAAAAGTCTCCGAATTTATGTCGCCGCCAGTTTTGGCCAAGATATATTTCATGGATTTGACCATGACTTCGGCATGACCGTTACTTTGGGGGTAATATGGGGATGAAGGTTTCCATGACACTCCCCATTTCACAAGAAATTGAGTAAACGTGTTAGAAGCAAATTGGGGCCCATTATCCGTACGAAGAGTATTAGGTATCCCGAACATTGAAAAAAATCGGGAAAAATCCTTCACCAACGCAGACGAGCTCGGTGACGAAATATATTTCACGACCAATGGATATCCCGACAATCTGTCACTATAAACAAGATATTCGTGTCGATCAAACGAGAAAAGATCGGCAGTAGCAACTTGGAATGGACGAGTCGGTAAAACATCTTGCACCATGGGCTCGGGTTGATGAGATGGACGAAAATACATGCACTGGGGACATACCACAACAGTGTTGGCGATATCGGAAGAAAATCCTGGCCAGTACATAATTTGTCTGGCTCGCCTTTTCGTCTTCTCGACTCCTTGGTGGCTAGCATGCAGTTTCTTGAGAATTCCTTTGACCGCAGAAGGAGGAATAACAATCTGTTTTCCTCGAATGATCAGCCCATCGTTAATTGAAAGTTCGTGGGAAATCTTCTTAAAAAGCGACACATATCCGGATTTTGTTTTGGAGACGGAATTACGTAAAATTGCACTTTGCAATTCACCATAAGCTTTATCTGCTTCAGCGAGTTTGATGATATCCTCCAAAATTATATCTGGATGTTCTAAACGAAGCGATGCCATCATCAATGTCTCCGGATTAATCTCATCCACCATCTCCAAATCCGGATTGGACACAGGTGCACGAGAAAGTGCATCAGGGATTGAATGTTGGATACCCTTTTTCCATTCAACTTGAAAGTTGTATCCCATGAGACGTGTTCGATAATTTAACACTCTTGGATTTTCAACTTCGGCCAGAGTCTGGCGATTGAAAATTGGCACCAACGGCTTGTGATCAGTTACCACACGGAAATCAATTCCGGCAAGGTACAGATGACATTTCTTAATGGCCCAATATATGGCCAGTGCCTCCAATTCCACCATAGCATATCGTGATTCGCAATCTTTTAGATATCGTGAACCACACTGAATAAGTTTTGGCTCATCACCTTTCAGTTGGATCAAAGCAAATCCGAGTCCAAGTCTCGATGCATCTGTGAGAAGGCGAATCTCTAATGATGGATCAAACATAGCCAAAATGGGTGGAGATAGCAAAGCGGTTTTCACCTTTTGAAACCCCTCGGTATGTTCGGCCAGCCATAAGAAATGATTCTTGGTCTGCAAGAGCTCTCGGAAAGGAGCCGTGAGTGACGCCAAGTCTGGCAAAAATTTCCCCAATTGATTTACTAAACCCAAGAATGATCGAAGGTCAGTAAGCGTGGCAGGAATCGCGAAATCTTGAATGGCTGCCATCTTAGAGGGATCAGGCTTGATGCCACCCTCAAAGATGTGATATCCCACAAAACTGATCGATGTGGTAACCAGAATGCTTTTCCCGGCGTTAACCGTAAGCCCATATAAAAGACATCGCTCCAAAACATCGCTGACCTTTCGAACAAGATCTGGCAATGTTGAAGACCCACATGCGATATCATCAACAACTTTCTGAATATCCAATCCAGACATGGCCACATCCCCACGATATGAAAATGAGTCGCCAGTCGAAACAAAACCCATGGGAGATCTCAAAAACTTAAACTTCCCAATATGAGTTATGAACGTTGTTAAATGTTGTGATTCCTCGGCCAAGGGCATTTGCCAATATCCCTTTGTGAGGTCAATTTTGGCAAAATATTTCTGATCTGGGGTGAAACCTGAAATTGCCTCAGCTGGCGTCTTGGTTGGATGAACACTTCGCTGTACTTGTGAGTTGAGATTAGTGAGGTCCACACATACTCTCACATCTCCATTGTCCTTAAGAACAGGGACAATGGGATGGCACCATTCAGTTGGGACATCACCAGTAGGAGCAATAATAGACTGCTTAACCATGTCCCGAATATTGTTTTCCAACCCGCTCAACATCGCAAACGGTACCTGTCTGGCGACATGAATGCAGAAGGGTTTCGCATCATCCTTCAGATGGATCACCATTGGATCTCCGACCACAGGTCCTGTCATTGGACGAAGTATTTCGGCATCAAAAACTCGGGCATAAACTTCTTTCAACTTCGCGTCAATCATCCCGAACACCTCAGGAGGATCCCCAGAAGGTAATCTGGAGATCCATGAATCCCTGTCTTTCCAAAAATTTGAGAACAATGATGAAGAAGACGGAATTGTTTCTTGGGTAAGTAATAACGATGCAATTTTATTAGGAAAGGGAAAATTCTCACCGACAATCGTCATTGTCTTACAGGCCTTCAAGCTAAGAAAAGCCCCACACAAGCGAGAACAAACGACAATTGGGACATCGTGCACAGTCACACCGCCTATAGATAATTTGGCATAAAACCTTCCCACTTGTTCAATTGGATTTCCATCAATTCCAATCACCTGATCGGCATGCTTCTTCGAGAGAGATACGATCTTGCTCAAACCTGAACAACGGAAAATCTCAGAACCAATGACGGAAATGTCCGCTCCAGTATCCGCACAAAACGTGATAATGATGGGATTTCCAACAAATCCTGATGGTAAAACTTCAATTTCAACCTCATTAGATATAATAGGAGGTGAATTGGAAGAAGCAGCTTGCAGCTTAAGAGAACTTAAACGAGAACCAGCCGGAAAAGATTTGGTCTCATGCTTCGACTTCTTCTCAATGGGTTTAGTCCTGCACACCTTGTCCCAGTGACCTTTCTGGTTACATGTGTTACATTTGCTCTTCTGAGCAGGACATTTATCCCTGAGGTGAAATGAACGGCCGCAATAACCACAAGTTTCCGAAGACTTTTGAAGTGGTTTCTGATTCTTCTGAATGCGGTAATTGGACTTCACTCGGGTTGCATTAACATGAGATACAATGGCAGAACTCATGTCTTTAACCCCACCACGAGAAGTTTCTAGTTCTAGGATATGATGGCGAGCTTCATCGAAGGTCTTAGGATTGCGTTCTATTACCTTGGCCTTGTCCGATTCACTCCTCATAGCTTGGAGAAGCAAAGCAATTAACAACTTGTCCTCCGTTATATGAGCGAGATCAGCGAATTCGGCTAAATCCCTTATAACGTTACACAAGCTCGTGTAATCTTGACCCTCATGTTGTTGAACATAGAGCAAATCTCGCATATCCAGATAAATGCTCCGCAAACTTCTTAAATGATCTTGAATAATCTTGAGAATCTCGTCCACTTCCCGACCTGTATTGGGTTTGATACCAAGAGAATGATGAATAATATGCATGAATCCGGGGCTGCAGCATTCCCAGAGTAATGAAACTTGAGTCGCTCGATCGCGTTTCTGCAAAGTTATTAAGGTTGGTTGCATAGTTATCCCATTACGGACGCCATTGCATGAACGTTCGTAAATTAGTATCCTCTTCCAATATAGGGGGTCGCTTGATATTCAATTTAGGAAGACCCGGATTCGAGGATAAATTTTGAACAGGATTGGGGTTCCCATCCGAAAGTGAATTTGACACACGATCGAAATCCTGACGAAATCCTCGAATCTTTACTTTGGCCTGATCAAATGAATCCTCATGTTGTTCCAGATCCTTATCCATATCGTTATCATCTGCCGCAGAATGACAAATCACGGTTGCCTCGGCTTCCCTGTATTTGTCCAAATTCCTTTCCCAAGTTTCAAGTTTAATCTCAACGTAAAAAGGATCATTCCCCTCCACATAAGAACTGATCGCATCTAAAGTTACACGTTTGGATTTCGTAGATAGACTTTTATATCCTCTCCGTGAAGCTTTTAAAGTCAAAACGGCCTCTCGATTAGACATGATGAATAGGGTTTAATTTGTACTTATCTAGCGTAAATCCACGAATAACCACAAGTAGAAACAATCCACAGACGTATAAACGGTGATTTTCCTTCTCATAACATAACCCGATGCATAATATATACTTGTAGACGTAATATGGAACCGTAAACCAGGGTGAAATAACGTCTCCACAATCAACAAAACACCATCCAAATCAACAAAGTCCTCGACCAGGAATGTAGATAATATCCAATATAACGACTGATGAGAAATGGAACCAACCAATAACGATATCACGACGGTGAATCACCAGAAAATCACTATTGCAAGTCGGTAAGCCCTCCCAGACGGTATAATTGGCTACCGACTGCGCCACGGAATGATTGTAGGCCGAAGATATAATAAAATATGTAATTCGGGTGATAAGAATGTATGTGTTCAATGGCGGAATGTAGGAAACAGAATGACATGGAATATTGAGAGAGAGAAAACTGGTCTATGAGTCGGAAGTATTGTATAGTAATCTTGGAACCTATTGATAATCACTACACAAAGTCCATTGAACCTTTCAATAAAACTGTCAATTTTGTGTCCATATAAAATATTTCAGAAACTACAAGTTAATTTCATTGTACCACAAGACGATAAAACAAAATAATTGGTTTGTTCGTGCTGCACCGAAAGGGTCTAACACTGGAAACAAAACGTAGGAATTGTTTAGAAACAAACGATTTATGTTTTATTTTAAACATTGTAAAGAAATTCTCACCTGCAATGGATCAAAAATGTTCTTATCATCTCTGCTCCCTTAAATCAACTAAAGAAGACGTTGGTCCGTACAGATTCAATTTTACTATTCAATTTTAACCTCATAGTGTCTTTTCGTGACCTATTCTCATATCTGTAGGCAAAATAGAAACATCCAAAAACCGATGAATAGTTGGACTAAAAACAATCGAAAGCAGAATAACTCTTGGTTTGATTGTATAATCCTTTGTATTGATCGAAGTGATCGTTCAACAAAAGGTTTCATGTGATAAAAGATTGAATGCCTTTCGATATTAGAATACGGCAACTACAAAAGGATTAGAGAAAAGGTTTTTTTCCGAAACTTCTCAATCGAAAACTCATAGAATGAATGGTATTGTTCAATAAAGCTTGAAATTGTTTTTACGTGGGAAATTTCCTCTCAAACAATTTGCTCTTTTAGGAAGTGGGCAAATGCGTGATTAGTTACCTTTTTCCGCAGACCTCTAAACTTCTCAAAATACTGAAACAATCAATATTGGAGGTAAGAACATCATGCAACAAACTTTAGCCTTTTACTTTTATATGTTTTTGTTCTAATTACATCCCATATTGTTCTCGAAAGTAAATAAATCTTCTTGAGTTCAACATCTTTAACATGTTATACTTCATAGTTAAATGTGCAATATGTGAGTCAGTTGAAGTAGCTGGTTTTTGGTTTTCCGTTTATCATTTGCTGAACAAATTTGGATGGGCACGTAGTTCTCATCAAATCTTATTAGGCAATTCTAAATTCTAAACATGAGTGGTCTTATATCCAACTTGCTAAACTTCGTTCTGTGAGTTGAATCATGAAATTATGTGATTCAAACAAATCAAGCAAACTTAACCTAAAATGAAATCATTCTTTATCCATGTCTTCAGATGTCTGGAGTCAAATCATTGTTGGATCTTCAAGAAGCAAGTATTTTCCCATCATTACTGAATATTTTTTTACGCGTGTTATTACGTAACTGAGAATCAAAACATTTAGAAACGTTTGAAATGGGAAAATGTTATCACTTTTGAATAGGGCTCGAACAAAATTGCAAATTATAACTTGCACCAAAAATTGCAACTTTTGATTATTTTAGTCAAATTCAGCAACTTTAGGCATTTTGTCGTCTCGCTCACTCAAATTCTGGGGGAAATAGCTCGTATGATACATTTTACACACTCTTTCAAAGAACCTTTGAAGAGAATTGTTATTTTTTTTTTTGGGGGGGGGGCGGATTTTTCAATACCGCTACAAGGAATGGGATTCCCTGTAAAGAGAGTTAATCATTATTATAGTTTCAATAATTAATGTTTACATGAAATTTGATCTACCAATGAGTCACTGTTGGCAGATCTATACAACTCTTGTATAGTGGGTTGGTCAGGAATAGTTTTTAAAAATTTGTCCAATCCTGCCTTAAATGCTGTTAGAGGATCAGCTCCTACATATTCCCGACGAAGGCAAATAGGCAGCAAATTGAACAATGAAGGAGCCCGATAAAGAAGAGAGGAGGACTTATAGCTTTTTTCTAAATTCTGCAACGATATGTGCAAGCAAAACTTTGTTCTAAAGGAAGCCAAACGTTACAGAAACAATAAAGTTAAGATTACAACATTTTGTGCAGAATTGAGACAAACAAATATTTGGCCAAATTTGACATTTTTATGTCAAAAAGGGGGACGGACACCTTTAGGCCAGAAAACAGCAACTTTCTAACAACTTTCTTCTTGTTAAGTGCAACTTTTACAAATAAATATTGCATCTTTAGGGCTACACGGTGGTTGAAATTTCTGTTAAAGTATTTGCTCAAATGCCAAGACTTCTCTAATGACAATTTCTGATGTCAGAGTATCTTCATGGGCATATCTTGTGAAGATGTACATCTTAAAAGTAGCTCAATTAACTATATTAATTCACTTAAAGTCACTAAAATTAACATAGTTTCCCGAACCATATTAATGGGTATTGAGAGGGTCTTTAGTCAGGGATTGAAGCGAAATTTGATCAACATCTATTTAGCAGATAATATACACTACTTATGTCTTTACTTTTGTATTACAAAACAAGTGCATAAAATTTATTAAAACTAATCAAGAAGGTATATTTTTGGATTATTTTTTTCTTCGGAGCTTTTTAGCAAACCTAGTCAGCCGTAAGTTAACTTTTTTTGGAAAATTTCAATGAAAACTGTTTGTTGCAAATATTGCACGTTTTGAAATAAAAATTTCCATTGTATTGATAATTTATTTTTCAAATATGCACAGATCTTCAAAAGATTTCAAATTTATGAAATTCTACCGTATCAAAGATGATTTACGAAAATTATATTAAGAAATGAACGCTTTAAGTTAGTTATAAGTTATAACAGGGGTCGGCAACCATTTTCGGGTCAAGGCCCACGAAATTTGATTCGTGTTGTCTGGGGCCCACCAAACCATGGATAAACTTACAGAAGAGGCTGCGAAGACAGGTGTTTTTTGTTGTTTTTGAGAGCCCAATGAGGCCCTAAAGAGTGAACGATAGGGAAGTGTTATGGACTCAATATTCAATATTTTAAACTAAATCAGTGGATGAATTGTCTAGACATCATTCTGTTTTGTGTATCTGTCTCTTCTAGATAATTAAATGCAACCCACTCTTGGGTAAATCACGTGCACCACTCATTATCAACTCTATTCAACTTATCCTGAAATACCAATGGTTTCAGATTATAAGAACCTTACAACACCATCAAAGTGAAGAATATGGTGCTCCATGAAGGTGATCTGTTCTTTACTGCTTTCTGCATGAATAATCATTCAGTGGGAATCATCAACAACTGGTTGATGAATAATTTGTTCAATATTGTGCTTCCTTTCGGTTTGGCCTGTCAAAATGTTGATATTTGGCATCTAATGGATTTCAAGCATTTCAGACAATAAAATACTGACTAAAAATGATGCTTTTTATGGGGAGTGTGGATGCTTTGGGTGTAACTTTCGTTGTTAATAGCAGGGCCACAGTTTTCCAAAAACACGCTCAATTTTCATGAAACTTCATCCATGTATAGATAAACCCGTTGTCTGAAGTTGGTATTATTATATTCCAGTTACACATGCGTTTAATTGAGATCCCATTCTCAGTTTTGTGCGAAACATTGATCTGAAGTAGCTCAGTTTCAACTAATTCCTGAGAACAGAAAACATCAGTATAGAAATTAATGGCAGGAAAAGGAGCGCAATCTCATGTTGCAACTTTGTTCTGGAGTGATGTTTGCTATCAAACACCTTTTTCTATCGTCTTTTGGCAATTTCGTTTAAATTCACTGCAGAGCTGCACCCTTTTAAGGACCTTCTTGGGCTAAGCGTCACCTGAAGTTCGCGTCCTGTAGTGAGAGGTTCCTGACCAAACAGGCAGTGGTAGGTTCAGGGGCCCACAAATTAGCGGTCAAAGAGCTTTGGGCCCACAAGTACAGTACTATGGATGACTCTCGGGCCCACTAATTTTGGACTTTCTCCATAGCTCCTGGGCCCACCAACGAACACCCTTGGGCCCACATTTGGGCCGCGGCCCACCGGTTGTCACCCCTGAGTTATAATATACATGAATCGTTCAACCAAGGCAGAGTCATAGAGAAACGAGAAATTATTATTTATTTTTGTGACATGGAAAATATATATTATATTTCTTGGCAGCCGCTGCATCATATAACCGGAGCATTTCAAGGCATGATTTGATGCATTTTAGTTTTAAGGTAATGATAGCCAATTATCTGCTTAATTTATAATGATCAACTTACGCTTTAATTCTTAACTAAGAACACTCTTAATATCTATTAATATGGTTTGGGAAAATGTGTTGGTTTTAATTGTTTTAAGTGAACAAATATAGTTATTTTGAGCTACTCTTAAGATGTATATTCACAAGATATCTTCATTATAACACTCTGACACTGAAAAGCAAGCACTTTCATAGAGCCCAGCTAACCAACGTGGCTACGAAAGCAACTTTAGCCCTAGTTATGGACCAATCCCAATAGATCTGTAACTCGCAATTTTTGAACAACACTTAATTCTATGAAAAACATCTAAATCGCTAACCTCCAAATTCTAAATTGCTGACAACAATTATTCCTAAATCAACGTGTTATTGAGTCTTGTTAAAAATTGCACCACCAGTTAAGAGTGCTCTGTGTTCAATTTTCCTCTTAGTTTTGGCGCAAAGAAAATCTCAATAGTTATCTTTGCCGCTGAAATTGATATTCATTTCATAATTGGCTTTGTTCATTTTAATGTGTTTCATTGTGTACATTTACAGAAAGCAGGCTAAACATTTGACCTAAAGGTTTACTCTTCATTGTTTGGGCTCTGAAAATCATGTTTATTGAAGCAAAGACAGACACAGTAGTTGGGGTTCGAATTTTTGAAAGTACCAGACTTCGTTGAAAGTAAATTTTTGCGTTCCAGAGCGTTGCCACAAATCATGGATTTCGGCGTTATTGGACAGCCTATCTGTTCTTCAGAATATGCGCCATAGATCTGTTTCTTCCGTTTCAAATGGACAGGGAGAACCTTGAGAAAAAGCTTGTATATAAATGAACACCATTTCTGCTTTTCACACACATTCAAGCTCAAGAGATCAACATGAGAGGAGCAATCAAAGTAAGTTTTTTTTATTCTTAACCGATGTTCATCCAATTTGAACAATCACATAGTTTGAATTTAAATTCCCGAACCCATCTTGTGATTTCTTTCATATAGGTCAAGGTGCAGGAAAGATGTTACATGCAAAAAAAAACTCATTAAAATAGTACTTTTGATTATTTGATTCATATCTAGAGTACAGATAAACATACATTCATCAACAAAGACTTGTTTCAGTTTGAATGGCCAATTTTGGTCCCAAGAAGCTTAAAAGACTCAAGTCACATCGAAATACAACTTTCCAAAGATGAATTGAAAATATTTTTTAGGTTATGTCAAAATAACCAAAAATGACATGCTTACTATCACTTACCATTATGAATAATTTAGTATTTCAATCCAAATTTTTAAAAACACTACTTAGAAACAATGTGCATTTTATGAGAATGAGTAAACTTACTAAAAGTGTCATCTAGTAATGTTGGTCACCTGGTACTCGGGTTGATCTTTTTAGAGAAGCTTTAGCTATTCCAAAAATTGAACTAGTTGACACTTTTCGCAACTGAACTTGATCAAATATATGGTTATGAATAGGTATTATAATTTCAGTTCTTGGCCGTACTTGCGATGGTTCTTACCGTTCTTATTACCATCCATGAACATTCATTCACTGGCCCAGAAGGACTTAAAGGCGGAATGGGACTCAGTGGGAGTGCGACTGGGGGTGGTGACATATTTGTTGACAGCTCAGGCCCAGACTACACGGGAGGTGGATCTAGATCTGGCCGCAGTAGATGATTTGGGGAAGGAGGCTCAATCAAGGGTAACGACCGCGGATTCTATGCGAAAAGTAGGTGAAGCTTCTCTTTTGGTTCTTGAGCCGAACTAAACTTTAAAAAAGAAATTACTTTGATTTCCTTTTGGAACAATTTCAATGATAATCTACAACATTTCAATCCTTTCAGGATCTTGAAAACAAAAGTACCTAAAAACTAAACTTCAAGTTTGGTTGTCCTTTTGCAAATTTCATTTCTTCATTGGCCTTTGAATTTATTGCAACAAACAAATGAAAAATGTTCAACCTTTCCTTCTATTTTTTCAGATTGGGATCGATCCTAGGTTATGAATCAAGAAACTTTTCCTCCATTTAACTTCAAAACACAATCAGCAGCAGCTAATGTAGAATTCAGTGTTTACATTAAAAAATGAACCCATTGCTCAATAAAAATGTCTTCATTTTCAAATGCTTACTCTAGATCTATTCCTACTTTATCGTTAAGAATGCATTGCATGACTGTCACGATTCTGTCACAATGTAAGATATCTGGGGCATATATAATGATTGATCGAGGTCCGACAAGACGCTTGCAAATTTTGTGTCTAAACATTAAGTTAAAGAATAGGCATGCCCTAATTTTTTAACTAAATTTTAAGTATTCTTTACCCACTTTTGATCCTTTTCTGCGCCAGACACCCTTAAAGGTTGCAAATGTAAGGTTGCTTTTCAAAATTCTTACCGAAACCGGCTCAATGAGGCCTTTGATAATTGTCAAAACCAGATTTGCAATTATAAACTCCCTACAAATTGTGCGAGGGCGGAGATATTAAGAGTGTCCGAGTCGACAAAAACTCAAGAAGTCAAGGAAGTGCGGGATTTCGGTATCCATCTGGACATTTTAGTATCAGGCCATCACGATGCACAGTGGTACACTTGGGCTTTTTTATTTTTCTGATCATGATGGACATGTGCGAGTTCCCTCTCCTTTGATATTTATGATTGGTTTAGAGAAAGAGGGAATCGAAGGAAGAAGCTAAAAAAATGATGGTACCTGACAGTCCTTAAGTTTCTTGAACGCTCATAAAAGCTCATCTATCCCATGAGCTACTAAGTTCCAAGATTCCAGCGTCACTTTATGAGAAGGGAGCCGGTGGGATTCTAACCATTCTGCTGTTTAAGGTCAATGGACAAGGTTATCTCTTGTTCTTATTAAAACACTTGCGCCAAAAGACTGTTTTGTTGAAAAATATTTAGAGATACAAGTTAGCTTTGAGAATGTAGGATTGCGTGAAACAATTTATATTTAGTTTCAGAGTCTTGGAAGAGTTTGATATAACCATTGCAATATGTTTGTTTGGTTTAATTAAACACTAATCAATAGGGCCCAAATTCGAACTTGATTTTTCGGCCAAAAAAATGAATTTAAAACTGATCAAAATCGAAAAATAATTGATCAAAACCATAAAAAAGTAGGGCAAAAGAAAATAGGCAGTTTTGGCGTCAAGCGGGAAATCTAGACGTTTAAAAAAACTTATCCTCTCTTGCTTTTCGCTGACAAGCGAACAAGCTGACATTGGAACTTGAAACGTCTGGAAATTCTGCTTGAATCCAAAACTGCCTATTTTCTTCAGCCCTAATCATAAGCAAAACAGTCACCGCTGAATAGGTCACAGTATAAAGGTCACAAAGTGGGAAATCCTTTCATTGCTCAGAAGGAAGCCTAAGGGTGACCCCAGGAACCCTAATCTGTTCCATGTTTAAAGATTGTCTCATGAGAGCACAAGAAAATCTGGGTGGAACATAATCATGCCAAAACAAGGGTAACATAGTCAATACGGACCCATTCCAGCCACGTTAATTTTAAACAGTCCCAACCAGTCCCAGATCTGGCAGACCCCAGAGGAGGGTGTTCCCCGAACCATCGTCAGTCCATGCCCCTTACCTTCAAGATGCAACCATGGGCTTGGAAGATAATTTGGGTGGAACACAATCTCTGCACGAAAAATAACAATTTCCATTGTGACCGTTTTTTCTTGTGACCTTTTTACCTATTATCACGATACAGGCCAGCACAGGAAATTTCAGTGTTTAACAAACAGTTGAGAAAGAGTTAGAACACTAACTTTTTGAAATATTTTCATTTGTGCTACAATATTGTTTTAGTGCAATTGTTTTAGGGTTTAGATTTTTATGGGCAAGGCCCTTTTCTTTTTGTCTCTTGACTGACTAACTTTCCTAGGAGTGACAGAAATTCTTAGTTAGTTGATTACACAGACCAAGCCCCCAGACTATTCAGTTCTAGGTGGGCTCAACAGTAGCTTGATCCGTGACCTCCAGATGACTCAGGCTGTATTTTTTGGATTGAGCCTAATTGGCAAATTTCATGAAGGATGTTTGCGTTAGAGCACTATAATAAAAGAGTACGGTCATAAAGTGCCCCATGTAGTGGATTTCATGCCCCAACACTTCGCAATTCCGGTGATACATATAAATTTGAAGATTGTAATGGTTATTCATCAGTTTGGAAAAACTGTAAAGTATTACTGAAAAGTATTGTTAATGGACCTGTGGTGGTTTTTAGTATTATTTATTGGTCAAAATCCTTTCAAATTGGCATGGAAATCTGACTACTAAAAAGGTAATTTAGGTATGATCTATGCCAAAAATCATCAGAAAAACATGTAATGTTCTATTTAGAGTTCCGACACCAACAGGTTTGGCACTTAAGACTGTCCAAAACTGATGAATGACCATTGCAATCTTCAAAAATATATGAATTATGGGAACTTTGAGCTGTTGCCGCATGAGATCCACTAGATGGCGTACTTTATGATCGTACTGTTTTATTGTTGTGCTCTAATTTGCGTTACACATAATCCAGCGCACTCAATGAGCTTCATCATGAAGCACCGCATTAAAGAATAATTCTAGGTAATCCCTTCCATAAGGTGCTTTTGGGCGCCGTCAAAATTGAGATATCTTAAATTAATTTATCTATGGTTTATCATGAGATGCCGAATAAGGTGGTTATTTATTTCGAGAGCGGTTTTATCCCATCAAAAATCTTTTTTCGGTGAAGTGTCCGCTATTTTGTTCTGACATAGCATGATTAGTCAAAAGTATTTCCGGAAAAAGCTTCAATGTGGGTTAAAACCACCAATGTTACATTTGTTACTAGATTTTGAAATACCTGAGCGAGTAACAAAGTAATATATTTGGAAAAGAAATAAACTTTGATTAACAAAAAAGAACAATCACAATATCCGTGTCACATCATGAAACTAGATTTTCAAGTCAAGGAGTATAGTCATTTTTTTCAATTGTTGAAGAAGTTGAAGATTTCCTCAACAGCCCAAACTTGTTGAATTGTGACAAATATATTCAGAAAAGAGTCCCATTTTTCTCCATGATAACGTCAAAAGAAATGAAAATTTTCTCCAATTCGCAAAATCTTTAATTTTGAAAAATTTTGTTAAAAATTGAAGAGCTGTTAGAAAAACTGAGGCTAGATTTTTAGACGCAAAAATCTAACTCAAGGTCGGACTTATAGTACTAAAGTACAATCTTGAGATCGATCTTTTTGCGTCTAAAAAATATAGCAAAAATTTATTCAAAAGGTTGCGCGAGTGCAACATTTAGGCTCCGTGAATTATTCATTATTTTCCTGTAATGTAATTGAAGTATTTTTGAAACTACGAACACCATACTGAGCAAAATGGTGAGAATTGCTCACGAATTATCAAATGCAGGTATGGATACTATTGGTTGATGATATTTTCATGGAATAATCTTGGATGTGTATTTATGTACTGGTATCTTTGAATGTTCAACACAATTAGGGTTAGTTTATAGAGTGGGATTCCAAACCTTAATGTGTTGCTCTCAAAATGTAAAGATGATGTTTGTGAAATAAACAAATTGAAGAAACGGAAACGAATAATTAAGAATGGCAAATTTTTGATGAAAAAAAAATTGAGAATGAGAACAAGAAATTCGATCGTGACAGGACTCGAACCTGCAATCCTCAGATCCGAAGTCTGATGCCTTATCCATTAGGCCACACGACTTGACTTATTGGTGAATGATTCTAAACATTTCATTATACAAGTGGTAGGTTTCAATTGGTCATTGAAGTGACGAACTCGAAAGCCCTCAGTTTGTATTTAATAATGTTATGGGGAGTGGGGTGGGTAAACTTTCAAACTGTAAATGAATTAGGGAACTATTCTTCGATCTTCCAAATGATTTGTGCAGAAAGTTTTAGAACTCTAAAGGAATTTTGTGCACTGACAGATTTTAATATTGGTTTCGCAAGTGAAAATGTAATAGTAATTTGTTATTGAATAATGACAATCAAAATGACCAAAATGCAATCAATTACAATTATTTTGATTTTAAATATTGTTGATCAAAACTCATTGGGTAATTCTTTCCGTAGATTTTGAAACACCACAAGGCAAAAAGAGTAATTGAAGAAAATTCCTCAAAAAGCCATTTAAATTCATCCTAAATAATCATCGAATCCACTTGGTTATAAAAGATCATTAATGATCTGATCATTTCAGCAATCAAATCAGCTATCGGCCACAAAAACACCCAATCGAAGTATTTTTCCTTCTTCTATGATTAGAGTGTACGAAATTGAATTGAGAATTATGATTTCCAGTAAGAACAATTCAATTACGTTCTTCTGCAAATGAGACCTTGCAGAAGTTGACAAGAATACGTATTTTAATTTATAGCTATATCAAACGTCGGAGACAAAAGTTATGCTCACTCAAAGTTCAGTGCAAATCGTACCGAGAATGAATGAACTCGCCCTTTTGTGGTAATCGTTTTACCACAAAAGGGCGAGTTCGTTCATTCTATGCTCTCTTCAGTACATAAGTTTGAGAAGGCATTACTTTTCACTACGGCATTCGATTGGGCTGAAATTTGAAATACGTGTTCTTCTTAATGCAAGCCAGGTCTCATTTGCAGAAGAACGCAAATGGTTTGTTTCTGCTGGAAATCATAATTCGTACTGCTAGCCTCCCACTCCATGATTTCCGTGCTTCTTGTCCAGAGTTGAACCATTCTTGTTACCAGCTTGTGCGTGGTCGGATCTGGAATAAATATGGGTTTTCGCCTCTTCACTGAACAATTTGTCACCCTCTCTTACGTAACTGGGAATCTGAACAGAGGCGAACGGTGAAAATGCCGGGTGTTTCAAAAGACACAGAACATCTATTTGTATCTTCTATAACTCATGATTGAAAACATATATGAATCTAACTCTCATTGAATATGATTGGCCTGATTCTTGGCTTGAAGAGACAGAAAAAGCAATTTCACCCTAGTTTAATATTAAAGCGACGCAAAAAAATTTCCTTGAAGGGTCATTTCTGAAAACAGTTTTCGTGACTCCGACTTTTTTCTCTCTTCCGAAATTTGGCTTCAATAGAAAATAGGGCGACATAAAGGGAATAAAAACACAAATATATCTTAAGAATTGTTATTTGCAACATATATTTGTTGTGAGATCTACGATTTCTGAGTTACAGACATGGTTTCCTGTTCACGGTAATGAAGAATTTTCGTTTTGGCAATAGCTAACGATGTTTTTGTTCCTGTTTTGCAAGTAGAACATGTTTTTAATGAAAAGAAGTGTCATCCATGACATTTGGCATTTAACAGTTTGAATGTTGTCAAGTCCTTGACCGGGAATGACAGCATGTGTCCAGACATCACCTCCGGAAAGGTTAGGTTCCTAACACTGTTGGACACTAACCTTGACAGCCCGATGGTGAAAGGCTTATAGTTTTGCATATGAAATGCGTCCATGCATTATTGGCATATTGGGGCACGCAGAGGTATCGTTTGAGGAATTTGGTGAAGGTGTTATCGGCGGATTTGAGAGCGGATTGGGCGGAGTTGGGAAGCCAGAGGTGAAGGCCGTAGAGGAAGATGGGGGTGATGTACGTAGGTCCGGAAGAGTTGAAGAACTATTGGCAGAGGAAGATTCTTGATGGGAAGTTTATTGCAGATGTATCTGATCCTGGCCCTGGCCTTGGTTATTGCGATGTTGAGGTGTTTGGTGAAGGAGAGTTGGGTGGTGAAGGTGAAACCGACATAGTTAAAAAACTTGACGATTTCAATCAGACTATTGTTGATGTGGAAGGAGGTGGGAGGCAGATTTTATGGTATTGATCAATTATTTTCCGATTTTGATCAGTTTTAAATCCCGTTTTTTTGCCAAAAAATCAAGTTCGAATTCGGGCCCTATTGATTAGCGTTTAATTAAACCAAACAAAGATATTGCAGTGGTTATATCATTCTCTTCCAAGACACTAAAAGTAAATGTTTCATGCAATCCCACATTCTCAAAACTGACTTGTATCTCTACGTAAATATTTTTCAACAAAACATTCTTTTGGCGCAAGTTTTTTAATGAGAACAAGAGATAATTTTGTCCATTGACCTTGAACAGCAGAATGATTAGAATCCCACCGGCTCCCTTCTTATAACGTGACGCTGGATTCTTGGAACTCAGAAGCTCTTTTAGATAGATGAACTTTTATGAGTGTTCAAGAAACTTAAGGACTGTCGGGTACCATCAATCTTTTTAGCTTCTTGCTTCGATTCCCTCTTTCTCTAAGCAAATCATCATCATGGTGCCCCTGGCTACAGTTCTCATAAACAGAAATGTCACTCCAGTTAGGTCAGTGTAGCGACCCTTACTAGAGACTGGCCGTCGTAGGCTAACACACGGTGCCGATGATTCACGCTGGTGATTGGTCAATAGCATTCAGCTAATTCTAACGAAGTGCAATAACAAACCAGAGTGCTTCTTCTTTGTTGGTTTTGAAGTGATCTGACTTGGTGCTGGGGTTGCCAATTTAGCTATGTGAAATCATATTCCCCTCTATCTACCAGTCTTCATAAACCCGTTTTTTCTTTAGGGATCACCAAAAGGCAAGGCGTCCCTGACTTTAGTGACTTTTGAGCAGGGTTGCAAATCAAACTCACATTCGTGTTTGCCCATATACAAGAGCAAAGCACCCATTCTACAAGTGGTAACCCTACTTTGCAACCTCCCGTAAAAAAACTTGCACAAGCCCAGATTCCATAGCACTAAGATTTTGTTGTCAATCACCCGATCGTGTGACATTAATTTGCCCTTGTTTAAACTCCACACTAATTGAAATTCACTTTTTTCATATCAGGTAAATACCTTAGACTCATTCCCAGCAGATTTGAGGACTTTCAATAACCAAATTGCCCTATCAAATGAGCGAAATAGTTTAAATATGTTTCTTAGAAGAAAAGGTTCCTTTAATCATGAACTTCGGCTTCCCGCATGATGAATGACGTCACAGAGAGTCCGTGCCGGGTCGGGCAATCATAGATTTGAATGCCAATCTCTGCCTTTTAGTATTTCTAGGTCAGTGTAGATTTGTTTTGAGCTCATTTCAGCAGTCCAGCAGCAAGGGTGCCACGTGACTTGATTCTTTATGCATTGCTCTTGTTCAAGCATAGTAGTTGAGAGAGCAATTCCGCCACTGACTCCCTGAAATCGGAAATTCCAGTTTTGAATCATGTAACTAGTTGTGCTCAATGTCCAATCCCATCGCACACACAGTGCAAGCTTGTTGAATCACAAACAATTTGGGAGTGACATTTTTGTGTATGTAGAACTGTACCCCTGGCGAGCAGTCATCCGAGAAGGAACTCGCACATGTCCATCATGATCAGAAAAATAAAAAGCTCAAATGTACGTGTGTGCATCGTGATAGCTTGTGCCTGTCTGCTACAAAAATGCCACTTGGACACCGAAATTACGAACCTCCTTGAATTTTTGAATTTTTGTCGAGTCAGACGCTCGGAATTTCTCTCAACCTGCCCGCACAATTTGTACGGAGTTTATAATTGCAAGTCTGGTTTTGACAATTATCAAAGGCCTCATTGAGCCGGTTTTGATAAGAATTTTGAAAAGCAACCTTACATTTGCAACCTTCAAGGATGACTGGCGTGGAAAAGGATCAAACCTAAGTTCGGAATTATTAAAATGTTGTTATAAGAAAAAAAGGGGCATACCTACTCTTTGGCTAACTGTTTTGACACAAAATTTGCAAGCGTCTTGTCGGACCTTGATCAATCATAACATAGACCCTAGATATCTTAAATTGTGACAGAATCGTGACAGTCATGCAATGCATTCTTAACGCTAAAATAGGAATAGATCTGGAGATTTTTGGCTTTTCATTGGAAAATGAAGACGTTTTTATTGAGCAATGCATTTATTTTTAAATATACACACTGAATACTACATAAGCTGCTGCTGATTGTGTTTTGGAGTTAAATGGAGGGAAAAGTATTTTGATTCATAACCAAGGATCGATCCCAATCTGAAAAAATAGAAGGAAAGGTTGAACATTTTCAATTTGTTTGTTCTATATGGAAATTGCAATAAATTCAAAGGCCAATGAAGAAAAGAAATCGACAAAAGGATAACCAAATTTGAAGTTTAGTTTTTAGGTGTTTTGTTTTTAAGATCCTGAAAGGATGCAAATGTTGCAAATTATCGCTAAAATTGTTCCAAAAGGAAATAAAAGTAATATTTCTTTTAAAGTTTAGTTTGGCTTAGGAACCAAAAGAGAAGCTTCATCTACTTTTCACATAGAATCCGTGGTCTAACGTTACCCTTCTTCCCCCAAGTCATCTACGGCGGCCCTCCAGGAGTTCCAGTTAAGCCTTCCCTGAGCTTTCAACAAGATGGATGGAGGCCCTAACGCCACCACCACTCCCACCAATTATATCAGGCCATCTCTCACTGAGTCCCATTCCGCGTTTTCGTCCAGTTACGCCAATGAGTGCATGTACATTGATGGTAAGAACGGTAAGAACCATCGCAAGTACGGCCAAGAACTGAAATCACAATATCACAATGCCTACTCATAACCATATATTTGATTGAGTTCGGGTGTGAAAAATGTCAAATAGTTTAATTTTTGGAAGAACTAAACTTTAACTAAAATGATCAATCCGAGTACAAAGTGATCAACATTACTGGATGACACTTTTTGTAAGTTTACTCATTCCAATCCAATGCCCAGTTTTTCTAAGTAATGTTTGCAAAAATTTGGATTGAAATACTCAATTATCCATCATGCTAAGTTACAAGAACTATAATATTTTTAGTTATTTTGGCATTAACTAACAAAACATTTTCACTTAATCTTTACAAATAAAAGAAAGTAAGTGGAATGCTTGAATATTTGTGCTTCGGTGTGACTTGGCTATTTTAGGCTTTTTGGGGACCAAAATGGACCAGTCAAACTGAAACAAGTCTTTGTTGATGAATATCTGTTTTTATAATTTGAATTGTATAGGTAACTGTACTCTAGATATGGATCGAATTGTTCAAAAGCACTATTTATTTGAGGTTTTTTGATATGTAACATTTTCCCTGCACCTTGGCAGTTTTTCAATGGTTGGTGGGCCGAAGAAATCACAAGATGGGTATGGAAATTTAAATTCAAACTGTGAGGGTTCAAATTCGATCCACATTGGTCAAAAAGGAAAAGAACTTACTTTGATTGCTCCTCTCATGTTGATCTCTTGAGGTTGAATGTGTGTGAAAAAGCCGAAATGGTGTCCATTTATACACAAAGCTTTTCTCAAGGCTCTCCCTGTCCATTTGAAGCGAAAGTAACAGGTTTATGGCGCATTTTCTGAAAGACAAATGGGCAAACCAACAATGCCGAAATCTATGACTTTTGGCACCACTCTGGAATGCAAAAATAGATTTTCAACGACGTCTCACACTTTCAGAAATTCGAACCCCAATAACTGTGTCTGTCTATGCTTCAATAAACATGATTTTTACAGCCCTTATAATAGTGAGTAAACCTTTAAGGTCAAATTTTTGAGCCTGCTTTCTGTGACTGTTCACAATAAAAAACCTTGTTGCTTTAGAAATAACGAGTTACAACTGTCTTGGGGATCTGTGCATTATAAGATCATCACTAGTTGCTTTCTTAGGCCTAAATATGTAACATGTTTTTGTAAAAGTTGCACTCAACAGGACGAAAGGTGCTGTTTTTTTCTGGCTTAAAGATGTCCCTTTTCGACATTAAAGTGTTTAATTTGGCCAAACATTTGTTTGTCTCAATTCCGTGAGAATTCAGGCTTAAGTTTCTTTTTCTCTTAACGTTTGGCTTCCTTTAGAACATACGTTTCTTACACATATCGTTGTAAAATTTAGAAAAAAAACTATCAATTCCTTGAAAAGGTTCTGTGAAAGTGCGTGTAAAGTGAATGACTCAAACAATTTCTCCCAGGATTTAAATGATCGAGACAAAAAGTGCCAGAAGCTGCTGAATTTGACTAAATTAACCAAAAGCTGCAAGTTTTAGTGCTAGTTGTATTTTGCAACTTTATCCGAGCCCTATTTTTCCAATTCAAGCGCTTCTTTTTGTTTTGGTTCTCAGTTACGTAATAGAATGCGTAAAAAAATGTTCAGTAATGATGGGAAAATCCATGTTTCTTGAAGATCCAACAATGGTTTGACTCCAGACCTCTGAGGACATGGGTGGACAATGAATGGTTTCATTTCAGTTTAAGATTGGATAGTTTGCTTGAATCACATAATTTTAGGATTCAGGTCACGGAACAAATTGGATCTTAGACCACTCATTTTTAGAATTGCATGATCAGATTTGATGAGAACTCCTTGCCCATTCAATATTGGTTAGCAAATGAAAATCGGGAAACACGAAACCAAGAACTTTAAAACACTGTTCATTTAAGTATTAACTATAGTTTGTCAAAAAATTGAACTCTAGAAGATTTTTATTACTTTTGAGAATAATTTGGAATGTACTTAGAACAAATTAAATTCTAAAACTAAAAGGCTTATGTTTTTTGCAATACTTATTTTTGCTGGATGATTCTTACACCCAATTTTGATTCTTTCCGCATTTTGAAAAGTTTAGAGGTCTGTGGAAAGAATAGGTAACTAATCTCGCATTTGCCCACTTCCAAAAAGAGCAAATCGTTTGAGAGGAAATTTCCAATGTAAAAACTATTTCAAGCTTTCATAAACTTTAAAATAGACTGCACCATTCATTCTCAGGAATTACTTGAAATTGAGGTGCTTCAGATCAATGTTTGGCACAAAACTGAGAATGGGATCTCAATTAAACGCATGTATAACTGGAATGCAATAATACCAACTTCAGACAACGGGTTTATTTATCCATGTATGAAGTTTTATGAAAATTGAGCGTGTTTTTGGAAAACTGTGGCCCTGCTATTAACAACGAAAGTTACACCCAAAGCATCCACACTCTTTCCCATAAAAAAACATCATTTTTAGTCAACATTTTATTGTCTGAAATGCTTGGAATCCATTAGATGGCAAATAACAACATTTTGACAGACCAAACCGAGAGGAAGCACAATATTGAACAAATTATTCATCAACCTATAGTTGAGTTGTTGATGATTCCCTCTGAATGATTATTCATGCAGAATGCAGTAAAGAACGGATCACCTTCATGGAGCACTATATTCTTCATTTTGATGGTGTTGTAAGGTTCTTTTAATCTGAAACCATTGGTATTTCAGGATAAGTTGAATAGGGTT
>CM021312.1:3972618-4063786 GCA_010645155.1 Tigriopus japonicus | reverse complement strand
TGATACATTCAGTTTGTTTTACAGTTAACCCAAATTTAAATCAATTATTTTAAGGTTTTGATCAATCATGTTATGGTATTGATCAATTATTTTCCGATTTTGATCAGATTTAAATTCAGTTTTTTGGCCGAAAAATCAAGTTCGATTTCGAGCCCTATTGATTAGTGTTTAATGAAACCAAACAAAGATATTGCAATGGTTATATCATACTCTTCCAAGACACTGAAAGTAAATATAATTGTTTCATGCAATCCCACATTCTCAAAACTGACTTGTATCTCTTCGTAAACATTGTATACTATGTATAATATAAATATATTAGACATTGTGACATAATCGTGACAGTCATGCAATGCATTTTTAACGATAAAGTAGGAATAGGTCTGGAGTAAGCATTTGAAAATGAAGACGTTTTTATTGAGCAATGCGTTCATTTTTAAATGTAGACACTGAATTCCACATTAGCTGCTGCTGATTGTGTTTTGGAGTTAAATGGAGGAAAAAGTATCTTGATTCATAACCAAGCTATCCAAATCTGAAAAATAGAAGGAAAGGTTGAACATTTTCAATCAAAAATGTTTCAATAAAACAAACAAATTTGTTTGTTCTATTTGGAAATTGCCATAAATTCAATGGCCAATGAAGAAAAGAAATTTGCAAAAGTATAACCAAATTTGAAGTTTAGTTATTAGTTTTTTAAGAATTGAAATGTTGCAAATTATCGTGGAAATTGTTCCAAAAGGAAATCAAAGTACGATCTTTTTTAAAGTTTAGTTCGGCTCAAGAACCAAAAGAGAAGCTTCATCTACTTTTCGCATAGAATCCGCGGTCGTTACCCTTGATTGAGCCTCCTTCCCCAAATCATCTACTGCGGCCAGATCTAGATCCACTTCCCGTGTAGTCTGGGCCTGAGCTGTCAACAAATATGTTACCAGGCCCACTCTCACTGAGCCCCATTTCGCCTTTTAGTCCTGGGCCAGTGAATGAATGTTCATGGATGGTAATAAGAACGGTAAGAACCAAAGCAAGTACGGCCAAGAACTGAAATCACAATACCTAGTCATAACCAAATATTTGATCCAGTTCAGTTGTGAAAAGTGTCAAGTAGTTCAATTTTTGGAGAAACTAAAGCTTCACTAAAAAGAGCAATCTGAGTACAGAGTGACCAACATTACTAGAGGACACTTTTAGTAAGTAAGTTACTCATTCTAATGCAAAGGACAGTGTTTCTAAGTAATGTTTTTAAAGATTTGGATTGCAATACGAAATTATTTTTCATGCTAAGTGATAATAGGCATATCATTTTTGCTTATTTTGACATAACCTAAAAATATTTTCAATTCATGTTTGGAAATTTGTGTTTCGATGTGACTTGGGTATTTTAGGCTTTTTGGGGACCAAAATGGACCATTCAAACTGAAACATATGTTTATCTAATTTCAATTGTATAGGTAACTGTACACTAGATATGGATCAAATAATCAAAAGTACTATTTTAATGGTTTTTTTTGCATGTAACATCTTCCCTGCACCTTGACCCATAAGAAAGAAATTACAAGATGGGTTCGGGAATTTCAATTCAAACTGTGTGTTATAGCGAGATTTTCGTCAAGCTCGAGAAAAAGCAAGTTTCGCCATCACCCTGTCATTTTTATACAACAAGACCAAGAAATGTTGAATTTTGAATCATTGTGTTGGACGTAAAGCAGCCCCAAAAAGATGATATAATTAAAATGATGTTCTAGCGTCCAATTCAAAGTATTCTCCAGCACAAAGGTCATTAAACACGCAACTTTATTGACTAATGTTGGTTTTAATCATATCGACTTTTTGGGGCTGCTTTACGTCCAACACAATGATGCAAAATTCAACGTTTCTTGGTTTTGTTGTAATAAAATGACAGGGTGATGGCGAAACTTGCTTTTTCTCAAGCGTGACGAAAATCTCGCCGTAACACTATGTGAGTGTTCAAATTGGATTGACATTGGTCAACCAGAAAAAAAAAACTTACTTTTATTGCTCCTCTCATGTTGATCTCTCGAGGTCAAAGCCGAAATGGTGTCCATTTATAAACCAACTTTTTCTCATGGCTCTCTCCCTGTCCATTCGAATCAGAAGAAACAGGTCAATGGCGCATATTCTGAAGAACAGATAAGCTGTTCTATGAAGAATGTTAATTGAAGGTTACAAAAATCGCCACTAGATGGAGCCAAAACAGGGGCAAAGTCCCTTGATTTCAGATCTATCCTCAACTTTGATTTGTTACCAAAATTTCAGCTTCCATCTTAAAATGGATTTCTCTTCATATTTCGAGCCTTTTGGAGCTCAGCTACGACAATGTTGTGTTCAAAAAAGTAAAAAGTCACACTGAGTAATCACAAACTAATTACGTGTATTTACCAGAATCACCCACAAATGCTTCTATCTCAAGATGGCGCTGATTGTCATTTTTCTCTTTGATTGAAGCTCAACTTTGCCTCCTGCAGAGGGCTTGCTCTGACGGCAGAGTTGTTCATTTTAAATACAAGAGAGGGCACCCTAGTAGGATGTGCTAAGGACATGCTAAATCATGCAAGAGCCATCTAGGTGAATCGAATGCTAGTTTTCTTTAAAATCCTAAATTGAGTTGTGACTAATAAAATGAAATGAGAAAAGAGTACCATTTTTCTCCATGATAACGTCAAAAAAAATGAAAATTTCCCCCAATGCGCAAAAACTTTAACTTTGCAAAATTTTGTAAAAAATTGTAGAGTTGTTAGTAAAACTGAAGCTAGTTTTTTAGACGCAAAGATCGATCTCAAGATCGGACTTATAGTACTAAAGTACGATCTTGAGATCGATCTTTGCGTCTAAAAACTAGCTCCTATTCACTTACAGCTCTACTTCTTATGGAGCTGTACCTAACAGTAGGGATGGTACTGACTAAAGGCTTTATATACAGGGTGTTCGGATAGAATCCGGATGAAATTAAATCTGCCGCCATTTTGTCATGTTACTAGAAAAACAACAACTGACCGCGCTTGCCAAGACCCTCGAGCATCGTCTTGACATCAACAACTTTACCATGACCAACGAGTATGACCGCAGGGCCGCGATCTTCGTATGCCTTAAGGCAGGATGAACGCCCGCCAAAATTTCAAAGCTCTGTTGGCTGCCAATATCAACGGTTTTCGATGTCGTAAATTGTTTTAATAGCGGAAATACGGCAAAGAGGAAGAAGTAGGACATGTCTGAGTCAAAAAAGCGCAACCAGGAGTTTCTGGACCGTTTCTAGACACAGATAGAGGACGATCCCAGTCAGTCCATCCGCACCTTGGCTTTTCACATCCGCTTTTGGGCCAAACACCTTTGGCTCCCACACTCGCCGGATTTGAACCCGATGGACTTCTTTGTGTGGGGCATTTTGGAGAGACGGCCCAACAAGTCTGCTCATGCCAATACAGACTCGCTGAAGGCCGCCATCATCACTGCAGCCGCATCCATGAAGAGGGAGATGGCGGTGAGGGCGTGCGGCCGCTTCAGGACCAGGTTGGAGGCAGTAATCAAAAAAAATGGTGGACATATTGAGTGTTTTCCAAAGAAGATACCTTTTGGAAGTCACATGAAAATTTTTTTGTAAATCAAACAATATTTTATAGCAAAAGATTTTTTGAAATTAAAAAGTCAGCCGGTTTTCGGATTCTATTCGAACACCCTGTAAATAAAGCCTTTAGTACTGACCGGTATTTGACGGACAGCAAAAATTGATTTTAGAGGTTGCGCGAGTGCAAAATTTAGGCTCCGTGAATTATTCACTATTTTCCTGTAATGTAAATGAAGTATTTTTGAAACTACGTACACCATACAAAGCAAAATGGTGAGAATTGCTCACGAATTATCAAATGCAGGTATGGACACTATTGGTTGATCATATTTTCATGGAATAAGCTTGGATGTGTATTTTTGTACTGGTATCTTTGAATGTTCAACACAATTAGGGTTAGTTTATAGAGTGGGATTCCAAACCTTAATGTGTTGCTCTCAAAATGTAAGGATGATATGTGTGAAATAAACAAATTGTAGAAACGGAAACGAATATTTAAGAATGGCAAATTATTTATGAAAAAATTTAAATATGAGAAAAGAATCTCGATCGTGACAGGATTCGAACCTGCAATCCTCAGATCCGAAGTCTGATGCCTTATCCATTAGGCCACACGACCTCACATGAGAAATTGAAATTCTAAACATTTAATAAAACAAATAATAGGTTTAAATTGGTCATTGAAGTGACGAACTCGAAAGCCCTCAGTTTGTATTTAATAATGTTATGGGGAGTGGGGTGGGTAAACTTTCAAATTGTAAATGAATTAGGAAACTACTCTTCGATCTTCCAAATGATTTGTGCAGAAAGTTTAAGAACTGTAAAGGAATTTTATGCTCTGACAGATTTTAGAATTGGCTTCGTAAAAGTGAAAATGTAAAAGTAATTTGTTATTGAATAATGACAATCAAAATGACCAAAATGCAATCAATGACAATTGTTTTGATTTTAAAACTTGTTGTTCAAAACGAATTCCGTAATTCTTTCTGTAGATTTTGAAACATCACAAGGCAAAAGGGTATTTGACGAAAATTCCCCTAAAAGCATTGATAATTCATAATATATGCTTATAAGATGCTAATAATAAAAGATCATTAATGATCTGATCATTTCAGCAATCAAATCAGCCCACAAAATCATCCAATCGAAGTATTTTTCCTCCTTCTATGATTAGAGTGACCGAAAATGTTCAATAAAAGCCTTAAATGACTAGTTTTAATATTTTGCCGGGTTTAGCAGATTTTACATTTTTTCAATTTTTTTTTGTTTTGAAAAATAACCTTATATTACTCACAAAATACTCGAAACTTTTAATGGTTTTCTTAAAAAAATCGCTGTGACTTAAATATACTATCAAACATTTAAATGTTTTTACTTAAGCAGAGCTTGAAAATTTGGCCTTTAGTTTAAAATATTTTTGGCTGTGTTGTTAGTCAACTTCATACAAATTACCCAATCAGCTTTGCATCTCTACCTTCTAGAAGGTCAACAATCTTTTAATACGTTTTTGTTAGGGAAGATTGTTTCCTCTCTGGTTTAGGAAGTGATAAATTACGGTTTCATTCCACAGACCTCTGCACTCCATGGACATGCCAAAAACATCAAAGGTGTTTTGAGAATATTCTTTATCACCACCTGAAATCATGAGCAACCCAACTTATCATAAAACCAACTTTTTTCCAAAAATACCCTTTGAAGGTTTTTATGCGTGCCTTCATAGGTCCAGTGTTTAACCATTCTTGTTACTAGCGGGTGCGTGGTCGGATCTTGAAGAAATATGGGATTTCCCCTCTTTACTGAACAATTTGCCGCCCTCTCTTACGTAACCGAGAATCTGAAAAGAGGCGAACGGTAAACAAATGGGACTACAAACGGATGGACTCGTCCAAAAATGACCCACTAATAGATTTTCATGGGATAGAGTTGGCCTTTCTCTTTGGATGTGGAATTGAGTGACCAAGTGTCCAAATAGAATCTTCAAATTGTATCTTGGTTTTCCTTAAATCATTGATTTCCAACTCTTTTTGCAACAGTTGATGTCAAAAGTCGGTGTTAAAAACGTGTTGTATCCAAATAATGGGTTTTTAGCGGTATGAAGTTTTATTCTGTTATTTATTCAACCTATTTATTGAGGTGCGTCTCTAAAAAGAATTTAGGTAATAAAATGAAATTGCTCATTTTGTGTATTTTGTAAGGCTCAAATTTTAATTTTAGGCTATTTTGGGCCGTAACATGTTAACTCGATTTTCAGAACAAACTTGGCAAGCCTTTTTTACGGTTGGATCAAAATTGAAAAAAATGATGGAAAAAAACATAAAAAAGTGGAAAGAATTTTTATATCCAAAAAGGGGACCAAAGCAAAAACAGGTTGCTTATCATAGCATAAATGGAGTGAATTGTGGTAGCAAAATATTAAAATATTCTTGTCTTCAGGAAGGAAAAGAGCTCAGCTTACTCTATTGAATTTCACTTTGATTGTATTTATTGGCCAGAAACACGAGCGACAAAAAATCAGGCTTCTAATCATAAGAGCATGTCTAATATTTACCTAATTCGGGATTGTGAGGTTAATGAGGGTATTAAAACTTGTGTCCCACATTTTAATCTGAAAGCTATTTTTATTATAGTTGAAATTTAGCTTTCAAACAACCAGGTTTTTTTTTCTCCTTGAGTGTTTTCTACATATACACAACTTGGTTCAATAGACTAAAACAATATCTTGCAATCTTGAATAAATCTCCTGACATTTGTGGTTGTACCAAAAATCACTTAATGACTCTAAAGAAACACTCTAAAGACTCAAAAAGCCTTGAATATCAAATTTGCTAAATGCTAAAATATGCACTTATCAGTGGTTGGTAGAAACAATAAAGCATTCAAAATCACAATGCAACTTGCAGAATCAATAATCAATTATAAGTCAAGTGAAGTTACTAGTTTGCAACAAGTAGTGTATTTTGTTGTCCTTTGGATCATCAACATTTCTCTAAATATGATGTAAATAATACTACCACGTTTTAAGGTTTTCATGTAACATTTCATATTGGGTGTTAAAATATCTGAAGTTGGTCTTTTTATAATTTTGTCAATTTTTAAGGCCACTATAATTAGTGATGGACCGAAAGGGCTCATAACCGAAATCGAAAATTTCTACTGAAAGAGGTCTTAAACGAAACCGCAACCACAACCGAAACCGAAAGCAGCTGACTACAAAATTGTATAAATACAAAATCCACCTTAAAAATTAAATTGCTCATGTGTTCAATGTTGGGTAATTGCGAATTTTGAAAAATCGGGAACCTTGAATTTAAGTGGGTTTTGGACGAAAGTTTTTTCGATTTTTTTGTCAAACTCCATCCTTTATAGTGCATGTTTGCTTTCGGTTTCGGTAGGCATAATCGAAACCGAAACCGAAACCGAAATTTCGGCCGAAAGCGCTTTCAGTTCATCACTACTTATGATACAACTGTCGTCAAAAATTGTATTCCCTTTGGTAACATAAATGTGTCACTTCTTTCCTTAGAGCTCTGAGTTGCTTTACTCGCAGATCTCTAAAAGCAAACAAAGGAAGAGGATTTGCTTGGGCCCTTGACGCTTTGTTTTAGAGGCAATTTCCTGGCAACAATTTCACCCCCCGGGCCTTTAAAACATTGAAAAGGAAATTCTCATGGCTTTTGAATGCTTTGTAACCAACGACAATTCGTCTTCATTAGTTCTGGTCGGATCAAGACTCTTTTAGCAAAATATTTTTCAGAAATGCACCTTTTTGAATGAATAACAAACAAAACTGGCACTTTATCTTTCAAGAAACGAATCAAGTTTTGCATGTTACTAACTTTCTTGTAAACAGGGTGTGATCAATCAGTTCAGTTGTCCCTTTGCATTCACCTGCCCTACTATTTTAAGCTGATTCACAAAAAATGGAAGACTCTGGAAAGATAAATCTCGTTCACGGTCAAGATTCTTCCCCATTGATCAATGCAAGACATTTTCTCCTCTCTTTCCAAAACAAAAACAAATTTGGTCTAATTTCAAGCACCTTGTTGATTTTGTTGAAATTATTTTTTCTTCAGCCAACCAAAACCGCTTAATATACATAGTTTTCATTTAATAGCCGGTCTCTGTGTTTTCATTATTATCTTTGCCCAAAGAATCTAGCATCCAAACCAATGTTCATAATGTACAATAGATTTCGATTGAAAAAAAAAGTAATAACGTTTGGCAATACATAACGAAAACATGTGTAAATTAAATAAACTTCCTTCATTTCTCTTCTAAAAGTAATTTCTAGTCTCTGCATGAATTGATGTCACTTGGTAATATGAGATTCTTATTTGCACTGAAGTCTGATATTAATGTGTGAAAGGGAGAAAGTGAGCTCAGCAATTCTTTTGAATGTCAATGAGCATTGTTCCTTTTCAAAAGAGCCCAAGGTAGGCCTAAAGACTTGTACAATGGTTAATGGGTCTGCTTATGAAGGTCTTCTCTTGTACTTCAAAGCGTCGAGACTCCAATTGAACTTCAGTTGAAGGCGAAAGAAAGATCACCTTCAATGCAATACGTTTATCCAATATTCTCGTAACTTCTCCGTTGGACCTTTCGGCAGCTCAAACAACCTGATTCAGTCATGAGTGAAGCCAACCAGAAATGAAGGCGGAATAGCACCGAATCTATTGATTTGGTACTTGTTTTGTAACTCATGGTAAATTCGATTTCTTTCAAGACTATCATTTAGCTGTTGCTTATATTGGTCGCAAAACCGTCTTAAAACGGCGTTAGAGGGGTATATTGCACGTGGTTGTTGCCGTATGCCAAGAAGCCTTTAAATATTTATTTAAATTTAGTTTCTTTTCCAAAAGGCTTTTAAGCCAGTAACATTTAGATCCATGATAGAAATATGTGAATTTGCAGTAATATTTAGATCCATAATAGAAATATGTGAATTTGCAGTAGCATTTAGATCCATAATAGAAATATGTGAATTTGCAGTAACATTTAGATCCATGGTAGAAATGTGTGAATTTGCAAGAACATTTAGATCCATAGTATAAATATGTGAATTTGAGACAGAAATGATTGGGTTTCCAAAAGTCTGTCATAGTTAATTTCAACTTTTTAACTTTTTTTACGAAAACTTTATTTTTATTTATTCATTTTTTTATATTTTTTATAGTTATAAAAATCTAGAAAAACTTATTTTTTACAATTAACTTTTGGTTCATTCTTTTCTGATATACTTTAAGACTTTCATTAGGTTCAGTTCTTTTTTCAATTATTGAGAAGCTATTAAATTCCATTTTTCCAGTCTTGTCGGTTTGTTATTGCCACACAAACCTTTCTATACTATTGCGCATTTTTTTCATGTTGACAGTCGAACCAAATTCCACAGAAATTTTGTTTAGGGCTAAAAACCCTGGACAACGAACCTGAACCAGATTTCTCGCGGGTGAGCGAAATGGCCACGGGAATTCACCTTTGACCAACATCCCCTTTAAATAGAGCATTTCCTCAGACTTCAGCATCAATTCCAAATTCAAGCTCACAATGAACAAAGCCTTCCAAGTAAGTGGATACTCGAGCAATTAAGTGATCAAAATCCAGAATATTTATGTCATCCTCTTCTTTTTCCAGTTTCTTGTGCTCTTTTTCGTGGTTGTGGCCGTTTATGCCCAATACACTCAAGCCGCTCCTGCCCAAGAATCCGACCTTCTCAGTAAGATTGAAAAAACAATTGACCTTCAAAGTAAAGGTTGCTTATTCCTATCTTCACCATTAGGTCGTGAAAAACGTCAATTTGGAGGCGGATATGGCGGAGGGGGATTTAACCGAGGTGGGGGATTTAACCGCGGTGGGGGATTCAATCGCGGAGGGGGATTTAACCGAGGTGGGGGATTTCGACGAGGTGGGGGATTTAACCGAGGAGGGGGATTCCGACGTGGAGGATTCCGAGGCTCTCCTGAACGACAAGTGGTCCGAGCGTAAGTTATAAAAATGTTTTTATAATTTTAAAAAATATATATGGTTTTCACATTTTGTTCTTTTCGTTTAGTGTCAAGAGGTTGATCCTGTCCAAGGCCTTGCGAGGATAAATATGACTTGAACCAAACAATGCGATTATGTTTTAATGATCCCGATTGCCCTGAACTGAATAAATACACCTTTCTGAACCAATCTGCTTTTTATTTGTTCGGTCTAAAACTGGTTTTTAGAGCTTGAGGCTCCAGATAGTCTGAGACGGCGCTCTTTTGAAGAGGAAAAAAGATCGGCCCATTTTCTAAAGAGAAATTGAACACAATAGGCTTTTGTGGACTTGAGAATTCCGTGACGTCTCAACGAGTCTCAGTGTTAATGTGCAGCGTTGAAACTGTCAGATGCTTTGGGTTGTCTAAAAAGCTCACCTTGGATTAATGATTACTCATCATTAAAGGTAGTACCACTCAGCTGAGATTGTACTTTCCGCTTGAAGGTGTAGTACGTTCGTTCATATTTGTAGACTGGGCCAAGGATGGCTTCAAGATTCAGGATTACTTTCAAAATACACACTGGGTCCGATTAGTACAATGAAAATTAAACGGAACAATATATTTGTTGCAAAAACCTCACATTTTAGTACAATGATCGGACCCAGTGTGTATTTTTGAAATTCGTCCTGACGTACAGTGGTCCCTGACTGGGCCTGATGAGAGTTTAGCCGAAAAGTCTTCAAATTAAGAAATAGTGATGAACCGAAATTTGAATCTTGGTTTGGAAATCGATTTTGGTTAAGTATATATGCTTTGTTAATGGTACTTGGAGAATACTTTTTTTTTCATTTGTGTCTAAAAATAATGTGCTAATGAACACCACTTTTCGCGATTTCTTCACTAATCTGAGTTAATCTATAAACATTAACTTTAGTTCAGATAAATTTCGTCTACAATACTTACAGCAATTACTAGTGACGTCATCATTTTTGGCGGGAAAAAAAGTTCGGAAGACCTGTGTTTCTGATGAGCGTGCAAGGTAACTAAAACCAAGGTTTAGGCCCGGTAATTGCAACAATGCCTTTCTTATCTGCACAACTTGAAGTTGAAATAGCAATTCTTGACATCGTATTTGCAAAAAGTATGTTTTCTTGCGTTTATCTAAAATTTCGCTACATAAGTTGAGAGGGTTCTTCCGAACTTTGAAATTAGGATTGCCCGACTTTGAATAACAAGAAGGCCAGAGGAGATCAGTTCCTGGGGCAACTAAACCTAAAAACAAATAATTTGTTTAATTGAAGGCTTCCAATTTCTCCATTTGTTTTCAAATTACATTGCAATACTTCTCAACATACATTAACTATGCCATTGCCCATAAATGCAACATTTTTCGAAAATCTGACCTTTGAAAACTGAGATTTTTTTGGCAAGCCTACACTGCTAACGGCACCAGGGCCGTAAAATGATCCGGTAATCACTCCCATTGGATCAAAATTGATAATCATTCAACTGAAGCAATGACAAGAAACCGATTATAAATTATTTCACCCTTTTATTTCATTAATTAATGTGATATTTATTTTTATGATGCTGTTTCTTGGGAGATAATTCTTCATCAAGTCAAAAACTAGAAATTCTTTTGGCACCCCTTATATTGGTGATCAAAATATTTTTTTTTTGACCATTATCAACATGTTTTTGTTGTCATTTATTATCACACAATTATATTTTGATGGACAATAGTTTTAAAACAACCCTTTGACGTATGAAATATGACATGAAATAACGCATATGAAATGATGTGACATAAATGCAATAACGCAAAACGCACGCAGATCTACAAAATCCAATTTGTGGAAATCTTTTGCAAAGCGTTGATGTCCAACTCAACAGACAATTCAACTTTTTTTGTACCTTTTCCTTTCCCAAAATATAAATAAAGGTTTTTTTCAACATTTCATTTCAACAAATAACATTTCCATGTTATTCAAAAGTGTTGCTCTATCCACATTTTGGCAACACTTGAGAAAGGCTTGATCAGAGATAGTATGTAAAATATATCTTACAATGTCTAAAACTCCTCATATCTAGTTAGAAATATCAATTGTTTTGAGTTATGGATTTTTTAACTAAAAAATTCTGTGTGCCATGCAAAAATTTGCACTGCACTGCTTTGTGCACAAAGGTCATTGAGAAATCAGCGTTGCTGAGTGAAGTACAAAGAGGAGAACCAAACCATCCATTGCGGATACCTAGATTTAGACCTAGATACTGGAAAGAGACTCATGGACTAACAAAAGATTCTGGGAAGATGGATTAATGTGTTTCAAAGGAAAAATAATGGATCAATTCAAACGGCTGACGGTATTGTTCGGGATGAAAAAAGTAGTTAATCCGTTTTTCTACTAATAGAGGCAGCGTTTTCGAGATGTTTTTGGTGACGTTTTTTAGCCCAACTGAAGTCTTGAAAAAAGTTTTCAAAGTCTGAAAATAAATGAAAGAGAGTTTCTCTAAGTTAAATTTTATGAAAATGTTAACAAAATGCACCAACAAAACAGCCAAAGATGATTAAGTAGGACGGAAAAGTTATTAAGTTTCTCACAATTTTAAATGAGTTCAAATTTGTTTAACATTCCCTTCGAAAATTACAAATTTCTATAAATGAAAAGTGAGACTCATAATAACAAGTTTTGATTTAGTCATGGGTTTTGTAAATATTGTTGATAGTCATATGCAAAATTGAAACATAAAATATAATCCAACATTACAAAAGACATTAAAAAAATAAGCAAATGTGCAGCTTCAATGTGAAGCGATTCAACCATAATGGTAAAAACTAGAGCACCCTAATAAAAGAGTACGATCATATAGTTTGTCATCTAGTCGATTTCATGCGGCAACAGCTCGCAGTTTCCATGATACACATATTTTTGAAGATTGGAACGGTCAACTATCAGCTTTGGACAAACTAAAGTGCCTCAAATGTTGACTGAGTATTGTTAATGAACCTGTGATGGTTTTTAATCGAATTTATTGGTCAAAATCCTTTCAAATTGGCATGGAAATCTGACTACTGAAAAGGTAATTCAGGCATGATCTATGCCAAAATTCATTAGAAAAAAACATGAATATTTGGAGTTCTGCCATCTTTGGGGGGGGGGGGGCGGATTTTTCAATACCACTACAAGGAATGGGATTCCCTGTAAAGAGAGTTAATCATTATTATAGTTTCAATAATTAATGTTTATATGAAATTTGATCTACCGATGAGTTACTGTTAGCAGATCTGTACAACCCTTGAATAGTGGGTTGGTCAGGAATAGAATTCAAAAATTTGTCCAATCCTGACTTAAATGCTGTTAGAGGATCAGCTCCTACATATTCCCGACGAAGACTAATGGGCAATAAATTGAACAATGAAGGAGCCCGATAAAGAAGAGAGGAGGACTTCATTGTTTGAACTAGCCTTGATTCCTTAGGATTTGGAGGTGCTCTAAGAGTGCACGTAAAACCTCTACAATCGCTACAACTGATCTCAAATCCTGGGTTTGGACAGAGCCCATGAATGCTCTTGAAGACATACAGTATCAGATACCTTTCATACCTTCTCTGAGTACTGTACAACCCTAACTTCTGGAGCCTCTCCCAATACGAGAGCTCTCTCATTCCTGTGATGTTCCTAGTAAAACATCGTTGGACCTGCTCGACCCTTTGCAAACCTGTTGAACTCATTGGAGCCCAAATGGGTGAGGCATATTCAAGATGCGGCTGAACAATGGACTTGTACAGAGTTAGCATCGTAATACTATCTCTGGACTTGAAAGTGCGATAGATCCAGCCGCACGTTTGAAATGCCTTCCCCACTTTCAACTGGATATGCTCATCAAACTTTCCATCATCTTGGATGACAACTCCCAAATCCCTCATGGATGATACCTGCTCAATATCACAACCTTTATTGCCTTTTAGCGGAACATCTAATTTTGACGCCCCACACGTCATTGTGCGGAATTTCATCCCGTTCAATGCCATAATACTCTGACCAACCCAAGAGTAGACCTTCTCCAAGTCCTCAACAAAACATTTCGAGTCCGGACCATTCCTTCCACAAACTAATTTTGTGTCATCAGCATATGAAGAAATACTGTCTTTTGTTCTAAACTTCTGGAGAGGAGCAATAAAGAGAATAAACAAGAGCGGACCTAAAATTGAACCTTGTGGAACACCTGACTTGACATCATACATGCCGCTAAAAGATCCTTCGACTTTAACTATTTGCTTCCTTTTGCTTATAAAACTACCAATCCAAGTCAGGACCTTACCCTGGACCCCTAACTCTTTGAGTTGATTGAGTAAAAGACCATGATTTACCTTATCAAAGGCCTTGGCAAAGTCAAGATAGACTGCATCAACTGACTCATGGCTTTCGAGCCCTTCAATGATTTGCTCAATATGATCAACCAATTGGGTTACTGTACTAAAATGAGTTCGAAACCCATGCTGTCCAGAAGGAATTAAATCATGGACTTCCAAATAATCTACAAGCTTGGACTTAATAATCTTCTCAAAGACCTTTGCAACGCTGGAGGTCAGAGAAATGGGCCTATAATTACTAGGGAGTGACTTATCTCCGCCCTTAAAAATTGGAACGACATGAGCTACTTTTAGAGAGGAGGGAAACTTGCCCTGATCTAAGATGCAACGCATCAAATGGGAGAAAACAGGGGCAAGAATCTGTGAACATTTCATTAGAAACTGAGATGTCACACCATCAGGTCCAGGAGAACTCGAGAGCTTTAAGCTCTTGATGGCCTCAAAAGCATCTTGATCTGTGACTACCAGATCCTCCAATCGATTATCCTGACTATCAATGCCAGTCTCATCAAAAACATTGCTACAGTCATGGCCTGCTCTGACTACCCTTTTTGGAATTGAAAATACACTTGAGAACTGAACAAGGATTTCTCCCGACAGTTTCAATCCGACCCCCAACAGTATTCGAACCTACGCCGTCTGGGGAAGCACTTCCACTCGGCACATTTAAGAACGCGCTAGTACGCGTGGCCACTCTGGCTTCCTTGAAAAAGGATTTCTCCCGACAGTTTCAATCCGACCCCCAATAGGATTCGATCCTATGCCGTGTGGGGAAGCACTTACATTTGGCACTTTTAAGAACGCGCTAGTACGCGTGGCCACTCTGACTTCCTTAGCTTAAGTACTTTAGTTTGTCGAAAACTGTTGAATGACCATTGCAATCTTCAAAAATGTGTGTAGCATGTGAATTTTGAGTTGTTGCCGCATGAAATCCAGTAGATGGCGCACTTCATGACCGTACTCTTTTATTATAGTGCTCTAGTTAAAACGATTTGGAATAACTTTTTTAAAAGGAAAAATATGATTGACTGGACTGGTCTATTTTTACGCATGATTTCAATTTTTAGGACCAAATCAACAGACGTTAAAAATCCCCATAAATAATAATAAGACATCATGACATCTTAGTCTATCAAGCTCAGTGCTTTTTGATTTCAAGAGATCTCTCGAAAAGAACACAAAGCACCAGCAGACAACATCTCAGCAATTAATCTACTTTTGAAAGCTCGTCAAAGAGACAATTGCAAGCTCACTCAATTTGAGGGAACCAAGTACGTTTTGGCTACTCATTTCGCTTTGGATGAAGAATGGAGAGATGTCAGGTTACGTAACTCATTTGCAAAACTTCACAGCTGCCATTGCATTTGCACAGATCCAAAAAAGATGCGGAGATCTTTGAGCAAAAAGGCGGTGTCAATAGTAATCGATAGATTTTATCGTCTGTAGATGAACTAGTTGGCTTAGCTTATGATAAATACTGGCAATAATATGATGATGTGACGATATTACAAGCTTTATAGCTTAAAGAGGTTATTGAACCAGTGTTGAAATGATCATTTTTTATAAGTGCTCATTCTAAAAAGTGAAATTTTTACATCGAAAAAGAGATCAACACACAAACAATAAATCTTTGTGGTTTAAAACACTAAATTTACGAAAAATTAATTCACTTATTTAAAATTCCTTATTGTACATTTCATATAATTGAGAAATAATGTTCAAATTTATACTTAAAAATACCCTGTCTCAAAGATGCCCATTTATTTGTAAAATCTAACTGACATCAAACCTCAACTAACTTAATTGCTTTGATTCGTGAAGCTCCGATCTGTGATTTATTTATTTGAATCACGAAAAATCTTGCCCAAATTGATTTTGAGAAAGAAAAATATATTTTACTTCTCCTTAAAAAATAATAAAAACGTAATACATCATTGAAATATGGTCAAAAAGCCAATTGCTTCGTTTTAAATAATCTGTAAGGAATCTAAAACAATCGGTCCAAACTCGTTCGTTTTCTCAACGTAATGGCAACAAATGGTTGTCCTACTAAATATAATGAGCAAGCTGAAGTAACTTACAAGTATGATTTCCAAAGTATGTAAAGCATAGCCTCACTTTTTTACGTTATTTTGCTGAAACCATAAGAAATGTTCTCGTCAGCACAACTTGTTTATTTATGTATAGTTACAGTAAAAAGGCATTTTCCTTTTTTCCCGTATTGTTGGAAGACTTTTTTGGAGCAGTTTCCTCCAATGCTTGAGGCATGTCCAGATATTTCTGGTTTGATCAGTAATCTCCATCAAGACAAACCTTAAAAACGGATCGCTTTTCTTATTTCGACACAATTGAAACCGAACCATTTCTAAGCAAGATTTTATTCGCTTAAAGATAGCTGTCACCTCTTTAAATCTCTTGATTGACATAGCTTACATAGATCATTAGAATCTTGTAGAACATGGTGCACAATTATCTTGAGATTTGTGATCTTCATCGTCAGGCCGACCAAGATGTATTTTGATTGGCCTGAGGCGGAAAATCCTCCACAACCGCTTTTATGGATGACGGCGCTCAAGATGTTTCACCCTTGGACCTGTTACGTCCGCTTAAAATCGACAGGGAGAGCCTTGAGCTCAAGCTTGCTTATAAATGGAAACCATCTCGTCTCTTTCACACACATTCGACATCGAGAGATCAACATGAGAGGAGCAATCAAGGTAAGAAGATTCTTTTGAGCAATCTGGATCCAACTTGCACTTGTGGAAAAGGCCCTCTAATTCGGTTTCATTTTCCAAAAGACAGATCCGACCGTTTTGAGTCGACTCTGATTGGTCATTTTAGTGATGGCGAGCTGTTGTTTATGATATAATGACCCTAGATGGCGCTGTTTACAGTTGTAATCTGTCAAATACATGTCATTGGGTCATATGTTTTGTGTTGGGAGATACATGCTTGAAGCATACTTCATCAATTGACTGCCACCCTTTTTTGAGTCTGTTTAACATTTTCAGTCTTCTAAAATGACGCCATTTGAGTGTCAGTTTTTACGTGTTGGATGTTTAATCTAATATTTAGTCAAAAATACTCCAACAGGCTCAAAATACGCTCAAAGTCAATAATGGAATAACGCTTGCAGCGTGCCTTAGTGCAGACAAAACATATGGGTTATAGATGTAACTATTTGGGGTGTGGATTTCAGGCAAATAAATTTTGAGGTGGAATTAGTTTTTTTCTAGTTTTTTTCCATTTCTTCCATTTTCCTTTTATTTACCGATTTCTAGGTCTCATTGGCCTTTTTTTGTAAAAAAATTGACCCACTGATAATTCTACCGAAAAATAGGGACCAAAAGTTTTCGATCTAAAATGAGACGATTTTTGAGTCTTCTGGTCTTTTCGAAATCTGGTCATTTTGGGATTTAAAGGCTCAATTCATTTGTCAAAATGTGCACTGATGAATGTGAATGGAACACTATCATAAGGTTTCGTGATTTCAGTTTTTGGCCGTCGTGGCCGTTATTGTGACTGTCACCATTCAATATGCCTCTGCCCAATATGGCCGTCCTAGCGGTGGTGGTAGTGGATTCGGCGGCGGAAGTGATGGTGGATTTGGAGGTGGCAATGGTGGATTTGGCGGCGAAAGTGGTGGATTTGGCGGTGGTGGCGGTGGTGGCGGTGGATTTGGCGGTGGTGGCGGTGGATTTGGCGGTGGTGGTGGTGGATTTGGCGGCGGCGGATTTGGAGGAGGCAATCGCGGATTTGGTGGTGGCAGATTTGGCGGTGGCCTCAACAGCTTGAGAGGAGGCGGATTCAGAGGTGGCAACGGCCGACCAATCGTCAGAGCGTAAGTTTTAGCTGGTTAAAATGGCATTTTCTTTTCAATTGAACATATGCTTTCTGTTTAGAGCTCCTGGAAAGCAGTCTAGTCTAGTTCATATTGCTTTCATTGAGCAAAAAGTTCCCAAACATGAGATTTACAAGCACACATTTTAGGTTTTCATTTGACCAATAAAATGCTTGGGTATTATGGATCCCAATTGCTCATTGAATCTTTTTGTTATTTCAGTTTGAGACGAATCCTTGGTTAAGAAAGCCCGATGCCTTTTCATCCAACCACCTCCAAGACGCATTCTCAATAACTAATTGCAAAGTCAGCACTGCCAAAATTTCAAATTGAAACGCATTGCTCAATAAACACCTTTTTTGTTTTTTTCCAAATTTTGACTCCCTTTCATTCATCATAGTTAATCATGGAATAACATTTTTTCTGGAATAATCTAAAGGCATATTTGGTAACTATTCTAACTACTCTTAACTAATTACTCTAAATTGGATAACTATATTCAAATTGACACCGCGTCACTTAAAGCTTTGACACATCTTCAGTTTTTAGCTTTATTTCTATTACATTAAATGAACAAAATATTGTGAAGATAACAGGATTCCCTGGTAGATTTTTTAAGCAAAAGGTCTCTTCATATTTAGAATCTACCTGAGTCCAGCTCCAATGATCTTTTTTTAAAGTTGTGCGGAGTGAAAACCCACTTAAGGCCAAATGTTTCGCCAAAACACTCATATTTGTTTTTACCACATGATGGCGCAAAAAATGTGTTCATGGTTTATGATTAAACTGCCGATTCTCTTATGGGTCCTTTTTTTGTTGTTGTTTGCAGATTTTTTATTACTGTTACAAGGAATGGGATTCTCTACAAAAAAAGTCAGTCATTAAAAGGAAGTTTATCAAAATTGAAATTAATATTTTTAGGATATTTGGTCTACCCACTTGTTTCTGATGGCAGATCTATACAGCCTTTAAATAGTGCGCTGATCAAGAACAGAATTCAAAAATTAATCCAACCCTGCTTTAATAGCTGTTAGAGGATCAGCTCCTACATATTCTCGGCTAAGACTAATGGGTAACAAATTGAACAATGAAGGAGCCCGATAAAAAGAGAGGAGGACTTCACTGTTCGTACTAGCCTCGATTCCCTTGGATTTGGAGGTGCTTTTAGAGCACGAGTAAAACATCTACGATCGCTGCAGCTGACCTCAAATCCCGGGTTAGGACAGAGCCCATGAATGCTCTTGAAAACATACAGTATCAGATGCCTTTCATGCCTTCTCTGAGTACTGTACAACCCTAATTTCTGGAACCTCTCCCAATACGAGAGCTCTCTCATTCCTGTGATGTTCCTAGTAATACATCGTTGGACCTGCTCGGCCTTTTGCAAACCTGCTGAACTCATTGGAGCCCAAATGGGTGAGGCATATTCAAGATGCGGCTGAACAATCGACTTGTACAGAGTTAGCATCGTAAAACTATCTCTGGACTTGAAAGTGCGATAGATCCAGCCGCACGTTTGAAATGCCTTCCCCACTTTCAAATGGATATGCTCATCAAACTTTCCATCATCTTGGACGACAACTCCCAAATCTCTCATGGACGATACCTGCTCAATATCACAACCTTTATTGCCTTTTAGCGGAACATCTAATTTTGACGCCCCACACGTCATTGTGCGGAATTTCATCCCGTTCAATGCCATAATACTCTGACCAACCCAAGAGTAGACTTTCTCCAAGTCCTCAACTAAATATTTTGAGTCCTGACCATTCCTTCCACAAACTAATTTTGTGTCATCAGCCTATGAAGAAAAACTGGCTTTCGTTCTAAACTTCTGGAGAGAAGCAATAAAGAGAATAAACAAGAGCGGACCTAAGATTGAACCTTGTGGAACACCTGACTTGACATCATACATGCCACTAAATGATCCTTCAAGTTTAACTATTTGCTTCTTTTCGCTAATGAAACCATCAATCCAATCCAGTACCTTACCCTGGATCCCAAACTCTTTGAGTTGATCGAGCAAAAGACCATGATCTACCTTATCGAAGGCCTTGGCAAAGTCAAAATAGACTACATCAACTGACTCATGACTTTCGAGCCCTTCAATGATTTGCTCAATATGATCAACCAATTGGGTGACTGTACTAAAATGAGCTCGAAACCCATGCTGTCCAGAAGGAATTAAATCATGGACTTCCAAATAATCTACAAGCTTGGACTTCATAATCTTCTCAAAAACCTTTGCAACGCTGGAGGTCAGAGAAATGGGCCTATAATTACTAGGGAGTGACTTATCTCCGCCCTTAAAAATTGGAACGACATGAGCTTCTTTTAGAGAAGGGGGAACTTGCACTGATCTAAAATCCGACGCATCAAAAAGAAGAAAACAGGGGCCAGAATCTGTGATCTGCTTTAAACTCTTGATGGCCTCAAAAGCATCTTGATCTGTGACTACCAGATCCTCGAATTGATTATCCTGACCATCAATGCCAGTCTCATCAACAACTTAATTAGTGATTAGTTAGGCTCAATACAGTAACAACAAAAAGGTATTTTTGAGATAATTTCCGAGCATATCATGAACCTCAGATGCAGAGGGCTCATCACATTTAGGGTCAACAACAGTAAATATTGAAATGAAAGTTGGATTGGCGATATGTTGTAGTAATTCCTCATTCCATAATTGATTTGACGGGCTCCAAAGTTACGCTTATAACTAGGGACGGGCAAAAAGTGCAAATCAAAAGAAGCTTTTGGTTACCAAAAGTTGCACAAAAATCAGCCCCAAATCAAATTATGAATTATAAAATTATAAATAAAATGCAGAAAAAGGTCAAAAGCGCAAAAAAAAACCAAAAAAGCGCGTATCGAAAATACACTCAAGAACTGATCTCCAAGCATGTTGGCCACAACCTCACTATCAATGAATGTGTATGATGGAATTGAAAAAATCGATCATTGATTTGTTTTCCGATTTTAAAAATTTGCGATTGCTCAACATTAAACACACGAGCAATTGATATTTTGAAAGTGAATTTTAATCATATTTATGATTTTAAAGTCAGCTGCTTTCGCAAAGGTTCCGCCTTCTTTCGGGGGAAAATTTCGGTTTCGGTTAAGAGCCCTTTCAGCCCATCACTAAAAACTATCAAAACAAAAAGATTTGGATGATCTTCTTCGTGTAGATGATTGTATCTAATTAAAATTAGATGTGAAATAAGGAAAATATTAAGTTACGTTATAGAAATGTACAGTGGCTTGTTGTGCTAGCATGCTTTACCTCTATTTCTACGAATTTATTCCCACCTTTCAGAGGACTAGTTTTTAATGCCAGTTCCTTCTGTTTTTTTAATCGTCATTGTCAAATTTAACATCGTCGTTCTTTTTGTTGGATGGAAATGATTTTGCTAAATTGACGTTATTGTCCCAAATATGTTATTTAATGTCCTATTACGTTATTTTTGAAACACGAAGTCTTCTCAAAATTGTTGGAAAAACTGATTTATTGAGCAAATAACATTCGAAATGAACTTGTTAACAATACATAGTATTGGCAAGAGAGTATTTTGATTGTTGTAAATAGACGTGACAGAATGAATAAATGAGTGAGGATGCAGAAGTAATTAATTTCCAGTGTGTTTTAATCCTCTGGGTGTTTTTCAAACACAAAGCCGAGGGTGGGATTGGATTGAAAACGCAAAGGCCAAGCCTCTAAAAGCGGTTGCGACGGAGGAATCGTCTCAATCTAAAAATCATCTAATTAGCACAAATGATAAGATTACAAATCAAAAAGAACACTCACGCTCTGACAATGGGTCGGCTTCGGAATCGGTTGCCGCCACCAAATCTTCCGCCACCAAATCTTCCGCCGCCAAATCTACCGCCGCCAAATCTTCCTCCACGGCCACCACCGCCAAATCCAAATCCGCCACCATTTCCGCCGCCAAAGCCGCCACTTCCGCCGCCAAAGCCGCCACTTCCGCCGCCAAAGCCACCACTGCTACCTCTACCGCTCACACCTCCACCAGAAGAGGATCCCCCACGACCCCCGCGGCTCCCTCCACGACCCCCTCCGCCACGACCCCCTCCTCCACGGCCACCACCACCGCGGCCGCCGCCGCCATTACTGCCTCCTCCAAATTGTCTCTTTTCTCGACCTGTGAACGAATAAAAAATATATAGAAAAAGTTTTCCAAAATGTAAATGGCTAATAAATATAATTTCTTACTTAGGAGGTTCTCTTCGGCGGAAGAAAATTGTACTGAAACAGCCAGTAGGACGGCAAGAACAGTCAGAAACTGGAACCACGAAACCTCGAATTAGCAAAGAATGGGTTGTTTGGCCCAGCAATCACTTGCTTACCTTGATTGATCCTCTCATGTTGATAGTTCGTTGTTGAATGTGAATGAAAGAGTCCAGATGATTTCCCTTTATAAAGAAGCTCTCCTACCTGCTTTTAGGGGCGACCATGTGAGATGTTTAAGGGTGAAACACCTTCAATCTTAAGGCCAGCCCAATAAGTAAAAACTGGTTCAGTTTTGAAGAGTTTTGCGCCCGAGGCAATGGACAAAAACAATGTTTTGGTTTGATTGCTCGAAATATGATACGTTGTTCATGCGGCGAGATTAAGTTGCTTGTTTTGACGGTTAGAACTATCATTGGAATGATAAAAGTGTGTGTAAGTGTGCGAATATCAAGTCTTGATTAGGTTCTCGTTTTTAGAGTAAAAAAAGTAGCGTGGGATTTTGAAGATGATTCACCGCCAGAAATTGTTCTCGTTTATGGGGATTCCCCGGATTGGCCATGTGAAATGGAATGTGTTTGATATTTGACCAAAGACATTTTGGAAATTGGTTCAGCAACCAATTTAGATTTTATTTTATTGTGTATTGTTCAGTCCACTCCAACACCAATTTAGGCGATCGAGGAGTATTGGAAAAAAGAAAAAAAATGATTAAAAAACTTTCATTGATGGATAATCATATATTTAATCAAGGTGAAGGAAAATAATCATTTTTGATGCCATAACCGCATGTTCATTCGTACTATAATGCTCAGTGGCAAATTTCGACTCCTCAAAACTTATAAATAGGGACGGGCAGAAAGTGCAAATAATCTTACCCTTTTAGTTACCAAAAGTTGCAAAAAAATGTGCCCAAAAGTGCAAAACAAAGTGCAGAAAAATGTTGAAAGTGCAAATAAATGTGGAAAAAAGAGCAAATAAGAGTCAAAAAAGAGCAAATAAATGTCAAAAAAGTGCAAATAAATGCCTAAAAAGAGCAAATAACTTCTTTTTGGACTTAAAACGTCATTCATGGAGTACCCACGGCTCCTAATTGAGCAGGAGAAGTCATTTACAAGTTCTAAAGACATTTGAGACTAGTTTGAGGTGAAGAGACAATGCCGCACAAGTAACAGAGTTATATTAATTAGGTCACTAGCAAAAAGGATGTAAAGTCATTAAAAATACTCTAGTCAACAATCCTCTGAATTTTTCATTCCTAAGGTGGTCTCGTGGATGTATGTACCTAAAATATTGTCGAAATATACTTAGCAATTGTTTTATATGGCTTTACATCACTTCGTTTTCGTCCTTCAAGTTGTTCAAAAATAGACATTGAAAATTGAACAGAAAAATACCCACGTGTGCCTAACAATTCCATCACAGAAAATAGTCATAAATGTGTTTTAAGCAAGTTTTTAGCGACATTACTTCAATATTAGGCCCATGGCCTAATTACTAGAAAACAATTTTAAATGTGGCTTTCATTGTCTCGTCACATCAAAACCTTAATCATAAATACTTTTGGAACTTAAAAGTAATATCTCCAAGTCAATAAAACAATGTGTACTGCTACATTGATGTATCCTTAGCTAATACATCGCGACTGACCGCGGCAAGCTCTCTAATTCTAATTAGTGCCTCCACCCGAACGAACTACAATGTTAGTCTTCCCAGCTCGCCATTCCCGATCGGACTTCTGAGACAAAGGCTGGGGGTAATGTTTATAATATCGTTTGTCCTTGTTCTCTATTACATATTATCTTACTTAAATATATGAAGGTTCTTAACCTCGAAACTGCCGTTGTTTTACTGGAGAAATAGTGATCTTTGTAGGCAACAAACCTAATTCTGCAATCTATATTGTTTATAGATCATTCCATTACCATAACATGAGTTTCTTTAGGTTTGCTGTTTGTTGGTTGCATGCAATGAGATTCTTTTGTCTAATATTTAGTTTAGTAAACAGGATGTTATAGTTAAAGCCAAGATGGTGAATAAAGTGTGAGTTTTGCGTCTGAAATGCACATATTTCTTCAAGGTGCTTAGAATGGTTGATTGCAAATGGAAGCTTTTTTGACTAGTTCAAAATTTGATCTTGATACTAAAAAATCTTACAAAAGCCACTACATTTTCTAAACAATTTGTCAATTTTGGCCAAAAACGTAAATAAAAAGTGCAAATAAAGGTGAAAAGTGCAAAAGTGCAGAAAAATGGGTTTATGTTACCAAAAATCTTTTTACACTTTTTGCCCGTCCCTACTTATAAATGTTCAAATCAAAGTGTCCCAAACAACACAATGGTTCGTTCCTCTGATTTTGATTATTTACCGAAGAACATTGAATCGATGGCGAAAAGGTTTGGTTAGAACAAGGTTATAAAAGAAAAATTTCCAAGTTCATTCTCGCACGTGTAAATGTTGCAAGCGGCGTGTATAAAAAGTTTTTTTTAAATTAGATTTGTAGGAAACATTTCTACACGCGGAAATTTTCCACGAACAACGGCGTACCACAAGGTGACCCTTGCTCTCCCCTTTTGTCCTTTTGTTCAATCTTTTCATACACGACTTTCCGGAATTTCTTTTTCATGAGGGAGTGCTTTTTGGACATAAACGATTGCGTCTCCTCATGTATGCAAATGACCTTTGTTTGATTTCGGACTCAAGCGAAGATTTACAACACGATCTTAACGATCTCCAAAGTTACTGCAAAGAAAATGACTTGATGGTCAACGTGGTCAAATCTATAATTCTAGTCTTCCACAAGGGACGCCTACCGAACTGTTCCTGGACGTTTGACGACGAGAAGCTCGAGCGAGTGAACAAATTCCGATACCTCATCGGAGTTACGGTCTCCTCGCAACTCTTTTCGTCGCCTCATTTAAAGGAGATCAATCTGAAAGCTCGAGCATAGATTGGTTACCTTTTTCCACGCCTTGACCTCCCAAAACTCCCCTTCTACTTGGCTATGAAGGTCTTCCAGATCTACATTCTGCCTATGTATGAATACGCTCTCCCTATTTGGATTTCTTGTGCCATCTCAAAAAACGTTTGGGAAGCAGCCAACTCGGTCTTCACAAAATTTCTTAAACGGTACCTCAATCTTCCTTTTTCCTCCAACAATGCAATAATTCACTTTCTCACTTCCACGGTGACCCTAGACAAGAAGCACTGGAATCATGGAGTGGGAGGCTGGCAATGAGAATAATGATTTCCAGTAAGAACAATTCAATTACGTTCTTCCGCAAATGAGACCTTGCATATGTTGACAAGAACACGTATTTTGATTTTCAGCTCAATCGAACGTCGGAGACAAAAGTTATGCTCACTCAAAGTTCAGTGCAAATCCTACCGAGAATGAATGAACTCGCCCTTTTGTGGTAATCCTTTTACCACAAAAGGGCGAGTTCATTCATTCTATGCTCTCTTCAGTACATAAGTTTGAGAAGGCATAACTTTTCACTCCAGCATTCGATTGGGCTGAAATTTGAAATACGTGTTCTTCTCAATGCAAGCCAGGTCTCATTAGCAGAAGAACGCAAATGGTCTGTTTCTACTGGAAATCATAATTCTCATTGCTAGCCTCCCACTCCATGATTTCCGTGCTTCTTGCCATAGAATACTGGCTTAAAAGCATATCTTTGAACAGGATTTCAGCCAAAAAACTTGGGACTGGTTTTAGTGGTACGGTACGAAATTAGCCTTGTTCAATGAAGTTCCGAAAGTTCCTGAAATGAACATCATTGGCCTTGTTCCGACTTACTTTTGGAGAAGTCGAGCCCCTTCTTCCATTTCCACCAACCCACATCATCGTAGACGGGTCTTCAGAGGATTATAAGTAGGGGGTGCAGATTTCAGGCAAACAAGATTTTATGCCCAAAAACATGTTTATTTGCTATTTGTTAGCTTTTACAGTTTATTTGCCATTTTTCATTTTTTTGCCCTTTGTGGGCAAAAAAATGTCGTATTTTGCGCAAATCAATGCAAAAATTGTCTTTTTCGTTCAAAACTAGTAAAAATATTTCTTTGCCAATTTTGTTTTGTTTTAAGGATATAATGATTTTTCAACAGAATGAAAATATTTTCTCTTACATGTTCATACAATTGCATTCCACTTTATTGTTGGTGAAACATAAAGCTCATTTTCCAAATTTAGTGGCTAGTTTTTTGCTATATTTTGATAATTTTTCGTGTCTATTTGCGGTTTTATTTGCCATTTCTTTGTTTAGTTGCCATTTTATTTGCCAATTTGGAGGCTTTTATTTGCCATTTTTGGGGCCTAAAAGGCATGTTTTATTTCCTAGAAATCTGCACCCCTAATTATTAGACTCCGACCATTATCAAACATGCAGCCGCTCAAATATACCACTCAAGTTCCACAGATTCATGCATTTGCACACATTGTGGAAATAACACCCATCCATACCATCCACTGTATTACTGCAACGAGTAAACCAAACTGATGATTTTGACATCTCAATAAAGATCTTCTAATTTGTGGTTTGATGCGACTTTTCCCCCTTGTTTACGATACAATTCATTCTTGTGCAAGGGTCTTTAAAAGGAGGGATGATGTCTTCAAAGCTACATCCATCACTCAGCTATTCTCATAATAGGGACTATCAACAAGTCATGAGCAAAATACTGATGGAGTTCAATCTGATTTCAATCTGCTCAATCATTTTTTGCTCGCGCTAAGTCTGGTTTTATTATATTATCTGGTTAATTATTAAACCTTTATTGGGACAAACAACTTTTTAAAAAAATTGAGCCTTCCACGCTTTCATACTGACGAAGTTTTTTTGCTATTTTTGCAATATCTCAACTGCAAATCTTCTATTCTTAGTTTGACCTTAAATTTCAAGTTTGAGAGATTTTCTTGCGTTCACATGACACTTCCTTGGATTACTTTTTTCCACTAGGTTTTGCTTTGGCGGACACAATTTTTTTGTACTCTCAAGCATTGCAAATTTGTTGGCAAAATGGGCTTACATTATTTTTTGTAATTGTCGACAAATTATTTTTTTTAAACTTAATGTCATTAAGTTCTTTTTCAAAAGAAGCGCAAGGCGCGAGAGCCCAAAAAAGTGCGCAAAAGGCATCCTAAAAAGCGCAAAGTTTGCGCAAAAGCGCAAAATATGGAAGCATTGCATCGATCCATTTAGAAATGCTTCGATTTGTTTTGTGCTGTAACCAATTTAAGCAAGAGAAATAGGCCAAAACTTTGAAAATGTTTCTTTTATCGAGATTGAGGAAAAATGGGAAAATTCTTATATCGAGAATTCTTATGTAGTAAAATTTTGGTCAGCACGGAGGAGTTTCTTATATCGCGAAAATTTCTTAAACCGAGATTTTTTATATCGAGATTCGATTGTACCATGGAAGTTTTTTGGGCCCACTTTTCGGGTCTATCAACAAACCCTCAAGGCCCACATCTGTGGTTGTTAAAGAACTCTTTGCTTGTTCAATGAGAAAATGAGTTTATAGAGTCATGTGTATGAGTGAAGTGATAGTACTTAATCACATTGTTGATGATGTTATTACGGCAAAATGTTGAAAAATCAATTCTCAGCGTATTTTAATAATGGGGTTGATTGATTCAAAGGCATAAGATAATAATAGGGAAAAGTAAAAAATGAAACGATTTATTGAGCATTGATGGGTTTTTGCCTTCTGTCAGCGAATACAAGTAAAATGATTGCACATTGAATGGCAGATCATGATGCTCGTGACGGATATTCCTGGGGTTCAGTAATACGGGAATCTGAAACGAAGACGGAAATATAAAATTATAATTTTAAGTATGAGGGAAACTCAAGAAAAACTATCAAAATTATGTTTTATCAAGACCAAGACATAAAATGTTGAAAATGACAAAAAGTAACTGTGCGCTTAAAATTGCCAAAAGAACTCAAGGGAAGATTAAATAAAAAGGAAAACTTTTATGTTTTACTTGTCGCTGATCAGCTTCACTCTTTCATATGTTCAAAAAATGATTGATTCAGAATCTAAATTATCTTGATGATAAACCATGATAAGTTTTTTTTAAAGTCTCCAATTTTGAGCTTCTTTTGGTCAATCAAACACCTACTAATGAAAAGCTCTTTTGCAAATTGTCTGACTCATGTTGCTAAATGAAGCCAGCTTAGTCACAGAGCTTTGACTTGATTTGAATTGTAGAGACCATATGAAAGAAGCTCTGACTTACGTTGGACCAAACCGTCCACCGCCAAATCTTCCTCCAAAATATCTTCCGCGACCAAATCCACCTCCTCGGAATCGACCGAATCCCCTTCCAAAGCCTCGTCCATATCCCCTTCCAAAGCCCCCTCCGTACCCACCGAAACCAAATTGACGTTTCTCTCGGCCTAAGAAATAAAAAATCATCACATGAACAACTTTGTGTAAGTTCATGTATTTTGTGAGAGGTTTCGTGACGTTCAAGCAGTATGTTCACGGAACAAAATGTCTCCTTACTTAGCAACTCCTCTTCTTCAGCAGCCGAGGAAAATTGTGCCCACAAAACCAAGATCAGGGCAAGAACCAACGCAAACTGAAATCACCAAAGATATTGTTCGTCTCGATTGACGTGTCTTGTAATAATGGTTTAACCTTAAAAGCTCCTTTCATGGTGAAATTCTGAAAATGACTGGGAATATTCTAAGCCTGCATGGATTTTATACGAAGAAACCAGCTCTTCGTGATTGGAAAACAAGGCTGAAGCCTCTTCATGGTGAAACAAACATGTTGTGGTTGGAAAAAAGCGGAATTACCTGCTCCGAAGAACATTTTTCAACCACTCGGGATCGTCCGATTACATCAAGATACTCTTTAAGGTAGTTATTATGCTCAGTCCATTTTAAATCTCTTTACAAATCTTGCTGTGACAAGACACCAATCCACATTTAAGCAAGATCATTTTTTTCACCACGCAAGGCGAAACATGCCTTCGTTTTTTTGCAATCCTAGACTAAAGAAGGATTGAAAACGAAAAATCCATCACTCTCATTGAATTTATTTATGGTTTGGCCAGACCTTTTGAAAAGGCAAAATATTTTGAGAGGCTTAATGAACCTTTTTCAATTCTCATACTTAAAAATCAACATCGTAGATTAGCCAAGTTATCATTTGAGAATCATAAATTCAAACGCCAATTACGAAAGGCATTTTTTCACGCACTATTTTTGTGCGCACATTTAGTTCTATCTTACATTAGGTTTAAAAAAGCAGACACCAAAAGCTAAACACAAAGATTTAAATAGGCAACCTTAGAGACATAAGTACCAAGAGAGGCGCAAGGATCAGATCAATTCTGAAAACTTTATGGAATTTGGTTTCATTTGATTTTTTTTTTGGGGGGGGGAGGGGGGGATTCCAAATTTTCCCTATTTTACTTGGAAAGATGAATTTTGTGTTTGTTAATGTCCAACTTTGAAATCTTTTGATGGTTATATTTTTGGTAGAAAAGCAAAGAAATTAAATAAATCTAAAGACTTCAAACATTGAAAAAAGTCCTTAAAAGCTGATTTCATTCACAGGTAATCTGACAAGTTTATCCGTCCAAAATATTGAAACCATGTGGAAAGGCTAATACATGTCTGAAGATCATCTCTTCTAGGATCTCTAGTAACATAGGAAGCAAAAAATGTTGCTTCAAACGAGCAAAATTACATGCCATTGACGGAAAAGGCAGTAAATATGCAATATTTACCAAAAAAAAAGAACCAACGGTATTTAGGTAGTTTTTTCATGCTAGCTCATTCCTATAATTCAGCTTGTTGGGTTTTTGCAATGTGGCTTGTTGTGTATTCATTGAGTTCAAGTACCCATCTCTTGAGTGAATCAATCACTCATTCATCCTCTAGTTTATTTTGTCGCACCAAACTTTTGAGCTTGTCAATGTCTAAATTGGTGGCACTAAATTTTTGAATGACGCAATTTTTGCTAACAAATCTGCAATTTGAGACACCACCATGTGTAAGAAATATGATACTAAATTAGAATAAGCGAAAACAAGTAGTCATAAGCACTGACAAAAGTGGGATTCGGATCATCGTTCTTCTTTTAAAGAAATCTGCTCATTGAGGTCATGGGTGTCCAAGCTTGAAAAGTCTCGTTCTTTCATTTCTGACATTCATTTTGAATGCGGTTACCACGTGTTTTTGTCGATTTCCTGAAGCCCATCTCTCCTTTTGTGTTCCTAAACGTAAACGGCAAGATCACTTGACAAAATTGATCCATTACCTTCTTGCCTTAAATACAAAATACTTGGTGCCTGCTCTTATGTCAAGTTTTATTTCCCCTAATATCTGTCTCCGTCTGGCGCTTCTAATCAAATCCAGATTGCCCAAAAATGTGCTCGTACTTATCTCTATAGAAGATCAGGGATCCATGACTCTTAGTTACCCAACTTATTTGCTGCCTGTTGTTCCACGGTTCCAAGTTAACGTACGAAAAACGAGTGGGTCGACGGCAGTTTGACGCCCTGATTTCCCACTTTCAGAGAGCGAAGAAGAATCTTTGCGCCAAGCCAAATCGCTTTATCTGTTGTACTTGCTAAAGAGCGTTACTCTTAGAGTGCCATGAATGAAGAGAAGCGACACAACATTTAGATAAGGGGTTTAATGCAGAAAATGAAAAGCTACACAAAACATATGAAAAAAATTCAAATTTGTTTGCGAAAAAAGCCTTTGAAAAGTCAAAAGGTCATAAAGAGTACAATAATTAAGTTAAACAAAAAGAGGTGAATAAAGTTTAAACAGAGACAAATAAGCACTTCATGATGAAGAAAGATAAAAAGCAATCAAAGACCAAAGATATTCCACCTACATTTTAGGCAACCTAGCTTTTTAATAAAGGTCTTACAGTAGAGAGACAAGTTAGGGATCTTTTGGATCTTGAATTGTGGAAATAAATTCTTTCATCACTTCAATACTTTTGAGCAGTTGTAAGTTCGATGCAAAAAGTAGCACATAGGTTATACGACTTAAAATTCCCTGTTCATAGAAATGTTCTGAATGAACAACCTCTACTTTTATGACGTAGAGTTAGAGTTGCAAAATCACCATTATTGTGTACATTTCCTGTTTACCAGCAATGAATTCGGCTTATTTTGGTGCTCTATTTTGTCTTCAAAGAAGTTGAAGTTGGTCAATCACAAGATTTTTGCAATTTTAAATTTTTGGTCAACAAAGAACACATATTTTAGCCAAGAAACATATCTTTGCATTAAATTTCTAGGGATCTAAACTCTTTTGATGGACTCTGAAATGCAAAAAAGTTTGTTTTGACCAAATGGGCCAATCAAGAGCAACCTTTTTGCATGTTCTAAAGAATGTACAATCCACTATACATTAACATGAACAAGCAAAAGATACAGAAGCTCATGGGAGAGAAGCATCATTAGAACACTAACGGCAGTGGCTTTAACGGGAAGCCTTGAAAAAGCCAAACACACCAAGAAGTGCAAGAAAAAAAAACAGTAGCCAATAGGAGTGTTTGACCGAAAAAAAATTCAATATAAGGGCTTAAACACGTTACAATAACTGGATCAATGAATGCTCTTTGGCTTGATAAATATAATTTGAATCCAAAATTTAATATTGTTTTAACTTGAACTTCCTAATTGACAGTGGCGACAACAACGGCAAAGATTTGAAGTTTTGAAAAAGCCAAACAACTTGACGTGGGTTGACGCTTCCTTCCCGTGAGCTTCTTTAGCAAAAGATACCAAAGTTTTGCAAAGCTTCTTAAACATTTTTTAAACTTGGGGTAAAGTACAAACCTTTTGCGGTCAGACGAATTCAGCTAGGGATTCTAGGGGCCAATTGGCTAGAGGTGGGTCAGATCTTAGTCTTTGGTGTTCAAAAATTTGAGTTCCGTTACACAAGGGAAAAGAACTTTGTGGCTTGATCTTACATTATCAATAAACAAAAATCTAAATCAAGTTCGGGAATTCTCTGCAACCTTCATCAAGTTGATGTTGGAGGGTAAGTGTGGGCTCTGACACATCCCTAGCTATTTGGCCCCATTGTGCGTTAACGTCACCCTTCAATGGCTGCAACCTACAAATTTATACTCCTGCTCTACTCTCTCTCCCTTTAGAACTCTCCGAATTCTTATCAGGAGTGCCACCGAAACCCTGGAATTTTTTGAACTTCGTGTCCTTGCCCCCGAACACGTTTTAATGACGATTGTACGGCCTTTTTTGTTGCCTATTGCGCCCAGTTCAGTCGGAAAATGATGTATTTTGTGTATCAAAAAGATATGAACCTTCCTTTGTTGAGACTTTTTATCCGGAGTCTGGATATATTTATGGGGGAATGCAGCCCATTTGTCGTGTTGCTCACTTGACATTGATTCTCTACGAGAATCAAGAATGTGGAATGTCGTTTCTTTCTGATACTCATCACGAGATCGTTCCGCCATAAAAATCGAATAGTTGTGGAGCATTGAAAATGTGGCGTTGCAAAGAATCAAGGAGATTATCGAGCTTCACAATAAAACTTCAATGTCAAAACACAAATTAGAGGCCATTCATCTGTTGAAAATCGTAAATCCCATATCTCAGATCATTTTAAATTCCCAAACGATACTTAACCTTACATTCATGAACATTGAAATGTTGTCTTGACATTGATTTTGACATCTTGTAAGGTGGTAAGCATAATTGTACATAGGCATGTAATTTAAATATGACGTAATCCATGGAAAAACATTGCAACTTTGGATGTATACAACCTAGAGATTAGAGCCAGGATGAAAAAGTTGCTTTTTTTTAATTAAACCTGGAAATGGATAAGAATACATGCGCTTAAAAACCGTTGCCAACGCCAAAAGTTAACAAATTTTGATAGAGAAATGGCGCTTTTACCGATATTTCTACAAATACTACTGGATATATCTTCAAGCTGATTTCGGCTTCAGCTTTTCAATTGAAGGTTCTGTTGCCAAAAGAGTTTTTCTGCGTCATTTATTTTCTTCAATATTATGCATACGAAGTACGTTTCTATGCCATTTTCTTCAAACTAAAAATCTGTCCTCTAATAATGATAAATCTGAAAATTTGAATCCGAAAAAGTGCTGAACCTGCAAACCTGAAAATGATCTTCTCCGCTTGAAATTCCCCTGAAGCTTGGAAACGGGTTTAGATTTAGTTATTTACCCTGCAGCAAACCAGAACCTGTGTACCTTCAAGTGACGCATCAACTTACGATGATGTATTAGTTAAACAATGAATGGGAACACATGATCATCGGATCATCTTTGTACTTGGGCTCGCACATTCATTTGTCCCGCATTGATGCTATGAATGAGATCTTGAGCGATTCTCCTGGAGGACATTGAAGGCCACTCGAGGAGCTCTAAGTAGCTTTATCAAGGATGCTTTCGTGACCGTCGTTCTATGAAGGTGAGCAGATGAGCGCTCCATATGTCCACGATTTCCTTACCCATGCACCTGCACACGCTTGGCTCATGCTTATCAAAATTCGCTCCACTCTTTTCCATTGGGACAGATTTTCATGAGCCATGCCATGGATGAGGTCAGGCCGGGGCTAGATTGGATTATTGTCTGGCAAATCGAGACTACAAGGGTGAGGAAAACGGACAATCTAGCGCCGGATTGACATCTATGTGAGATTTCGTTGTCTTCCTGGTAAGCAAAGATTGACCTGGGCCAACAAAACACGAGAAGGAACACAAATTTGGTTCCACGCGTGAAGACACTAGATAAAAAAGTTGGTGATTGTCTGTGTGTTTGTCATGAATTAAAACTAAAGTTTGGTCAAATCATTCATTAAAGATCCAAAAAAATGTAATGACTGACTTTTTTCAAAGTAATTTTTAACCAGTGTAATTTTTGAACTTGTTTACACTTCCTTAGTATGAGTTAATATCTAAAAAAGTCGCTATCTTTAACCTCTCATCCCATCAGGATCTTTGGTCCATTATTTCTTTAGTGGGTCTTTAGTAACAATGTGCGTCTAAAAATTTTCTAATTAAAAAAGCACAAGAACAATTTCGTGAAAATTAATGTACTACAGTTTGTGTTCAAATAAAGTTTGTAATCTATTGTAAACAAGGCGTTTCATTGAGCCTTGAAATACACTTTCTTATTTAGTGTCCCCATCCTCGCGAAGGGTGGCCAGAACAAAGTGAAGGGAATCGAGGGTCTCAAGAGAGCTTCCTCAAAAAAGTTGACATCAGTTGTAGTTAGCCATCCACTTGAACTTGAGTCTTGGGTCAACACAATTAAGAAATTGAACATTGTCCGTGACACCTCTTAGTCAATTCACAACTCCACAAGTCAAGTCTCGTCCTAAATAGTACATTGCAGGGTAAGTAGCTTGACTGAAAGAAAGTGAGAAAATAGGGCTAATCGCCGCCATTTGACTGACACATTCGCCGAACTCTTTGGATCTCACCTTGGTTTTTTAGTCCTCCCAAGGGAGGGAGATAAGCCGAATGCATTGCACTTTCGATGCAAGAATTTACCTTCACGTCATCAAGAGTACCGAATTTAAAACCGTAATAAATTGCGATTGGCATGGACCCTCAATTTGGAGACAAGTTACAAATGGGTGATTCCGTAACACTCCGATTTCAAAAAGTAATGCCTAAACCCGTGTCAAATTATGCTGCAGCCATGAGGTCTATGAAATGCATTCCAGACTCAAGACTAAATTATGTGAAACATTTCCGAATGGCTTAGGAAATTTGCGAAGCGTGAGTGACTCCTGAGTAGTGAGGTCACCTGACACCTTGATGCTTTGCGAAAATGGTCTTTCAATGCGAGAGATCATATGAGAAACGAGCTTTTCAGGCATCAGGTATACACACAAAAAAGGCAATAAGATCATTATTGTACAAGAGGTTGTGCTTCGCTTTAAACTCTCATAAACATTCTTGTCCAGATTTGCAATGGAATGTCGAAAGGGGAGCAAAATCGTCTTGTTAACGAGACGAACCGAATATGTAGAGCATTCAGTTCACACCACTGTTCGTTACTTTCATGGCGTATAGAGCGCTTTAGTCGGCACGATTGAAGTATGAAGCGCTTTAAATTTGGGAAAAAGTCTCAGCGTGTCCATTAAAAAGCAAAAAGGCGTAACGTTTATCAAAAGATGACTCCCCTCTTCCCCGCCACATATTTTAAGGCTTTGGATTTGCAAGGAAAAACTAATTGAGAATGAGATGCCGTCAAGAAAATATTCGTAGTGACCACGTGATTTTGAATTACTCAAGCGTGTTCTACAACATCCTAAATGACATTCAACCTGTCGCTGGTGTCATCTAAAGGTCTTGATATCCTCTCTTTGACAACGTGTTAGCCCATTTCGTCATGCACGAAGAGAAACCATGACAAAAAACGCTTGGAAACAAAGCGCTGACTCCATTGTAGTATGTATCTACTTCATTCAATGGCTAGATAGAACACAGACAAACAGGGCTGGGCTTGAAAAAAAGGTGTCAATTAGAGCTTCAAGCTCGGTTATTTTACACTCATATTCTTGGGTTTCTTCACAGGGTGCTGGAATACGAGCTCTCACCATGAATCGAATGTCCCAATTGCGAGGTGGAACCTCTGGGAAGGGCAAGATCACGCTCTTCACCCATGAGGATTTCGAAGGAGCCTCGCTCGAGATTGAGGACAGCAATATGCAAATTCAGAAGCTCTGGCCTCACGACCGTATCCGATCCGTGATTGTTCAAGGCAACCCTTGGGTCCTCTTTGAAGAACCGGGCTTTTGGGTGAGTAAAAATCCCCTTCTTCAGGTGCCATTGGCGAAAGAACACAAAACGAGGGGTATTCCAGCTAAAATGGGAATTATGGATGCTCAAAAGAGGCGAACGTAAAATCTAGAGAAAAAGGTTTTGACATTTTGAAGATTCTGAGAAAAGCTAGAATGTAGCCAAATTTGAGGTTTGTTCAGTTAGATGTGAATTTAAAACTTGAAATGGGGATACTTGATAAGATAAAAATTTGTTCATGTCAGAATACTTTTGCGCTAAACAAAACAAACAGTCCGTAAATAATGTTTTTGAAATAGAATATCTTTCAATAAAATAATATGGTTGCTGCTAACCAAAAACTGTGCGGTTAACAGCTTTGACAATAGCCAAAATAAAAACTCCTTTAAAATATGTAAAAAATGCTGACATAGTGTGCCAAGCTACAAGGAGGAATTTGAAATTAAGAAATCAGCCCCCAGCATTCGTGAAACCATGAATTCAAAAATGGAAAAAAAGTTAATTCACGTCCATTGATGTCGAAAAATAGTCTGTGGGGGGTTTCAGCTAGTTTAATATTTGTTTTTTTCAAAAAGTCATTTGGATTTATTTGGCACCATACTTGTGCAACTGCACATACCTTGCCATTTAAACTGGCCCATGAGAAGGTTTTGACTGGATTGCGGCCAGTTTTTACAATCTGTCAAATGTCTCAAAGGCGGCAAGCAACGTTTTTCTACTCAATCATCTTGTCCCCAAGGTAGTTTTAGTTCGCCTGCAATTAATTTTTGCCATTCCTGTGTCAAACGAAGCTCTTTCTTGTCACTCAATGCAGTTTGGACAACATGATTTAGCAGAAGTTGATATCAACAATACTTTATACTAACTTTGCTATCTTGTATATGCAAAAACGCACTCATTAATTTTTTAACACCTTTTGGAATTAAAGCTTATAATTTGTAGAGAAATGGCAATTGTTTCTGGTATGCCCCTCGCAAAAAAAGAAATTGCCGTTTTAGTATCAAAGCCATCGTTTTCGGCACTAATGACAAGGGAACATGCTCAGCTATCACATTTCATCGGCCTTGTCAAAGGTTAATCGTTGGCCTTGTTCACTTTGCTTTCAGGGAGTTCCTGCGTTCTTTGAGGAAGGCCGCTACAAAGTGATTGAATTCATGTGCGATTTGAAAAAGACCGGATCTGCCAAGCAACTTCAGGATGATTTGGGATCTCCGGAAATCAGTCTTTTTAGCCCCAGTCGCTTTACAGGTACTACTTTAACGATTTCTTCTTCGAATTGGACCTTGAAATGTACTCAGTCTCTGTTTGTGGCCCTCCCAAGGGAGGCAATCTCTTTTCATTGTCTTTATAAGACAGATACGTTATGCTTGAGTGCTAGAAAAAAGACACTAATTTCATTTCGATCCCGCTCAACTCAGAGGGAAATCTTTTCCCCCCCGATCTTTTCCCGATTTCGGAGGTCAGAATTGCTTGGCTTTGCACATCCTCGAGACGTTTTTGTTTTTGTTTGTCTCACAAAGTGAAAACAAGAAATTGTCGTCATTTTTGAAGGTATCAAACTTCGGAATGCGTGGTATTCCAAAATGAAGTCATGACTATTGGGGAATTTGAGCGTCTGGACCCAGATTAATATCAATTCAGGTGGAACGCGAAGCACCAAAGAAGGCAGTACAAATTGAGTCCAAATGATGGCCGTAAACTTGATTTTCCTACTTTTTTAATGGCCTTTCTCGTTCCGTGCATTTCAATGGAAGAAACCTCTAAGGTATTAAAACAGATCAATGGTGTAACCTTCAGACCTTTGACAGGGATAAACACCGACACGCACATCTACACTTGTAATGAGAAATTGGATGTCTCAAGGGTGTCCTTCGCTAAAAAGCGCTTTTTTCCCCTCGCCTTTCAAAAAGGCCAAGATGCGACTGATAATAACCTGGGGCCACAAATCAATCATGTGAGCTTCAGGATGCACCCAATACTCTGAATGCAACTTCCCAAGAAAGCAAATTTTGAATATGCTCCAAATTTGATGTTCCACTCAAAAGCATTGTACTCTGTCATGAAAATAATATCAACAGCCTTTGTCCATTGTTGCTCCCCTATCAACTTGGAAGCCAAAAACGTTGTTTGTATTATTGTAGCCCAATCCTGAAGAATGTCGAAGTCAACCTGAATTGATTTAGATTTCCATAAACGTCAATTAACTGTTGAGGTCGTTCAGGTAACGAGGCCATATTTCAGACGAATTTGACATCAAGGCCGGCCTTGACTTTGCCATCTACGATTTATCGTCAAGCTTCGCCGAAAGTCATGACTATTCGATTCCATAATATGCTTTGTCTTCCCTGTCTCTGGACATACAGGTACTTATGAGTGGGAGAAAATCGACGACCCCACCACCATGAAATGGGTCTCCGTGGGCAAGGCCGGGATTTGGGCGGCTCGAGCCAAGGACGATTCGTTATGGGTTCGAACCGCAGATGGAAAGCCCGGTGGAAAAACCGAGGCCGATTCGGATCAAGGATCAGTCTGGATGAAAATGCAGGTACGGAGAATGCTCTCTCACAAGATTTTTGAAATGCATCGGGAATGCTTTGTCCATGTGTCGTTCAACTACGTACTTTGATTTAGATTGAGAGCGCCAAATGCAATGGTGACAAAGTCTTGAAAATTCATCAATCCAATCCATGTTTACGTTTCAACAGTTGCAAGTTGCTGATGATAGGGTTTTAGCGTTGATGGTATTACATAAACAGCCAAAGACCATAATCAAAACCAGTGTCTGTAATTCATCATTGTTTAGTGCAAGGATTAATATGAAGTTCGTATTTATTTAATGGTTCAATGGAGATCAAAAATGAAATTTGAACTGGTTGATGTGATCCAAACTTTTCAGCTGTTACGTTAAAATACTTTAAAATAAGGAAGAAATATATTTTCTATACCAAAAAATAAGCTTTTTAGGAGATTTTGCAACGCTGGATTTAACTTTTCACGATTACGAGGAAAAACCTATAGCTGAGATAGACTTGCCACAAACATAAATTTTCTCCCGACTATATTCTTCTTACAATATCTAAATATGTTTTGGGGATTCAGCCAAATTCTGCAAAATAAAGTCGTTGCTTAACAAGGTATTATACAAAAGTAAAACCATAATATTTTACTATTTGTGTCTCTTTACAAATAATATTTCAAAAATTGTTGCATGAATTGGGAGTTTGCGAATAAACATCAGTAAATTGAGAGCACCAAATGCAATGGTGACAAAGTCTTGAAATCTACCAGAGAAAAAGCATAGGTTTGGTGATTATTCATGGTTCCAATCTTCATTCTCATTTTCCTTTCAATTTCCATTAGGGTTCGGCAAAGCAAGTTTCGGTGGGTACCACAAGTGTTTGGTGTGTGAAGGCCGACGGTGTGGTCAATGCCCGCATTGGCATTGGTCCTGACTCACCTTGTGGCAAAGAATGGGCGACCGTTGATGGAGAACCAATGAAACATGCAAGTCTTGACACCCATCCATTGACATACCACTGTAAAACAAGCACTCTTTGTCTAACCTAGTGTGACCTTTCAGATATCCGTTAGTAGTGAAGGTCACGTGTGGGCCATTGATGAGAAGGAAAAGATTTGGTATCGCAAAGGTGCCAATAATCAATTTGCCCTCGGAACCGGTTGGAAAATGGTGTCTGGCAACCTCAAGCAGATCTCTGTTGGAAAATGTGGTGTCTGGGGAGTGAACTCGGACTATCAGGTCTGGTTCCGACTCAATACTTTTGGCGACCCTGAAACGGACGGAACTGGTTGGATGCGAATTGACGGCCGATTCCAACAGGTGAGAATAGTTTATATTAAAAAAAGCAAAAACGACGATGCAAGACACCCATAAATACTTTGTGAAATGTTGTGGATATTCCGGTTAATTGTAAAAAAATAATTGCAAAATGTCTCGAGTCTTTAGGTATCAGTATTTTATCAATAGGGAGAAAATTTTAGATAATCGTTTGTCATTTAACATTTTGGTTGAATTCTACATATTCACCCTGAATGAAATATATATTCATAGTTTAGAGCTCAACTTGTTTGAATACTCAGAAAATGTTTTGACGTGATTTAAAGTACGCAATAAAGCCAAACTAAAATAAGCTTGCTTTCCGTCAACTAAAAACGAATCTCATAAGTCGTTAGGCCTCAAAAATAAAATGTGACTTTTTTGGCCCAAGTATGCTGCCAAAGGTGCATAAAAGATACTTGACAAACTATTGCTTTTATCACCAATCAAAATTTCGAATCAGCACGTGACCTGTCTAAATACTTGATTTACTTAAAAATTAATTCGGTGCTAACCAACATATTTCTTTTTTCCTGCTTCGATTACATAAAAACATTTTTATCATTTTATAAATATTACATCAAATAAAAAATGAAATATTTAGCAAGAAAGGTTCCTATTATATGATGACTTTGGGAAGTAATGATTGAATTAGAAAAAAAAAGATTAAAGGACTCCCAAACCGAATCACATTTTTTTCCGGGCCTTTCTTATCATGTTTGTGCGGGAAACGCTCATGCTTTTTTGTTTTATTGCAAAAAAAAATCTTGGGGGAAATTGGATCAGGTTCCAGGACTGACCCCAAAAAAACATTCAAGGATTTACTTTCAAAGACAGTAGAGCTTTTGAATGGGTTTAGATGTGGTACGAAGCCGTGACTTCCCTCTTTCAACATTGTCGAGAATCCGCCAATTCAAGTAATCCAAGTAACCCATGAAGTCTTCACTTACATTTTGACGCTCTTAGGAATGTTGGGACAAGCATGTCAAGATTCCATTTGTAAATCAACTCAACCCTCAAGGTTATCGGTCATTGTTATACTTCTTAATCTCTTGATAGCTACTAAAGAAGCATCCCATTGAAAAAGTAACTTTGGTATTTGTCTTCTTTATAGGTTTATTCTGGACCAGAAGGCGTGATTGCCTTAGCTGCTAATCGCGATCTGTATTATCGTGCTAATGTGGGAGAGAAAGACGGCAAATCTATGACTTCCTTCAATGAAGGAACCCATTGGATCCGGATAGAACAAGACAAGGAGGCCAAAATCATTTTCAAGCAATTTGAATTTGCCAAAAACTCGTTGTGGGCCGTGGACAAGGATAATAACGTGTTCTACAAGCAGGGCATCTTCGATGACTTGGAGTGTAAGTACAATGAACGTTTTAATCGTTCTCAAACCTGTTGCGGCGTATGAAGAAAATTTTCATTACTCTTAAACCTTTTGCAAGATTTATCTGTTCATCTAGGTATTTGTAATTATGTTTTGGGCCTGGCCCAAAACCATTGAACATTAGAATTCCTATTTCAATCTTCCTATGCAAATATTATACTTGTTAATAGATGACATCACAACATGAATTGATGTTTTGTGTCATAAGAGAGAGTTTATATTAATATATTATATTATCATTACACATATTATATTTGTAAATGTTTCGGTTATATACAAACCCTGTTGAATGGATCCACTATAATTCAACTCTTCAATTTTTTAAAGTTTTTGTTAAAGAAAATTCTTAATTTATTTGCCACAGCTTTATAATGGGGACACTTTGAAACTTTGGACTAGTGAATATTTATAGCATTGTGTCTTCATTTATATATTTTCAATATTCCCCAATAAATATTGTGATAGGAGAAGTACCAAACTGTAGGAAATATAAGCTCCTAAGACTTTTTTCCATAATTTGTCCTGACTTTTGCGCCACCTAGTAAGCGGATTTTTAAGCTTTGGTTGAATTCCTTCATTGGTAAGATTGGTCTGTGATTGGTGCCTAGTGAAGAGAAGCTAATTAAACCAAATGCAACCTCACGAATGTTATAAATCTCTGTCTACCAAAAATGAATTTGTTATACGCAAATACCAGACCTATCACAAATTGACTTTTTTAACAATCAAAGTACATTTATGCATTACAGCCAACTATGCAGTCCGTGTGTTTGGTGATGAACCGGATTTCTCCATGTACAATTTTGCTGAGAAGGGCACAACCGCTAAGGTTTCGAGTGGGGGTTGGGCTCTTTATTCCGAACCCAATTATAAGGGCAAGGTTTCATATCTCTTCCCCAGTAAGTAATCTTGTCTAGTTCTTTTAAAAGAATTTACAATTAAAGTTTGATGTTCCGATTAGATGATAGTGTGGGGAATGATCCGCCATCTAAAGTTAATCCGATGAAAGCTTGGTTTGCTCAAATCGGATCGTGTCGACCCATTCGCGGCCAAAATTATAGAACTCCTATGATGAGAATCAACTTAGATTGGGCCAAGAAAGAAGTGTCTTCCTCAGAGTGAGTAAAGTGAATTTAATAGCAGTCCCAAAAATATAAGTTTACTTTCCTGCTTTTTATAGGGAGATCCTCTTCTCCCAAGATGTTACCAATGAGAGTGATGATTACTTGGATGCTCCATGGTTGCCTACATTTGATCTGGAGACATGTGTTACTCATCAGTAAGTAGAACTCAAAGTGTTGTACAATGTGTATATACAGTATTATAACTTCTCTACACACTTAGATTTGAGGTTTACCTGATGCAATACTTATCTGGAGGTTCCGTGATTCGGGGTTGTGAATTTACGGTGAATAACACGGAACCTATCGAGTTCGAGATTGGTGAAAGTGGGCCCAACTTGTTCACAGGTATTTTTGTCATAAAATATATTTGCTAATACTTAAAAAGGTAATCCGTTCTAATATCTTTCAGGGGATGACTTCCACCAACAGCTAGACACAACATTTGTGTTTAAGGACGAGACAAAGAGCACCACTCAAGCCAAGAAGACGCGGATCATCAAACTTCCGCCACTTGTGCCCCCAAAATGCACATTTAGGGTAAACCCATTGCTGAAATGATATGACGGATGAATTTACCATAAACTTTTGTAGGCCAAGATTGTTATGTACCGTGCCAAGGTAAAAGTCCCATTCGAAGCCGAGTTTAAAGTTGGATTTTCGCCCAAATTTGAAGAAGGAGGCGAAAGCTGGTAAGTTTGCAAAAAAATAACTTATTATTTAACCTGATCATTATCAAAAGATAAGTTCATTGGGCTACATGTTTTATTTGAGCTGTAGAACAATGTTCAAGATAATTTAGTCCTATTCTTTGAAAATTAGAACCATTTTCAATTCATTTCATAACATGCTCCATGCTTTTTCTAACAGAAACTTGGCTTTTTTAGAATATTCTTAATATGTTTTGGCGTAATTAGGATTTGAATCATTTTATTTTAGCTTATCCTATTTGCCGCAAGGGTGCGCTCTTTACTTTGAATCCACGCAGCGAAGCGCCATAAATAACTAGCAGCGCCATCTATCTCTTTCTATAAACCCTTGTTCTTCTCACGTAGCTGTCATGAACGAAAGGAACTCGAGCAAAATACTGAAAGAAAAACTCACACAGAGTAATTTGAAGTTTACTTATAGAACTCAACTTTACAAATGTTTATTCATTATAGTACGTTTGACACTTTAAATAAATGATCAAGTAAGAAGAAACAAAACGACCTTGGAAACATATAATACTTCCTTTCTTTCAGATAAGTTCATAGTTAATGATGGAGCATAATGTAGCTTGCAAGTGCAGTAGAAATGTAATAAAGCCAATCATTATAACCAAAATTGCGTTTTCAAATCTTTCGCACATGGTCAGTCCAAAATTACATTGTTCCTCTTTAAAGGTAAGGCCATGCATAGTTGATTCTTTTAATTATCAGTTTCCTCTCAGACTAACTTCACCGAAATTTGTGGTTTCTGGTTCGTTCTGATTTTACGTTGTCATATATCTATATGTTGTAACCATACAAATCCATAAAAATGTCTTCTTCCTTCACTTGAAATCAATTTTAGTTGGTACCACGTCATAGAATGGGCAAAGAGAAACAAACATACTAAACTGATTGTTTATAAAATCTTTACTTTTCAAAATAAATTGGAAGGTTGGGGTGACATGAAATCATGCTGACAAATGAATGAGCAAAAGAAAAAAGAAAATATTTGCAAGGATTATTTTTTATCCAGAAAGTAAGTGCTAAGTGTACAACAGACTTTTCGGCTCATTATATGAATACATAAGATTTTTCATCAAAATTAATTATTTGAAAGAACATTTGATTATTTCTTAGAGCTTTTAAGTATCAAAAGTCAAAAACTAAACAAGAAAAAGCTTTGAACTAGCCGTTCTTTGGACGTTCATTCAATGTGTTCTTAGCAGGGTTGGTTCAGAGAAAACCTGCCAAAATCTTGCAATCAATGTCATTTTGGGGTAAAGTGGGTTTTATAGGATTTTATTATTCAAGTGTTAAATTGATGCCTTCAACTTGAGTAAGCTTCCACAATTGACAATATGAGCTCAAGAAATCCAATGCATTAGATTTTTAATCGTAGTGCTCCATGAAGTGTTTTCTTATAGTCAAACAAAAGATAGGGTAAATTATTTATTATGGCCTCCATATGTCTTTCACTAAGTTTTTTGGAGGTTGGAAAAGCGTTGCAGTAGTCGTTAGAGGGAAAATATATTAAACCTCAAAAGAGAACCTAAGAATTGGGAATGAACCAACCCTACTTCTTCAAGGCACTGGGTTTGGAAAGAAGGCAACCTGAACATTTTTATCAGTTGCATTCACTACTCTTATTATAAATACAACCGCCTCTGCTCATGAATGTATTTATCGCTGTTCTTCACTTCCCAGGCATGAGAATGGCATGTACGAAGGATCTGATGAGAGCAATGTGAAGATCAACCTTGAGTGCATTCGAATGGCCAATACCCGAAAAGTGTCGAAAATGATCAACGGGCTCGGTGACGACATGTAATGGTGACCAACCCTGCTCTACCGGACAAAAGCTGAACTACGAATTGGACCACTACTTGTACATACTCCTACATACCACACATCAAACCCAATCATTACTACATATTACTACTTCTACTACTACGAGTATCATGTATACTGTGCGATCTTGAATTGGTTCAATCATCCAAGTATTTGCTATCGTACAAGCCTACTACTCCGTCATTTAAACAAACTCTACCTACAAATTGGCATTAAAGTTGAGATGAAAACGCCATTTCGGTTGTGTATTCTGTAATTACCTCATTTATCAACAAGTAGTGTCTCGGTTCGTGGCATAAATCGAACATAGGAAATCAATTAAGGCTTGAGACAAAAGCCACACCGCTACGATTTGAACATGAAAAAAGCCATGCGAACAGTACATAAATTAGTAGTGCACTTCCTGAAGTACACAAAGGTGTTGCAGCAACAATTGGGGGACACATATCTGTTTGGCCAGACCGTTCAACCAAACTGTTCTCTTTTTGCGCTTGTCAGAGACAGTTAGTTAATGTGCTTTGCTTTGCTTTGCCATCCCATGAATAAGTTGAACGGGGTGAAGTTCGTTGCATAAAGTAAAACAATGCATCTGCAGGAAAAATGAAATGATCCATGACTTCATTAAGTGTAGTCTCCCTTAACCGTCAATTGTCAACTGTCAAACAGCTAACAAAATTTTGAGCAAAGTGAACAGTATTTTTTGTTTTGATTTCAACAGAATGTGCGCACATGAATGTTTTGGAACTTGACCTCCACTCTATCGAAAATCAAGACGAGCTTGAAGAAACGAGTTTCTTTTGTTCAGTGTGACTCAGTCACTAAGTTAATAAAACATGTCCAAAATATGTATTTGCGGCATTTGTATTGAAAATCTAAAGTCAATAGGGGAGCGGGGAATTTGCAAAAGCGCCAGAGCTTTTAGTATGAGGTCATCAGAATAGAACGCTCAATCTTGTTATGTTTTCGATGGCAAGGACAGGTTTTAACCACAGATGTCCCAGAGTGGAAATACCGGAGGAGGCCGGTCGTGAAATTTCATTGAGTAGCAAGGGCTGTTCATCATCAGCGACTAGTTGATACTTGCCCAAACAAACGTATTCGTAGTAGACAAATTTTGGAAAAACATACAGTTTCTTGGGCATGTGGCCTCCTGTTTACGCTTCGCTTCTCCCAAATTATACTAAGGTGCTCAATGAAGTTGATAATTCGATTCACAGGCATTATTTCACGCAATCATAGGATTTGGCATTGAAAATAAGTCGTGCGCACTTCCATTTGTACAATAATCTTCCACTTGTTTGGGCAAGTATTTCACGATATTCTTCAAAAATATTTGCCTTTTCACGCAACTTCTGGCCAGTTTCTGCAATAAGCAAGCCAAACAAAATGACGACAAAAAATGGCCTCTCTATGGATCTCTATGATTTTAACCATTTAGTAGGGATGGGTCGGGATTTGCCATGAGCGAAGCAGAGCATTTGTCAGTATTTGATCAGATCGGGTCTGAGGTCAGCTCGACTCAAGACGGATCCGAAAACCTAAGAACTAATCAGGAGTCAGAAACGACCTTGGAGGAGACTGTTAACTCATTAAGTTTTCAAAATGTTACTTGGAAGTTTTACATTCTCATTTTTCCTAAACTTCTTAAACTTTTTCTTCGAAAAGAGACTCAAAATGTGGGAAAATGTGTAAACACAATTTGAAAATGCTCATTGATCTTCAAAACGTGAAAAATGCAATGTCAGATAATCTTCCCAAGGGCCAAATTGAGATAAATCCAGAAAAAAAATATTCTGGGTGGATAAAACCCTATCTCCTCCGATGCATCCCTACGTTTTAGTTCTTCCTCCGTGGCCTGGCCCTGAGCCAAACAGATTGAAGAGAGAAAATAATGGAAATCGATCGTGACAGGACTCGAACCTGCAATCCTCAGATCCGAAGTCTGATGCCTTATCCATTAGGCCACACGACCCTTGTTACAGACAGTGTGGCTTTATAAATGTATATACCACTTTTTATTTTTAGAGCACTTTCATTTTGAAACCACTTTTTTGTTTATTTTCAAAAACTCACAAAAAATTAATGCCTAAAATTTGACATAACTACTTTTCTGTCATAAGAACCAACATTATATCACTTTCGGGGTAATAATGGCATTAAAAGATATTGCAGACAGTATTGAAAATTAGAAATTATCAATGAAAAACGGAACTTGTAATTTGTTGTTGTGGCTGTATAACAAATTCCAAAATATACATTAAACCTAACAGAAATACTTTTTCAGAATTCCCTATCGCCCATTGGACAAAGCAAGGACCCTCGATAGTGGAAGAGAAACAACCACACGTTTTTTTATTCAAAATAAAAAAATCTATGTAATTGAAAAGTGTGGAAGGGATTACTTGCGAAGTCAGTTTTGGAATATCATGAAAAAGCAATCAAACCCCTATAAATTAAAAAATGTTATTATTAACATTGTATTATTGTACGTTACATTGTTAACCGTTTTACACAAGGATACAAATTGCGATGGTGTTTTCTTTACTTAACCTCACATGAGTATGGATGATAGATCCTTTTGTTTCAAAATTTGCCGTTGTCTTATTCAGCATTTGTTCGGATGCTTATTTCGGCGGGAAAAAGTTAGGAAGACTTTTTCCCATGTGCTTCTGATGAGCGTGAAAGTGAAAAAAAACAAAGACTTAAACCTGATAATTGCAGCAATTCATTCTAATCTGCACAACTTGACGTTGGAATAGGAATCCTTGACATTTTCTAAGAAAAACCATGTTTTATTCTTGTTACCTAAAATTTAGCTACTGAAATTGAGGGGGTTCATCCGAACTTTTGAATCAGGAATGCCCGACTTTGAATAAAAAGATGGCCAGAGGAGACCTGTTCCTGTGGTATTCAAATCTAAAAACATAATTTGGTTAATCCAAGGCTTCCTATTTCTCCTTTTGTTTTTAAATTATTTTGCAATGCTCCTTGAAATACATAATCTATGCCATTGGTCTTAAATGCAACATTTTCGAAAATCTGACCATTGAAAACTCAGACAATTTTTGGCAGGCTTAGACGGATAACGCCATCTGGTCTTTATTGCGAGCAAAAAAACAGGGGTTTCTTCCATAATATTCTATTTTTACAGTGCAGGTTTGCTTTCGGTTTCAAAGACCTAATCGACCTCGAAATTCTCGCCGACATTAGAGCTTAGAAGGAGCTTCCGGTTCCCTCAATTGTAAATGTTAAAAGTTCAAACAGTTGTAATTTCTTCATTCGTTTTCTTTGGGGACCTCAAATTTTTCAGTGTTATTTGGAAATCTTTAAGTCACAGGAATATTGTTTTGTCATGCTGTGACATTTTCCCACCATCAATGGAATTATTTGAGACACTTAGTACCACTGCATAAAAGTGTGAAGCAAATCTATATTTATTCACCGTACTTTTTCCGCCTGTTTCTCAAAGGTAATAATGCAAGTTAAAGGTCGGCTGTTGAGGGCATTTCGAAGTATAGTTGAAGCAGACTAATGCGGAGTAGAAATAACCATGTTTGAGAATAGGTTCAATCAATAAGCTTCGTTTTTGCGATTGGAAAACTTTCCTCAACAACTGACCTAAGACCTAAAATCTAGTGATGGACCGAAAGGGCTCATAACCAAAATCGAAAGTTTCGGCCGAAAGAGGGCTTAACCGAAACCGAAACCGAAAGCAGCTGACTACAAAATTGTATAAATGCAAAATTCACCTTAAAAATCAAATTGCTCATGTGTTCGATGTAACGACGATGTTGGGTATTCGCAAATTTTGAAAAATCGGGAAACTTGAATTTCAGAGGTTTTTGGATGATTTTTTTTCGATTTTGTTGTCAAACTCCCTCCTTTATAGTGCATGTCTGCTTTCGGTTTCGGTAGGCATAACCGAAACTGAAACCGAAATTTCGGCCGAAAGCGCTTTCGGTCCATCACTACCAAGATCTCTAGAAGAAAAAAGGAGGTGGGGCTAGAACTGAGAGCTCCTCCCCTTTCCTGGATTCTCGCACTTGGCTCGCTTATCAAACAACCCATATGTAACTCCCCCTTCATCCTTGGACTCGATTGAATATTCAACCAATTTTTGACGGCCAATCACAACTCAGACGCATTTCTTTCCTTTTCTTAGACCAATGAGAAGCTTCTTTTCATACTCCCTTAAGGACATCAATCATGACAGCCAATGATTGTTGAATTTCTTGTGGATTTTTGATTTCAAAGTTGCTCGTGGATTTGCCCTTAATTACGCGTGAGTCAATGGCGATTCTTGAGAGGGGCCTAAAACTTGTAAAACACAGGATTACGTAATTCTAATGAGAATCTAAAGTTCCGAAGTTGGATGAAACCAAGCGTGAAGTTATCACGTTCATAATAAGACGTAATTTGTATCAACAAATTTGATAATCTAAGAGAGGGAAAAGATGTGGTTTTTAAAGGCTAAAAAGTATTTTATGAGATAAAATTGGCGTTTCATGTGACAAAGAAAATGAGAAATATGTGGTAATAATTGTTAAATATTTCATTCTATTGACCATTGTCACGATATTACTATCTTAAATCTCTTTTGGGAGCATGAACACCATTTCGTACCACATATTTAATCCATTAAATTCATTCATGGAAGAGCTAATAACATTCTAACAACTCTCATCAGTTTGCCTAAAAAGTGTTAACTATTTGTTATCAAATTCTTATCATCTCGGGAAAATGTTCCGAAAAAACCGAAAAATGTGGTATTCTGCCAAAAATGGTGAAACATTTTTTCCTCCAAAATTGTCCTTTTATGTGAAAAAATTAGACCCAAAACGCAATTTGCAGAGTTAATGTGTGCAGACAAGCAACTAATCAGCTTGTGCTTTCTTTTAAATGCCATTTAGATCTTTTTTAACACAATTGACTTCCAATAACATTTCGGGTCTTAGGAATAAACATCATTTTCATTTCGATTCATCAGTGATGAATTGTTCCAACACAATCCCACAGAATTTTACAAGGGGATCCTATGAAATTAGAGCGGATCAAAAGAGAGTGTGTACAAAATAGAGCGAATCAAAATAGTGCCGATTCAAAATAGAGCCGCTTCATAAGAGAGTGAATCAAAATAGAGCCAGGTCAAAAGAGAGTGTACTGAATTAGAGCGAAAATAGCTCCAACTTCCTCAATTTAACTTGAGGAGAAATTTATAAATGACAAATCAAATAAATTAACTAACAATGTCGAAGGAGTTCAAAAAGACCCAAAAGGGCAAAGAAAAGTTTTTTTTTACCAAGGCTCCTTTTCATGATAGAAAATCCCAACAAAGAGGGTCGGCAGCCAAAGTGTACTGTAGACGCTGTAAGACTATAAGAAATAGTACAATTTTTGATAGTTTTTCAATTTACAGTTTCAAAATCCCAATGTGGTAATGAACAGAAGTTGATTTTTTCACATTTTCCTTTTGAACCCCGTGGGCATGAAGGGGCTAATGGCATTGATGAGATATTTGAGACAGTTGGTACTATTCTTTATATGAAAAATGACCTTCATGAAGAAATTTTTCTAGGCTTATGGAACAAATTTCCCCAAAATACTTAAAAGCTACATTGTTCAATCCAATGTCAGGAAATTCATAGTAGAAAGAAATTTTATAGATTCACTCGACATTATAATTGACTCTAAAATGTCACGCTCTCTTATGATTTGGCTCTATTTTGATTTGGCTCTATTTTGAAGTGGCGCTATTTTGATTGGCTCTATTTTGTACCCACTCTCTTTTGATCCGCGCTATTATCATATAGACCCTTTTACAAGACCCCCTATATCTATTATGAGACGTTTGCCCACGTTTGCCAAACAGTTTTAACCTCCATCCATCTAACAGTCCTTTTTCAGAGCTTAATGATCAATTGTATGTTCAACTTTTTTCCCTCGGAATAGGTAACTGTAACTAACATTAATGGGTAGGAAGTTGGAATTGTTCCTGTTGACTACAATTTTTTCCAGACAATTGGCCAAAGCGTTACTCTGAGCTCATCAAAGCTATCGGAGAGTATGTTGTTCGTTCACCCCAAAGTCTACGGCGCATTTCAAATACTTCCCGTGACCTTGAGAGATGAAAAAAACTATACAATAAGTGAAGGAGATCAATCAAAGTTTGAGCGTAAGCATAACTTTCCATCCCATGTTAAAGACCCGGAAAATCCAAGTCTAAACTTTTGCGTCCCTAAGGCCCAATTCTCTAAACATACTTCTGCTTTTTTAAGGGCTCTTCCGGTATATTTTTTGGAATGACCAAGGAAAGCATTTGGCTGCGAGCACTCTACGTTCAACATAAACACTCAGAAATTAACGTCACTATTAGCCTATAGTACGAGGGAACATAGTTGATCTACGTTTTTGACAGTCTCGACATTCCTGCTACAAACATAGAACAGGGTGACAAAAAACAGGCTAGCAATTTTAGCTTACGGATGATATATTTTACTTTATTGCTCAGTACCGTGTATTACGGCTACTCAAACCTGAGGAGAGGAAACACAAGGAGGTCAAATAGGGCACACACCTCCTTTGTAAAAAACTTTAAATTGAATTTTATCAATAAGGACAGAGGACATTTCGTCCTCTCAGTTAGGTCTGCACTCATTTTGGCATTTTGCTACTTAACCAATTGTGATTTGATCACGTCTCAAGGAAGGCAGTCACATGGCTTTTAGTGCCAAAAGTTGACTGAAGAGAGTGAGGTAAGGTTCAACGAAAACGAAACTAAGGCTTAGGGTATTATGGACACACCTTAAACTAATATATCTCAAAGCCAATCTAGAGTAAGAAATCAGTTTGGTCAAAAAATACAACTCTTTGGGTCATGTCACATTGGTTTTGAGTAAAAAAAAGGATTCCCAAACTTCCATTTATTGATCAGTTTTCCGCTCATAACACCTCCCTAGAGTCGCATAAATCGTTCTGACAAAACAGTTCTGCTTGAAATTGCTGTTCTATATGGCAGGTATGGTCTTGCATCTTGGTCTTTTCTGTCTTGTAAGTGTATTGAATGAAAACAAAATATCCAAAGGTTATCCAAATTGAATTTTCTATAGAATTCAACTTTTGACAAAATCATCCTTGTTCTAAACCACTAAATCCATTCTTAAAATTAGTTTGCAATTGAACTAGCGGTCGACTAAGCATCCATATCCATTACAAAGCAGATTTCAACCGCCCTGTGAGACCAATTCCATTTCGGATGATGGAAGCAACACAATAATGGTGTGCGAGCGCTCTAAAACATCTAGGAAAGAGGATTCCCACAATTTCCTCATTGACAAACAGGTGGGCAGGCTGCTTGGACGTACCCAGTGCGTGGCGATTCTAGTGTCATCTTGGTTCATCATAACGGTCAATAGCCTTACCAATTGGGGGGAGTGACGGGTAGTCTGCTGTTTCTTTCTTTCTTTCGGGCTCTCTCTCTCTCTTTGAGACACACTCTCTTTCCACGCTCTCCACGTGTTTTGGAAAGGGGTTCGCCAAGGGACCGTGCTTGAACCGGTTCGCCACTCGAACAAAAGTCTCCGTTTGTCAATCGCTGCTTTTGGGGGGACCTTTTGGATCCTTTTGATCCCACATGTATATTAGGAGGCGAAGTGGATACAATCACTATCAGATCAAAAGTGAGGATCAGCAAGAGCCCAAGCATTTACTCAACATCAGCTCCTCTGACACTTGTCACAATCACTTTCAACATGATGAAGTGTTCTCCGTGTCCTGTGTCCTCATTCAGGACACTCTCAGCCCTTGGGTGTCTCCTTGGAACAATTCTGATCTTCAACTCGGGTAAGGTTGCTCAAACATGAAATCTGCGAATTGGATTAAAAACAACACGATGGTTGTCAAAAATGAAGGGCACGGTGGAAGAGTAATTTTAAATAAATTGGGAGCTTTTTCCCAATCCTACTCCTCACAACAACCAAATTGTTTAGCTACTTTGCTTCTCAACTGAATCAAGTCACTTATTTCGATTTGCAAGTAACCAGTTTTAAAAAACAATCACATTACGAAACTATTAATGTTACAATTTCCATTCCATGCAAAAAGTAATTACAAGTTCAAATATATTTCATCACCTAAAATGACACCTATTTTTAATTCATATCTAACTGATAAATCACGAGAACAAATACATCACACGTCCGCAAATTAAGAAAGCACGTGTTTGATTGATCAAAAGAAACACGTGAGTTTTTTTTTTCTTTCGCAATTATTGTTTTTGCTTGGGGCGGCAAGAAGACGTTCACAAAAATGAGAACCATTGAGTTTCTAATGAAACATCACGCGCTTCATTCACTCTTTTTTTTGTGTTGACAACTTTTGTATTTCGAATGACGCAATTTTTTGGTGAGGCAATACGTCACCAAATTTGCCCTCTGGTCGCAGGTGTTTCCGGTAATTCAATGCGCTCTAACATGCACCTCTATTCAAATGAAAGCCGATATGAAAGAAGCAACACGCAAATTTGAACCCGTCAACAATTCAAGTTGTTAATTGATCAGACGGGTTGATGGGTTCTCAAGATATTTGAGTGACCCAATTTAGTGTTGCTGAAAACGAAAGTCCAAACTGTTGCTCCTGTTGCTCTAAAAGTCGAGACAAAAGCATCCAAAAGATAGGTGTTCCGATTCATTTCGCTAGAGTGCACCAAGAACCAATGTGGTTGGGCACCGACGGAAAACCAGGAAAGAAATGCGATCCATGATCAGTGCAGATTAAGACCACCAAATTTTGTCTTGCGTGGCATGGCTAAAACCGGTATTGGATTTGCGTGCAAAAATGTTGCAAGCTAAGAGGAAGCCTTGGTGGACAGGAAATTTTCCGTTCTCCTGTATATTTAGGACCATCTTTGATTAGTTAGATTGACGATAAAAAGACTACACGAGAGCCAGGGTTTCACAAACGCTTGAGCAACGAAGGAAACATACCGGAAAATCCTTCTCTATTCATAAACGTATGAAACGTAAAACGCATGTTGCCTCTGTTCATCTGTCTTTAAATATATTGATTTTTTTTTAATTTAGCATGACAAGGATCTTGCGTGATGATCCTCAGAAACGCTTGACTTCAAGCAACAAATCTATATTTCCAGTTTGATCCCAATATTTGATCTTGAATTGGAAACTCAATGTTAAATGTTAAGTGGATCAATGGATCTAATTTATGGTTTTCAAACAGGTACCTCGTTTTTTCCCTAGCTAGTCACTTCATCTAAATCTGGGACACCAAATTGAGCTTTTTCTGTCTTTACGAACCAAAGGGTTGGCACAATAAAATTAAACTCGCCGCACTTTTGAAAATGTACCAAGATTCCCATATCAATCTCAGGTTTGTACATAACAACTTATCATCTCATAGTTATTGATCTGGTCGAGGCCTCGGAATCTGCTTTGCAAGAGGATCCTGTTCCTTCCACGCTTCTCCATCGAATCCGGGACAAATTTTTGTTGAAGCCGAACCATCTGGCTAGTGCTATCCCCTTTGATGACCATATCAAGCAAGTTCCATTGACCGATGAGAAAGCAGAGCAAATAAAAAAGATTGTCCGAGTGGTTCGCAAAAAGCGAAGGAAGGTGAGTTTTTTAAATCTTGTGTCTGTGGATGATAAATATTCCCATTTTCAAAAAGCAGCAATTGTTTGCAAGTGTAGATGGCGCAAGTAAGCAATCATAAAGAACTCCACCTAATATAATTAGCTAAACGCAAATTTTGTACAACCTAAAAGTAACTGAACAATCCTCCATATCTGATTTTTATGGATGAATTTGGCAAACCAAATAGCAGAGAACAAACTGGATGGCGCATTTTATCATTGAACACTTAAAATTTCAGTGCACTAGATTAAAAATTGCACTACCACAAATGCAGGGTTTCAACTTGAGTATTTTGTTTGAGGTTTATTCTTTGTGCTGAGCTAATTTCAGCGTCTGAAAATTACCAAAGAAATTTGGTCCACCCCAGAAATGGCTCCATCTATTGGCGAACATTTAAAATGCAAATGATTTCTTTATTGATAACCCTTTCTAGCAACCTGAAACGTTGAAGCGAGAAAAACGAGGAGATTCTTTCAAGAAATGGCAGGATGAAAAGAAGGCCAATCACCGCCAAGGCCGTCAAAGAGGTACCACGGTCGAGCATCTGTCTGAGCCTTCTCCTTACGATTTCTCCGGCGTTTGTGGTCGTTCCCGCGAAAGGTGTTAATAAATTCCAAAATATTTGCACGCACTCAATAAAGTATTCAGCATCCACTTAACGTTAATATTTATTCAATCATTTTTCCTTCCTCACTCAGTTACTCCTTGAAATTAAAACCTTCTTTCCGCATCCTTAATGGCACCTGCTCCAAATATGGCGACCATCCCTGGATTGCCCAAATCCAAATCCGTGATCCGTCCAACCCAGATTTTGACTACAAACACCACTGTGGTGGTACAATCATCTCTAAAGATCATATCCTTTCGGCAGCTCATTGCTTCCAGTAAGTCCCTTACCATCCTCTCATTTTTGCACTAATTATACAAAATGCACGTTTGGTGCGGTATCAAAATACGACAAAAAAAATACATGGTAGTTCCCTCGTTAAATTCACCCAACCTCCTAATTTACCCATCCATATCTCAGAGGACATCATCACTCTTACATGCGAGTTGTGATCGGACAAAATCATCTGGACAAGACAGAGGACAACGAATTGGCCTTTGACGTGCAAGACGTCCTTCTTCATCCAGATTGGGAGTAAGCAACCAAAGTAAATTGGTTCACAACTGGTCCCATTTTTGATTGTATTTTATTTCAGTTCACCCAAGCTGGGCAGATACAGTAATGATATTGCTGTCCTTAAGATCCGACGCAAGGGGGGCAGTGTTGGAATTTCTTTCTCAGACAATGTGGCTCCTGCTTGTCTTCCTTCCTCTGATACCTGGTTTGAACCTGGCATGGAATGTATCATTGCTGGTTGGGGCAAAACTGAGGGTAAATGGCTCTAGATATTGATTTCTTGTAATAAGTTGATAAAAAATGTCATTTCCTTTAGCTGGTACCCTAGATGAAGGAGCCCTGTGCCTTCAAACTGCGGCTGTGCCGTTGATAAACACACGAGAATGCCGTGAAATGTACTCCATCTCTAATCGAAATATTGTGGATGGTATGACTTGCGCTGGATATCAAGCTGGAGGAGTCGATTCGTGCAAAGGAGATTCAGGGGGTCCCCTGACTTGCAAAGTTAATGGTGAGGATTTCTTTTCTTGCAAAGCCTAGCGCAACAATGTTGTTATTGTCACGCAACCTAATACAATTCTCTTAACTTTCTTAGGGAGATATCATTTATACGGTGTTGTTAGCTGGGGTGATGGCTGTGGTCAAAGGAACAAACCTGGGGTGTACTCCAGGGTGCAACATTACCTCCAATGGATTCACGACACTTTGCGGAAACTTTGAGTTTTCTTCCCTCAGGGCATTAACCGCACCGTACTGAACCGTATTATTTATACTATTTATTATTTGGAGTCAAGGCTGTGATGCATACGTCCACTTCTTATTTGCTTCCTATCATGACATGTTCAACGTGTTTCAAATTTGTTGTTGTTTATCACATATCTTTGTACCATTATCGAATAAAATCTACACTCCTTTCATATTTACTAATCTTTCATTGGGCATCGTATCGAAACTCTCTCGATCAGGATTTCTCTCACTCATAAAAAGTCTTTCGGCATCAATCAGACCTGTCCATTCTGGTGAGTGCCCAGATCTCCCGCGGAGAATTATCTTCCACATAACCGTTGCAGACTTTAAAGATAGGTGCATGAATAAATGTATATGCCGGCAGTTGCCCGGCAAACCAATTACGAGTGGCAGAAAAAGAGATATTCATTTCCAAAGGTTTTGCTTCGAGTTGCTGGAGTTGCTTGCCTTGACGCTTGGGGAAATCTTGTCCAACTAGGGTGCAATTTAACACTCGCAAAACATTGCCGTCCTTCAGACCCTGGTGTGCTAAAATTTTCATTTTATGGCCGTGTCCCGTGCAGGCACACATCTCAGAGGTGATCGTGTTCAAAGTTTCGAGAGTGGTTGCTAGTTAAGAAAGAGGCATGGAATTTGACTCTCGATTTTCTTGGACGACGTCCACCGATTTGCGCTCCGTTCGCTCCCGCTTTCCCACCAACCATCAACCACTTGCCACCTCGATTGCTACCATCCAACCTAAACTCCGGTTAGTAGTGCATTCGCTCACATGTGAGACACAAACATACTCGCTCAGGATTTTCTTCACTAGTGCCAATGGTTATATCCTGGTTGAAACCAGAAAATGTGTCTTGACCTCCACAGGCAAATTAAGTGACAGTTCCGTTCATAAATAGACATTTAACTTGATCAAAAAAATAACAGGATGGATCAATTTGTACCTATCCCTCATCCCGGGGCTTCAGCAGGGTTTCCCGCCGCAAGTTTTCAACCCGTGCCCGCAGCCTCCCCAAAACCGGTTACAACAGACAGATATTCGACCACCAACCATCAACCAAGTGAGGCCAGTGACTACATGTACAATTATCAGGACGTCAATAATGACGAGGTTGAGGGCGACTACTACGATTATTCCGGAACATATTCCGACTACGTGATCCCTCCAAGTCTAGAGAAACTTTACAAAAGACCCTTCAGACGGGAGAAGTTGCCAAAGCATCATTACAGCAGTGATCAAGACAGTAGCCCAATAAGCAATCGTATCCGTGGAATCCGAAATAATGATGCAATTTTCAGGTGAGCCCTAATTATTGGGACAGAGTACATACATTCCATCCCTTTTCCGGCGTGAGTGGGTTTGTGTGATGGTATCTAGCTCTTTCGCTTTCTGGATGGCTGTGTTTTGTGCAACTCCATGGCTGAAGCAATTACAGTAACTGCTATCAAATTGTTGTCTTTTTACTGTAACAGGGTGCTGCGAAAAAAAGATGCCTCCTTCTCAACACGAGAGAATTTGTCAACAAAAAATAGGACAATTGCATCATTTTCCAACAAAACTAGATGATTTTGTAAAACACGGCTCTTAGGCAAAACGACCAAAAAGTGGGTTAAATATCCTAGAACTTGATTGATCATTGGAAGATAATAAAAAAAGGTAGATGACAAAAAGAAACCAGTTCTTTGGGGAAAGAATGTTTTGAACCTCACCCTGTCTCTGGGCTAATGTTCAACCGCTCACAAATCAACGACGACGAAGACGACAGTGGGGCTAAACCCAGGTTCTGCTTCATTCGACGCCAATGGTTTTCACTCGCAGGCACTACGACTTTAATGACCTCAATCAGGCCCCATTTGAATAGCAATTTGAAATGTGGGCGCCCCTTGGAGCCAACAACAACACTCGACGCTCATTATAAATGTTTGATGGAAGCAGGCATACCCAAAGATTTGATACGCCGAACCTCTCCCAAAGTCGGAGAGGAGAAAGTTTCTCATTGTGTCAACATGATTGAAAAAATTCGATTGTTCTCTCGACCAATCTTGAGGTATTTGGGAGGGTTGGGTTGAGCATTCCTGAGGATGCAGAAATACCAATGAACCTGGACATTCCAAGTCCAGGCTTGTGCATGCAAAGAGAAGAACCATCCTTTCGACACGTCCATCAAATTTGGAATGTGTGGGAGACATAAAAAGGTATAAAAGTGGGCATTACTCATAAGACACGCCTTGCCACTTGCTCAAATGAATGGTTTTCCAAGAGTCATTGGCCTTAAAATTGAGGCCAAATCGACTCGAAGTAAAAGAATGCAATGATGCATTCAACTGCAACCTTCAGAGGCTAAAGGAAGTGGTAATTGTTTTATTAATTCCATCACCTTACACAAATGCCCTTGAGAGCCTGTCAAACGTCTGACCATAAAAGCTCTAAATTGGCAATAAATCTATTCAATCAGGAAAGAAATGTATGACGCTGAAACAACATGCGTTTGACCGATGTACATCTAACCATGATTAAATGTGAAGCACGCAACAGATGGTTTGAGAAGGAAAGTTCCTGTTTTTGCCAGAGATTAATTAACATTGTGGAGGCTCGCTGACCCCCCCAATTGTAACTGCAGGCCAAAAGCTTAGGGCAAAAACGATGGGGGGAAGCATTAGTTTTGGACTCCATGAAGGCTTGGGATTGGTCGAGTTGATGGCGAAAAAAATAATTGTCTATCCACGAATCCTTGGATCTCGGCGAGAGAAAGGAATGAATGACCCATTAAGTTCAAGCTCTATCATATTTCGAGGCAAGTTTGAGTCAAGGCAAAGAAGCATTGAAAGTGAAACTTTTTCGTTCCTGAGGAGTTTCGGATAAGCATTTAGGTCAAAGTCCAGATGCATTTTAGCATCCAACCCAAATGACGTGGTGGTTCTTTTTGAAAAAAGAAATATGATTCCAAATTAGAGGCATATCGGCTTTTCACCCGACATGTTAATCTAATGCTCGAGGCAATATTTTAATGTTTGCCAACCCGGGTTTCACGAAACCTGCATGATTTCGTTTCATTTGAAGCCGTCGTCTTGAACGAACAGTCCAGTCACGAAAGCTTCTCAAAGCCTCTTAGTTATGCAAATGAAGTGTGCAACTCAAAATGGGAGATCCTAATGAAGTCAGATGCAACTCATGCCAATTATTCTCCCCTCCAGCTTCAGGCACTTCTATTGATAGTTTCGTCAACCTAACACGAGTGAGCTTTCCATTTCCAATTTCTTTTCAGACAAGGCGGCAACGACCTCAGTTGGGTGGCAAGTCTAGCTGCCAATGCCATCAAGATCTTCTCCCTATTAACCAGTTTTGGTTCGAGTGGAGGCTCGGACGACTCGAGCTCATCAGGGTCGTCTCCAGATAGGATTGACACGAACACGGTGGCTGGAGGTGCCGCTGCCGCCGATGATATTGATATTGCCATAGCCACTTTGTCGTCCTATGGGGGCAAATACCTGAGGAAAATGGCTTTCTGGGTTTGGGAACATGCCACAGCCACTCCATCGAATTCGATTCCGGAGGCTCCCCCAACGGAAACTACGAAAATAACAGAGTCTGTGGATAGTATCTCGAACAAGGTTGGGTCGGTGGCATCTGTTGTTACTAGTACGTCCACTAAAGCCCCGGGCAAGAGAAAGAGTCCTCTACAAGACCTGAGTCCTGAAGAACTCGAGAAATTGGGATTGGAAGCGGTAGGTGCAGGAGCTGAGCCGACCAAACTGCAGCAGGCCTTTGCTTCGGCTCAGATCAGTGGGGACTGGACATCCTTGGAGAACGAGATCGTCAATGCCCTAGGGGAGGATGCCTTACCTAAACCAGAGCCTGCCAATCCCATAGAGGCTATAGGTAACCTCATCAGCTCAGCTCAAGAGGCAGTAAATCCAACTAGCTCGAGCTCCCCATCAACCTCAGACTCCTCATCGACATCGTCCTCGTCAACCGGGGGTAGTCTCATGTCTACAATTCTGAAACAGGCATCGAGCCTTGTCAACGGTATCGTTGGAAGTAGTTCCAGTGGCGCCCAAGGTGTGGACAAGATTGGAGAGGCGGCCGATACTGGTGGAGCAGCAGCAGCGGCAGAGCCTGAGGGCTTTGTCCAGACCTTCATTACAAAAATGGACCGTGTGGTTAATGGGGGAGCTGCCCCTGCCTCGGCAACAAAGCCCGGCACTCTTGTTGCCTCTGGGGCCCTCCAAGACTCCATGATCACTCGATTCATCAACGAGTTTGAGCTTCAACAAGAGGCGCTAGCGCTCCAGAACTCGGTCAACAATTTCATCACCACGGTCAACACCTTCATGGGAGACGACGAAAGCGAGGATTCGGATGTCTCTGGAGCCTCCTCAGTCAACAAGATTGGCGTGGCTGCCGGCGAATCCAGTACTTCAACCTCCTCAACTGGCGGTGGGATCTTCAACGCCTTAACCAGTATTCCAGCCGGTATTGTGTCTTCCGTCGTGAGTGGTCTCAAGTTCTTGGCTCCAGGCACGCCCTCTGCCGAGAATAAAATTGGCGAAGATGGTGTGGAGACATTCAGTGAAGTGGACCAATTCAATCCGGTTAATACAGTGGCATTGGCTGGACTCGGAATTGGTGCCATCGGATCGGTTCTTTGGACGGTGTACGTGTCTTCGGTGGAAAATCGACGACGTCAAGGACGAAGTCCGCGAGATCCAATGATGCTAGAACTTGGTCATCAATTCTACAGTGGTAAGCCAAAGCCATCTATTATTTACTGATGAACAGCGTCAGATTTCTTGTCGGAGGGGGACAAAAATTCGTCTAGTTACCACAACACATGCATGGGAGGGGTTGTTGAAACTGTGAAAGAAAAGAGATTTCAGAAACATTTGTTCAGTAACAGTGGTGGCAACGACTCTCGCGCAAAGATATTGAGGAAAGAAACGTCTCACTTGCTAAGATGTTCTCAAATTCCTTCAGAATCTGCCTCTCACTTTCCATTTCATTCCGGATAGTTTGGTGCTTGTTGGTTCTTGGCAAGTTTCTCGCGAGATGAGGGAATGAGAACCTGATGTTGGATGAAACAGCTTGTAGCCAAAGAGAAATTGACAGATTAGGAGTGAAGCCTATCTACACTGCATTGTAGAAGACACCCATTCAAAACAAGAAAAAGATCATTCGGGCCATCAAACGAGAGTCTGTTCCTATGTGGTCATTTAAGAGACTTCATCATGTCTCGATCATTTTGTGTTATTCACCATTAATGGGAGGAATTCAATCAAATCACACCTCTTCCTCTCCTCTTTTGGTTGGGGGCTACTTTCCCTTCAATCAATTCCAAAGGTGATTGGCTCCAAAACCATTTTGATAGAGCTCCACACGGACACATAAATTAGTTCTTGGCCAAATTCAAGTCTTGTTTCAAGTGAAGCACATCCTCATTTGTGCCAACAAGGTCGATTAAGCCGGCATTTCTCAACAGCTAAAATCCCAGAAATCTCTGGAAGATCACTGACGTTTTCCCACAAAATCGCTTGTGGCCAAGGTACTGGATATGATAATAGTAGCAAACGATATAGTATCGACGGTGAAGTCCAAGAGAACAATGATTTTCTTACTTTCGCAACAAAGTTAATTGGAGAATAGGGTGACTAGTTTTGTGCTCAATTAAAGCTTGGCATAGAGCCATTACAGAAGAAGAGTTCTCATATGTTATCTTAGGACAAGAACTTGCACAAGTTTGTGAAAACGTACCACTTGGAGGAAAAAGAGAAACAAGCATAATTTTTAATAATAATAATAAGATTTATTGTGACTCATGGTCATGTCAGGGTCAATTAAAACATTTTGTTGTCTTTAAAGTTTTTTTTTTTATTTTTAAAGATTTTTTTTTACTTTTTTCTTCTACAAATATGTGGAGACACTTGATCCAAAGTGGTTCATGTGCGTACTCGATTAAATGTAGTGGCTCTAGTTTCGCTCGCATTTTCATATGATGTGCCTCAAAGAAAGTGGGTAATGCTTTCAGTAAAGAAAATGTTCAGCTACCTTTTTAGTCCATATATGGTTACCTCTGAGAGACCATTCAAGAATACTAAAATAGACAGGTGAGGGGCTAGTCACTTAAAGCAGGTCATACTCGATTAAACATTAGGTTCCCCCTGTGGACATCTAGCTTCTTCCTGAAGTTTCCCATCGCTGCATTGATTTGAAAGTGTTTCTGCCAAAGATGGACGCGTTTCGATGCTTCACCAAAACCGCCCTTAAGGTTTGCCGCAAGCCCTTAAACTTCTTCAACTTAGTGTGACCTCTTGGTGCCTTGAATCTCTTTCCCATTTGTGGTTTTCTTCTTTACTAAACCTATTCACCAAGAGGTAATCACTTACGTTAACGGCACTTGAGGCTTCCACACATCAAGCGCTTTAAATTTGTCCAGGGAAAATGGTCATGCTCCGTTGCTTCTCAAACGGTTCTGTCAAATTCAAGACGCGGAGAACGCGGTTCAGTCACAAACTGTTCATTCGCACAATATCAAAATTTATTCACGTACCAGACAGATAAGAGAAACCACACCTGAGAGGATAGTTTATTTCCTAATTCAAGGATAGTTTGTATTTGCTCTTTTGCAACTTACGATTGATGGTCAGAAGGGTGATCGTTTTGACCGCACACTAATTGTTTCATTAGACGTGAACAAAAGTTCCCAGATCCTTGAAAATCTTGAGAAATCATTTTAATTGTGACCATCTTCAGCCTCTTTCTATCTATTTCAAAACATGACCATCTCCAAATTGGATGGTCCCAAGTTAGCACCTATTGGCAGTGGATAAATTTGTGAATAGCTGGATTTCCGTGCGTCAGATGGTTGGTTGTCCAGCACTCTCTCAACAGGAGGTTCAAGTATTCCAATTCTTTTCCCCTTCCTAGTCAATACTCTCTCTTGTCCGTCCAACCATTGGTTTCGATAACTCGCCAACAAACAAACCTTAGATGATCTTGCTTGGTCTTCCGGTTTGAAAAATTTCCTTCCAGCTCAAATTCTGAGTCTGTAATGAGAGAAACTTTTATGGACAACCCTCACCGACTCCATATGTTAGATCTGGTGAGAAACAACAGTAAAATCACCATTTTGAGCCAAAAAAATATCTACCTGTTTGGATTGGATGGCAGCTGGTATATGAAGGTTTAGAAATCTGAATCCAGCCATTGCAGAACTTTATGATAACAAAGTATAACCTTACCTTGAACAAGAGGCCAGGATTTTGGCTTGCGGAAAGGAAATTAACCTCTTTTTTTGCCAATTCATGGTCAATTCTAGAAATGTCATTCTTCCTCTGCAAAACAACGGAATGAGAACATGAAAAACTCATTTGTAAACACTGGAAACTGCGATGTAGAAACTTCGTGTGAATGACAATTGCGACAGAGTTTTTACAACCACGTGGGTTGTAAGAACGGCTACTTTTACGAGATGAAATTTGCAACGGATATGCAGAGAAAAGCCAATCCTGTGCCCGTTCAATCCACCCGGATGCAATTTCTCCGTAGACAAAGGATCAAAGGAGATTCCTGCCTTGACCCTCAGGTCATGGAATGCAGCAAGGGCTTTTTTTATTGCTTGGCACCCATACCCTAATTGATTATTGTACTTTTTCTCCATCAGCAACCTCACTTCTCAAGAAGTAAGTTAAAAAATTGCCAATCAGCAACAGTGTCATTCTTATATTGAGAGTCATCCTTATATCTTGTTTTTATTGTTTATTGGTGAAAAAGCTCTAACAAAGTGATGTGAACTAAATATATGAGTGGAGCAATTTCACCCACAAGTGTAGACAAAACGAAAGGGTGGTAAAGATTGAATTTCAGTCAGATATTGTTACTCATTTAACACTTGTCATCTCAAGCACGCAAAAGTATATTATTTTAACCAACACGGTAGCTTTTGGTAAAGGAAGTTATTGTAACTGTCTTTGAATATTTTTACGCCCTTATTTCTTGATAAGGTTCAACAAACCACTCCATTGAACACTTCGTTTTCTTCTCATTTTGGCTAGAGCAATTTTGGCTACCCTCCTGTTCCTCTGCACGTTGACCTAGCTGACTTGCACAGATAGGGGGGTTTAAGGGCTAGTTTCCACTAAATTTTGAATTTTTCACAACAATTACAAAAGTAAAAATACAAAAAAGCAATAAATAGATATGAAAAAATAAATTGAGTTTTTTTTCTAAAAACCACCTTTGACTTCACCTTGATCTTAGCAGCTCCTGCTTTTCTTGAGGTGATGTACAGACTCATTCAAACAACAGATGAATGAAAAGATTTGTTGATGTCACAACAGAGAATATTCCAACACAAGCGACCTTGCAAACCACAGAAGGTTCATCAATAGTTTAAGGTGACTTGACATTATCATGATCATCTGAAGTTGTCTAAATCTAAATGGCTGACCCTGAGTGGACCCATTTTGAACTTGGCAAATTGGACCACTCTGGGTGGGTTGTTTGCAGTCCTGGAAATTCTAGAAATCTATGCTCAAACCCATAACACGACTCTAAAAACTACTTTGTCATTGTTTTTCCTGGACTTGCAGTGTTTTCCCTTTGATCTTCCGTGTTTCATTTACTCGTTGGATCTACAGAAGCTTCTTTAGTTGGATGTACTTGGCGGTGAATCAGTTTCATTGGATGGAAGTTGATTAGAATTCAAGCTGGTGAATCCAAGCGTGACCATTTCCTGCCCCGCTCACGTTGAAAGGGAAATCTGGAGAAAACTTGCGTTGACCCAGAAGTGTAGCCTTTTGTGAAGAATGCTCCCTCTTTCCGTGTACATAAGTACTGATCGTACCGACCGTGTCGAAGATCCGGCAAACAATGCACACGATCTTCATAGATCGAATTGAGTCTGGGGAATCCTTCATGTACGTAGTACGTACATTGAAGGAGGAAAACATATATGGATCCGGTGTGGGAGAAAGTGACCAATGAGTTTAGGTCAAGCTCAGTTTCGGCATCGATGTTTGAATTACAGTTCCTTTTGGAAGAACTTAAAAAAATCAAGAACCATGTTTAGGTAATTAATCAAATTTGAAAGGGAGAAATCACCGTGACCACAAAATATTGCAGGTTCACTTGGCAGAGTAAACATGGAAATTTGTTTTGAACTCGGGCTTCCGCACATTAAACCATTGACTGATGTGCAACATTATTAATTATCAGATGAAAGTATTAGAAAACCATAGGTTTAAGGAAAAAGTTTTTTTGCCTCAAATTACGCTTTAAAAACATTTTTTATAGCCTTTACCTATACTGTTCCTGTTTCCAGACAAATAAGTCGGTCATAGCTCAATTATCATGCAACAATTATAAATTTACGCATCGGCTTTGCCAAAAAAAAACCTCTTCGATAAATTGAAGCCAATCTCTTTTTTCCATCAAATGAAAAATAATTTCTGAAAAAGGCGGTTTCTTAAGATGAATGCACTTGCAACACGACCTTTGGAAATGGACTCTCAAACGGGATTAAAACGCGGCAATCTAGATTTGTAATCGCGCTATAATTGACCAACTCAAGTAAGTAATCGCGAAATGGTCACTCCATTCTCCCATTAATCTCGAATCGGCATCTGGTCTAGCCATGTTCACCGATTTCGAATTCACTCCGAGGATTTCGGTGAAGTCTTCACCCTGAAACGAAGCATTGTCAAAAGTGACCACAAAAGGCATGGCCTACTACTACTACCTCTTGATCTCTCATTGTTGGCATCTAAGAGGATATGATGACCTGGTTTTCTTCCCAGGAATGCGTATCGCCAATGCGTCAGTACATCCACTCCTATGATCACCCTCACACTCAGGCTTGGCCTTTGAACGAACGAGAGCGAACTTGACTTTTCCCCTCTAGTATGGTCTATGAATGTGTGTATCCTCACTTGAGTTGAGGATGTTGTGACTCAGCATCTTGGAAATTGATTTGAACATCCATGACTTGCGCTAATGGCTTGCTTGAAATATAAGACTTTCGAGAGTTTACTTGAAAAGTCTTGGGAATCTCACACAGTTGGAAGAGAGTTAACTTTGGGTGGAATAATTGGGAGGGCAATGGGGGAAAAACCAGTTTTACATTAGATTTCTCGTGGAAAAGGAGGTCACATTCCTCAGATGATCAATTGTGGATATACATAATGATCTTGCTCGGCTTTGGGTTTGGTTTCACAGAAGCAGAGTTTTAGAAGCTACTTCAAGTTTTTAGTGAAATGGTTGCACTGATAAGAAAAAGCTTTTGGAACCTTGCATTAGAGACAAACTTGGATGAAGGATAAGAACAAAGATATCCTTGGACCCAGTGCCACACACTTGTCTCATTGCTTCTTGGGTAATTAAGTGAAAAAAGTACATTATTAATTTAGAATATAGTATTGAAAATATTCGTGACCAGTTTAGCAGAATTGTTACCTCCTTCGAATCTTATCTAACATGTCTAAGAGTTAAAAAAGATTCTTTCTTTCCAATTATTGAATACTTGAGTGTCCATGTCTGCTAAAAGCATAAGATGAATGATGCTTAGAATTGCACGTTCTCATAGTGTTCAACAGACCATTTTGACATCCTTTTAGTGTCTTGACGGAGATGTTGGATGTTGGTTAACGCTAAAGTAGCAGAAACTTGCTCCTGTCTCACTTCACTTCCTCTCAATCAACAAAACATGATTGCACAACCACTCTACGTACCTATGAATGGCTCTCTTTCAGGTCTTGAAGGTATCGTGAATCGTATGGAGGAATGCCACAGCCAATTTAGGCTCTGTCGAGGAGACTACGACACTGAGAGGTAAAAGTCCTTTTTTTGTGAAGAAGGTTGCCCAACTTTCATGAAAGACTAATCCGGATTTTCTTTCCAGTTGGTCGTTGAACAACATCCAGGCCCAAAAGCGATCTCACGTTTGTGCCCAACGAAGGAGAGCGTGTCTTAAAGTGATTTTGGCGGAACAAAACGAAGAGGATTCAGTGAAATTATGAAACTTTTAGGGCGTGCCCTCCACCCCTTGTCATATAGGTGTCTATTATATGTATGTAGGTCTGAATGTTGGTGCGTACATGTGTGTTTGCAAATGGAAAAAGAAAGTTTCTGCTTTGTACAACATGTAAATAATTATCAACAATAAAGAAGTTGTGAATGAGCCTTCTTGGAATGTTTTTGTTTAGCTAGACATGGAGAGATAGCGATAACATCCTTATTGGAAGACCATCTGACTGTCATTGAATTTAATTTCTCTCTTAACCGAACCAAACATGTGCGGTGGATTGAGAATTGAAATAAATTCACAAGTAGATGCTTGAATTGGCAACATTACGTGGCAAGTTAGAAACGGAGGAGTCTGGTTGATAATTTGAATGTGAACAAGAGTCTTGTTATAGAAGGACTTGAACGGTTATCATGAAAAATTAGGTCAAATATAACCAAACTAATTCGTTCATTCTACTTTTCTTCAGCCAAGTCACCAAAGTGTACTATTTTTTTCAATTCCATCGGAGGTCGCTCTCAAAAGTTGTGGGTCTCCTTTTGACTCTGTTATACTTAGATTCCTAGGGTGGTGCATTGTGTATTGAGGCTAAAAACTAGTTATCTCAAGCTCTAAAACTGGCAAAAAAAACCTAGAAAACGCAACTCAAATGTTAAGAAATTGGCGTTTTTAATTCGAAAACTTTTTGGTCTTGTTTTTGATGGTAAATAAAACGGAAATGTCAAACAAACTAACAAACAATAAAAGGCATATAAAACAGCATACATATTTGACCTGCACTTTGTCTCCTTACTTATCAGATGAAGCTGAAATTCGTCAAGCAAATAATTCGAGACACATTACATTCTGTTGTGGAACTATTAAGACCCACTAATACTATGTTTCATGGTTTTAATGTTTCAGCTTTTTCTACATATTTGTGGCGAAACAACTTCACCCAAAGCATGCCTTAATTATTAGACCCTTCAAATTAATCTTAAAGTACTGTAGGGGGGTTTTTAGTAGGACCGTCTTTCATGCTGTTTCACGAGTTATACAATTTCAAGAGTACTTGGCTGAAGTATCCCTACCGTTTCCTTCAATTGGTATTACTACATTTTGATACTAAAATTTTTGCTTTAGAAGTAGTGCTTGACAACTCTATGTTCTGCCTATTAACATGATTATAAAAATTGTGCGTCTTAACGGAATAACTTATTTATTCTACAAATAGATGGTTAAAAGTCGAAACACAAAAATTTTGCAGATCCATTCAGGTTAAAGGCGTTTCTCAGGGTGACACGAGCAATGGCCAACAAAATCCACGGTGTACTGTTTATCTCCAATGAATTGGCCCAAACGAACAACAGCATCAACAGTGGGCTCGACAAAGACTTCTTCGTCCTTATCTAATAATATTGACCCGGTGGTCACGCTGATTGTTGGCTTGGCTCTAAAAAGCCCGAGTTGTCCAATTTTAATGAGGCGCCCAACAGTGATACACTCTAGTTTCTCCAGAATAATAAGGAGATCCTTGATATGAACAGGCTGCAGGGCTGGTGAAAATCGGTTGAATACCACGGTTAGAGTCTCTCCTGGGAATTGCATGATCTGCCCCAAAACTGCTCCTAGAAGGCGGTCTAAAACCCGACGATTCAGTAATCCGTCAATGCGTAGCCAAGGCCGAAGACGAATATGGATCTCTTCAACCCTGGTCCAATCAACTTTCTCAGCACCTTCAGCAACCTCATTGGAGGATTTTGGGTTTCGAACACCGTGTTTGATATCACTGGTCCGGACAGTGGTTTGAGATTGGGCATCCAGGATTGTAGAAGGGGGAGGTTCCCGTCTCTCCGTAAAAGTGGTTCTGGTGGTTCGATAGGAGTGTAGTAGCCATGGTTGAGCTTGATTGTGGGTTACAAACCGAACTGTGACCACGCCCATCATGAGCACTTGTCGGCGATCTAGTAAGAACCTGAGACATGTTTCCTTAGAAGAGTCTAGGAAAGGCACTTCCAAGTTTAAGATATCCAGGGCTGTGGCGCCAAACTCTTTCTTAGACACCACGAGATTGTATAAGCTCGTGACAGTGATCTGGTCAATTTCCGAGAGCTCTGACGTGGACAAACACTCCGAAAGGCATTCCAGTGAGGGTGGGATGATTGACTGGTTCATTTTGAGCGTGCCCTGATTGGCAGTGCCATTCAAACGCATCCCAAAGCCTTGGAGAATCTCTTGACAAACATCGGCATTGCCGGGTAAAAGTGACTTGGGCACCACTAACTCTCTGGCATGAGATCCAAATGTAATAGTGGCATCATCCACATCTTGAGACCTCTCGTCGAACTTCATTCGGATTCCGACATGGCAGGACGAGATGACGAAGAAATCATGAGAATGTTGCACATTAGGGTTAGAGGAATCTTTGATCTCCTCCCTCATCATGTAGAGGGCAATTCTGGAAGCAGATTTGGCCACTTTTGAATTCGATACGTCGTCCATACTCATGGAAGGGGAGGACTCATTCTCGCGGAACACGATTTCACTTTCCGTTTTGGGAACACCCTGGACGTCAATCTTAGCTCGTTTGGCGGGATTTTCAACCACTGAGGTCGCATCGCGCTTGATTGGGGAGGAGTTCTTCATTAACGAGTCCGGTTTCCTGAACAAATCCGTCACTGTCAGATCTTTCTTGGCGCTATTTCCCGAGGGCTGTGTTTGGGCGTTTGAAGGTTCGCCTTCAAGATTGGCACGCTGAGGAAGCTTGATTTGTTCCACTTCAGCACTCCCAGAGACCTTCAAGAGTTCTCGATACCGTTGTAAGATCCGAACGTACTGATGATCTACCAAACTTAGATTTGGGTCCAGAACAACCAATTGATCAGGAACCTCTGTTCGAAATGTAACTTTGTTGGTGGACATGAGTCCCAAAACTGCAGCTGCATATCCGCCTTCTTGGTTGATGACTACATCTGTGCCTGAAGGAAAAGGAAATTTGAGGTTAAAGAAAGACATTTTTGAACGCAAGTCGTCCTTACTTGTGTGATGTTTGACTTCATTTTCCAAGATTTTCCTCGTCATGGTCCAAGATTGTTCATAAATGTCATGTTGGTAACGATTCAAGAACTTGTGGGCAAATGACACAGATAACTGATAAGGAGATGCATTCAAAGGGAGGAAATTTCCATGTTTGAGCCGGCTTTTATTGAAATGCTTTTTCAATGAAACCTACAGAAATGAAACAATTGTTAGCCACCATTGCAAAATATCAAGGTCTATTATCGCATACCATTTTGTCCGTTCGCAATTTCGTCATGACCCTGCGAATGAGACTGTCGGGATATTGTTGATAGATCTTGAAAAGTTGGAAAGCGACATTGACTTTATCTGTCGCTGAGCAAAGTGAGCTCGTTATTAGGGTGTTGATCACAGACGCCCTAATGTCATTGATATCCTCAGGATCTGAAAACGTCTTGCATGCCTCGCTCATGCTGGTGGGCGGGTTCACAATCGTGTACTTGGCATTCAATTCCTCCAATGTGTCCGGTAATTTGATCTGGGTTTGGCTTGAATTGGAATTGCGGTACTTCTCCACAAGTTTCTCCACCAAAGGCTCAAAATCTCTCGCCAAACGTACCTCATTCTCTTCCCTTGTCAAAACCCCATTGAGAGGTACAACAAATTGGTTTACAATCTGCAAAGAAAAATGGGTCCATTTCTTAACCAAATCCTAACGAAAGTAACACACACCCAATGCACCTACTTCGGGGTCTTGGTGAAGATCGGCCAAGAAAAGAGTCACGTTACTGGCTGTGGTTGGGTTCTTCATCATGTAGTTGAGTCTTCTCTGACAGGCATGTGAGGTTTTGTTCAGACTCTCTTCAAAGTGTCGATGAAGAAGGTCCCTGACCCAAGTGTATTGGACCATTTGATTGCGGGAGTTTTTGCACAAGTAAGATCCAGCCACCTTGCACAACAAAAGGAAGCTGTCTTCTTGGGAGCTCCAGTCGACTCTAAGTTTGCGCATAAGCCGCAACGCTGCCTTGTCCACTTCATCATAGTAGGGTCTTCTCTCGGTGTTCTTGACCCTGGGCTTGATGACCCTTTTCACCACATGTGAAGTGGACCTTCGTGGCTTGGCCTTGGCCAAATCCACCTCAGATTTGACCTTTACTTTGGAGGTCTTGACCTCTCCATCCGCAGGTTTGCGTCGTTTCACTGGCTTTCGAGGAGTCGGGGTAGATTTAGCCGAGTTGTCGGCAAAATTCACGTTCAACTTGGCCGTCATAGACGGGAATGAGTATTTTTTGTCCACTTGGGATCCAGGATCAATTTTGGGCCGAGCGTTGTTAGAGTTGGTCCACGACCAGTTCCTCTTGAGATGAGCAAACATGGATGAATCCAGACCTGCAGCGCCCAAATGATCTCCAGGAATGGTTGCATTGTCGTACTCCATGGCTTCCCCACATTTCTTGGGACTCTGGGCGGTCAAGAGTGCCGGCTTCTTATCCATTTTCTCCAGGATGATCTCTTCACCTTGGACCGAGGATGAACTCCCCAAGGGAGTGTTCATGCAGATCTCATACATGTCAAACCAGTATTTCTCGGCATTCTCCCATTTGGCGAAATAGTAGGTGTTCACCGGGTAGTCCTCGTCATCTTGGTAGACCACTCTGTGGTAACTGGGCGAACACGACGTGGTGTTAATCAACGACGCCTTTAGGTTTAGGTACAAGAACACTTGATCCTTTTCCTTGAGCTTTTGAGGGCCGAATTGGAGAACGCCAATGTAGCATAAACGCGTGGCCACCTCATGAACGGTGAAAATGTACTTCCGCCTAGCTAACAACTTGTTCCTCATGGGAACAGAAAGACTGCGAACAGGCAAATGCTTCCGAATTGGATGCTCCAAAAGCTCAGAGAGACCTTCCACGAAAGTGGTGATGTTCACTAACTGAACAAACACGGAGAGCGGAAGTCTTAACAGCACGTCACACATAAGACACCAACCTTTGGTCCATCCCTAAAAACATACAATCATTCAATCAAAGCAACAACTCATTCTAATTGATTGAGCCATGGATGTTGGACGATCGACCGCTTGGTGAGTAAAACAATAAATTAAATCGGTTTGTAATCAATTTCCAGGAGACCAAGCGGTCCAGCGTCAAAGATCTAATTCAATGGCCCCGAAATATTTGTTTCATGTGGCGATCTTTACCTCGTGTTGTGGTAAAGGTGGAATAAACATTTTCCAATCGAAAGTTCGGGTGTAGAACTTGATGTCCTTGAGATCTTCTCGAAGCTCCTCATCCAGAATTGTGGACCCAAACTTGTCGGTAAGATCAGTTTCGAGATCAACCAAAGTCATTGGCTTCGATTCTCCTTCAAATCCATGGGTCAAGTAGAACAGAAATTTGTGCAGTTCACGCATCCTCAAGAACTTAGGTCTCAAACCATAAGCCGTGGCATATCTTAAAGTGAAATTTGAAAGGTATTTGAAGAAACAACGTTGAGTTTTTATAAACGTAAAAATAAACCAACCGGGGGTTGTAGGTGGTTTTTGAGGAGCTCTGGTTCGTTTTCGAGGTCTCGTTGAGCTCTTGAATGGCTTGAACACTTTCGCCTATACTTCCACCTTGAAATTCCTCAGTTCCTGGCCCTCCGGTTTTCTTGGCTTCTGTTTTTATCACTTTTGGAATGATGTTGAATTTCATCTTGGCTTGTTCCACGGCTGATTGTATTACAGTATGGTTCTCGTGGATATTGGGTTCACACACGAAATGAAGGGTCTTGAACCGATCTCCACAATTCATTCTGACCAGGATATTCTTGATCTGACCTTCATCATGGAGCTTCACCAATAATCTCAACAACGACTTCTTGTCCATGCGTGCCTCATAGCCTTCACTCACTTCATTTTCCTGCATGAAATAACCTGCTGTTTTCTAAATCTATTCTACTATGAGTATAGCATGTCTTATGACTCTTACCTGGATCATTTTATAGAGTTTGGTGGGATCATCGATGACTTTATGTTGTCTCACAGCCTCAATGATCGAGGTGGAACGCTTCAATTGTCTGAACGTCAGTGATTGGTCGGGATTCTTTTTCAAAGAACTCCGATTAGGCTTCACTTCCTTCATGGGACTCTTTTTCCTTGGGATCTTGATGTGAGATGTGCCCAAAGAAATTTCCACATTAGTGGCACTTTTATCCACTGATGAACGCTCACGGACGCCATCTCCAAACTCTCTCTTGGGAATCCTCTCAGGATTGGCCACTATTGAGCTATCAGGAATTGGAGACACAGAGGTCGAATTGGAACAGCTTGATTCTTGTTGAGCCTTCAAGTTGGCCAGCTTTTTCTTCTCCTTTTCCATTTCGGTGGAGACCACACTCAAATGCTCAAATTTCTTGGCCACAAAACTTGTGGTTCGTTGGCGACCGTGATCGTGGAGCAAAATCGTGACCAAATTGCGACGCTCTAAATTGCGACAAATCGTTCTGGCCTCCAATTTTCCCAATCCTTAAAAAAGGTGCAAAGTTATAGTTCGAGGTTGTCTTTGGAACTTAAATGATCAGTGTATTTGTGTTCAAGTTCCAGGTTTGATTTTTGGCCGTTCATCTAAGTGAGATTCAAGTTCCTGCACTCATTTATGCTTTAAATTCATGTCATTGGTTTCCACAATAGCGCCTTTCATTCCTTTGTAGCTATTTTATCTTTTTACAACATGTCATAACCAGAGGTTGATGGGCGTTTTATTAATAATTTTTGAAATGCGTTTGACACATTTTACCCACTTGTCTACTTTTTTGGCGCATTGTTATGTAGTTGAAAAGTCTCCTCATCATTTCTGAGGGAATGTTTAAATCAACATTTTCTGCATTCAACCAAGCATTAAATAAGATCATTTACGGCTTCATTTTGTTAACCTTGCTGACACAACTCTGTTTATCGCTTCGTCAACAAAAACAGCCACCGAAAAAAAACGCTTTTGAATCCCCAGCTGAATTCGTTCGATTACACTCATCCATTAGTTAATAATATAGACACTTTTCCTTGGAATGAAGTGGAAATGTTGCGTTATGATTACTATTTGTGTGCAGTTGCAATCGAATGTTGAAGCATGGTACAAGAAAAGGTTCGCAATTCATCGAAAATTGATCATCGTGTTTCATTTCTCCAACGGAAATAGTACAACTCCTGGTTTTAGGTACTTTCATATTAGCAAAATGTCAACTCAATTTTACTGCTAAACCCCAATTTATATTAAGCTTCAATCTGACCTTATTATAGTGGAATGGAAATCGTTATAGAAGACATTAAAGAACTATAGAGCTAAGAAGCGCATTTGCAAAGCATATTTGCAAGTCAAAGACTGTCCTAACTATCCCACAAGGACGTTCCCATCATACGCACACGTGCAAGTGCTACGCGGACGCAGCAAGCCTCTTCGGAGGGAGGTAACTAAAGTGGAATGGAAATCGTTATAGAAGACGCTAAAGAACTATAGAGCTAAGAAGCGCATTTGCAAAGCATATTTGCAAGTCTTCCCCTTCGCGAAAAATCGAGTGCCAGACAATCTAATGACCGATGTAAACAACTCGTCAAAGGCTAAGCAAAGCAGTCGGATCCCGGATGTGCCTATAAGATAACACTGTCGCTAACCATGTACAAATTGTTTATGACAATTATGATTTATTGTTTCACTAACACACTCATACGTTTGCCCCAAGCGTATATAAAAAGACCACTTTGTCATCACTAAGCCACTTCTTTCCCAACCCTCTTTATATCTGCATCCAAATTACTGTCTACCCTAGAATTAAGTCTCCGTGTCTTTACACAAGAAGCTTGTAAATAAATTTTGCATCAAGTGGACCTCTCAAGACGATCCAGTTATTTAGTCTTTATTGCTGCCATTGGAGTCAACGCGGATCCACATCATTACATTATATTTCAACTCTTAAAGACATTTTAGTTAACCAAACCGGCCATCCCTAGCAATGTTGCTTTAGAACTCATTTTCCCATCAACAATTGATATTTCTTTTTGATATAGGTGCAGAGCAAGTCGAGCTTACCAAGTTTCACACCAAGTTCTTGTTGAGACAATCCACGTGGACCCATTGCTTCAAGAAGTGAGTAGGCTTGGTGCATCATTGATCGGGTGAGCTTCCATTTGCTCTGATCAATAAAACCAGCATCCGGATCCTCATCATCCTCATCCATTTCGTCGCGGATATCTTGCCAAACGGACTCAGGATCCACATCAGGATTAAGCAATTGAACCACTCGAATCTGGACAACACGTTTTAGGAATTACAATTTGGGCTACAGAGCTCAGTCAATCAAAAGGGTACCTGTTTTTCCTTGTCTGGTAAGGGTCTTTCTTCATTGGGACTCTTGTTCTTGGATTTCCATTCACTTTCATTTGCATCAGGGTAGAGGGAGCGATATGGAACGCGAATATCACCACGGATGAAGCGTTGGAACACAGTGTGCTTGAACAATTTCTTCACTGATGTTCCAATGTTTAAGTAAGACCTGACTTCATCATAGGGTGCCATATGGGTGTCTTTCTCTTTCAAGTACTTTATGAGACTGTGAATCAAAATCAGGGCTTTGGAACGGCGTTCCACAAAAAACCGGGTTAAGTGGAACAAACTACCCTGCAAAAAATGTTTCAAATCAATGAACCAAGGATTTGGGAGGTTGATGCTTCAAAGTTCCGACCATTAATTCCGCAACCTTTCATTTCACCTCACGAAACCTAAGCAACATACCTGATAGTTTTGTCCTTTGGTTTTTTGATAATGGACTTGTTTCTGGATCAGGTTCTCCTTGATCAGAGCCTTCCTATGGTAAAAGAGAGTTTTGGGGTTTTCCTTGGTAAACTGGAGGGACATTTTGCCCTGAGTGACCTCTCCCAATTCTCTTGCCCTTCCAATGCGTTCCAAAATTGCCCATGGCATCCCTGAAACGGTCTGCACCAACAAAGGATCTGGATTTGGACCCATCAAGGCCTTGGCTCGCGCCCATGGTGAGGCCACGAATGCCAATCGGGCTTGTCCTCCATAGGCTTCTAGTAAGGTTTGAACCTCAGAATGAGCCTTGGCGGCCTTGGTCACTTCACGTCGTTCATGATAAGTCTGGCATGAGCCTTTGATTTCGCCATCTTCGACCAACTGGAAAGGATATATATCCATTGGGAGCACATCCGGCTCGATGATCATTCCGAGTTCAGTATCAATGTGAGTGAAACGGTCAAAGATGACCAATGGGGGACGATCTTCTGGTAATTGGAACACGCCAATTTCATCTTTGGAGCGTATGATGGCCCACAAGAAGGAGCGTATCTGCAGCGGATTTTTGAAAGAGATTTTTTTTTTTACTTTTCTTAGCTAAGCAATAAAATTGCAAATTTTGGGAATATTAAGGGCATCTCGTTATCTTGTGAGAATTGCTAATGAAACCATCCTGAGTCACAGGACCAAAATGTAATTGATTTCAATTACAAAACCTTGTTGGAAAAAATTGATGAATTACAATTACTTGGGATTATTGAATGCATCGCCAGACTAGGTCAAGTAACCTTAGGAGCATTGAAATTAATCTCCTTTAAACATTGTCAGGGACATAATTTTACATCATATTGGTCGTGCTTACAAGTACTGATGCGACCTAGAGCGCTATAATAAAATAGCGCTCTAATGCGACCAAATAATGTTTTTCGGACAAATGTTACCACATTTGCCCTTGTTTAGTCTGTACGTCAAAAACCGTAACATAGACTTACTTCCATTAAATCAAAAGACAGAAACTCTAAGTAAAAAACGCTTTTTATTTGGTCGCATCACTATTTACAAGCTTGCAACTCATGGCAGGAGCAAGTGCCCTCTCATAAAATAAGAGGTATTTATGTACTCAAACTTTCTTCAAATGCATTCAAACTGAAGATATTGCCAACATAAATCATCTGCGCATCATAATGTGCAACAACTTCAATATTTTCTATTTCCAGAGACACAAAGTTAATATTAATAGAGTCAGCTTGGTTCCAAAAAACTTCCCGCCTTTGTTTGAGTTGAAAAAGCAGCTTCTTTGTAGACAGAACTACAGCTTGAAGCTGTCATCTACGAAGTGAGTGAAAAAGAACAAGACAAGTTCCTTGAAGAAGTACAGCGCTCACAGAATATATAGCCCTCTCACCACTCTCTTCACCATGGCAACCCCAATAAGCCGTGATCGTCTAGTGGTTAGGACCCTGCGTTGTGGCCGCAGTAACCCAGGTTCGAATCCTGGTCACGGCAGTGAAAGTTACTGTCATGGCTTGGGGATCCTTTTGGAAAAATAGACTCGAAACTTTTAATTTATGATACTTTTTATCGTTCTAATTTCATTACAAAGGGAAATTATGTCTATAAAAACACATTCAAATTTGATTCTTTTTCGGGAATGATAGGGCAACTTACGAGCTTTTTCCCTGAAGAAGCATCTCAAATACAAAAAAAATGATTGTAATAATCAGTAAAAAAAAAAAAAAAATGAAAATAATTAGTATTATAATTATCTGAAAACTGAAATCAATCTCGTAGGTGCTCAACTTGTCTTGACTGAAGCAAGAATTGGTGGAATATGTAAACATTCAATCATTTGCCACTTGCAAACCGTAAAATTTACATAAAAATAAGTACTATATGCCTAAAGGAAAGGCCCTAACGATATTCATGTGTATTATTTAAAATAAAATAGATAACCTTATCACTGGAGGTTTGAGAGAGATCTTCTGGATCCCGCTTAAATAGCGGACTTCCATTGGTGTTGGTGATTGGGTTCCATCTTCGCTGGAGTCTCAGCTCTAAAGCATCAAATGTGATGCCATCGAGACCTTCAAGGGCGATTTCGTCCAATACGGCAAACACGGGGTTCATATCTTGGCGTTTCCATCGCATGATGTAATGAATATGTTCACTCAGGACAATTTCTAATTCACTTCTTGGGCCACATGGTTTGTTGACAGCGGTCACCTTTGTCAATATAATGAATACAGGGTGACCGAAATCGTGATTCAGGTTTACATTTTTTTTTTCAACAATCCTCGGATTTTTAACCGATACAAGGGAATGGTTTCCCTGTAAGTCACGAGTACATTTGCAAAATGTCATTTCATATAAAATATTTGGTCAAGTAAGGTGTTCGAGTTTGCCGCCCTAGGGCAACCCTGAACGTATGGCTGATCGGGGATGGATTGTAAAAACCGATCCAAATCTCGTTTAAAACTTAACAAGGGTTCATCTAATAAGTAGAATCGTCGGAGATGCTCTGGCAAAATATTATATATATTGCGCTTCTGAATGTAGGATGTGGTAGAATTAGATTTTTGAATCTCTGGACGACCGATTTTGTTTATAGTGTATAGTTTCTCCTCCCCAAAGAATATTTTTTAAAAGTCAAAGTCGAATGCAGGAAGCGTAAATAGGAATATTTTGGCGATGCCGGCTTACAATAATTTACATCCAACTTAGAGTGTATTTTAAAGGCATTTTTGCTCAAGGATTTTTACCTTCAAGAGCTCGTCATTTGATGATATTTTTGAAAAGAAATCCAAATTTCTGCCATAAATAATTTTTGAAATTAATGATGGACCAAAATGCCTTGGGACGAAACTCTCGTCTATTTTGCTTACAAAAGCAGAAAGGCAATGCAATGTAAAGTAAGGATTTTGAGAACAAAAACTAGGATTTTTTCCAACTGATTGAAATGCAATATCCCTTTGACAAAAGTATGGGCAATTTAAATGTCCTGTTTAATATTATGCACGTGTAAAACATTGTCCACTGATTTCGGTTTTGGTCAAGCCATTTTTCGACGTAAATTTCGGTTTCAATTCTTTGAGGTGCTTAATCGATACCAAAAATGGTTTGTCATCTTTGGCAAAACACAAGCAAATTTTGAATCAACATTCTAAGTTTTGTTCGGTGGAAAAAAATCCCCCAAGAACATTTTCACAAGACTAGATATTGTGCTGAATCCCATTGAATTTGTGGCTTCCCAATAATAACTAATCCACTAACTCACATCAAAAATTTGGAATTGTTCAAAGTTTATTGCATGATAATGGAGAATATCTCTTATATAAATATATCTAGTACTTTGCTCAAGAACTATGAGGTCTTCAGGTCTCTTAAACAAGACCAAATAGGTGACAAGGTCGTTTCACAAAAACCGGCTGACAATATGTACAAGTGAGTTCGCTTGAACTTAAGCAAACCTCGTGAGAATAGCAATGGCTGACACAGTCAGCAAAGATAAAGCTTGAGCGATGGATGCAGGATTATTGCACGACTCTTCATCACAATAGCACACATTGATCTTGATGTTCTCATCAGAATCGTTAAAGGCACATTTGCCAGGCTCAGCATCGGCCTCACTGGCCCTTACACAACCACGGAAAGCCTCATAGCTCCCTGTGTAAATAGCTGAAAGACAAAAAAGGAGACGTAAACATAGTGTTCGAACTCACTCAACCTTAAGCATTTTTGTAGTAAATATCACAGATATTTATAGATACGACATACTAGGCCAGTCCCTTTTATAGTTTGATAGGCCACTTTTGATGTTGACCCAGATCACTCTGTCAGAATCTATTTGTCTGAGCAAAGTTATTTTTCATAGAACAACCATTTTGATTGACAAGGTCCACATTGAAGAAGTTAAAGTATATGGCGATGAGAATAAATCGATGAAACATATTTCAAATTTATCAACCTGCCAATTACCTCATATTTTCAGTCTGATATGTTGCAACCTCTCCAAATTTGATCCTTTTTGCGAATCATGAACAAGCTACTTAGAGATATTAAGACTTAATCAACATTCAACGTCATGTCTGTACCATTTTTGACATACTCAGGGGAATAATCGTTGGAACTTTCAATAATTCTGGCAACTTTTGGTTAGCTATCTGTGAAAATTGTCCTCCAAAATAGGCTGGTATCTCGCATCTGTCAATATCTGTGGAAATATCTTCAAAGACAGATGTGTTCAATTCTTTTAATTATTCAAACGTGTTCAACATAAAGCCTCATACGTAGAATTCCAAACACTTCTATTTATAGAAACAAGACTAACGTAGGGAGAAAGCGTGGAATGCCATTTTAAGGAATGGGAATGCACTATTGAGCTTTAAGACCAAAAGGAATGAAAACCATTTTAAGTATGAATGTCAGGCACGCATGAAAGATTCATGAATTTTAGCCAAGAAAGATAATTTTGGGGTTTCTAATTTGGACACATTTTGCCTCTCATTTTGTTTTAATTCATGTTCATACGTTTTTGAGACCTTGAATGGAAAAACAGTCAGTCTATTTCGTACATAGCGAATCGATGTTTATCTATGCCAAATTGAATATTCAGATTATTAAAATGCCGGTCGTCTTTTGTAACCTTACTTTTTCACTACTTGTCCTTAAAAATAATGATAATCTTCCAATTTTCAGGGAAATTTTTTTGGTGTTTTTCCTTGGCACTTCATTCTCCTTTATTTTAGTTCCACAACATTTGACTAGGAATTTAATCATATTTTAAAATGTTTACCCTACACGGATTCTTTTTTCGTGCAAAAACATTAAAGCTAAGTTTTTGTCTGACAAATTGGCCTGGACAAAGTTTGATGAGGCGATTAAATGAGGACAAAAACGTCAGAAATATGTTCATAAAAATTCATGATTAAGAAAAATACCGGATGACTTTGGTGAGCCAACGTCAAGGGACAAAAATATGGCTGTGGAGCCTAAAGATTCACAAGCTTTTTTGCGTTACTTCAGACTTGAATTAGGAAATTGGGTTCTTCGTCAGGCAGGTAAAAACAGCTACAGTGCTTACTTCAGATATCGCCGGCTAAAACTTTAACCACTCAATTTTTTAATCCACAATAAGACTTTTCATGAGATCACCAACTTTTCAATCATCTATGTATAACTTTTTGCTATAGAAGCTCAAAATCCGCCAATTCTACACACACAAGTAGAACTCACAATTTATGTCAAAAGGAAGATTGACCTTACAAAAAGTCATGCAAATGTTGTCTGTGCTGTTAAATGATATTTTTTTAAGTTGAAACAACTATCAGTCCCTCTCCCTGTTGACGAGAAGGCCGTAGCAAAATTGGTAAATCCATGTTCTAGTTTTAGTATATTGAACTAAAGCACGATATAAAGACTACCCTTCAGAATTCAATTACAGATCATTCGAAAAGAGGGCGTTTTTTTAAATTTTGCCAACGCACAAAATCTCCTTAAAATTTCCAGAAAAAAATTCTTCACATAATTATGATGTAATAAAGCATATACTTTGTCAAAAAATGTTTGAACTGTTTTTTTTTTGCCAAACAAACAATCATTAGGGGAAATATAGACCCAATGATGCCAAAATATGTTGTTTTACCTAGAGCTAGATTTACTCATAATATTGAAGCTTTATATTCCTCTCAAAAAGGCCCATTTATATGATCTTTTATATTTTCGCACAACCTCCGCCCTTCAGTACAAACCAAATGTTTCGTCCAAAACATCCAAAATTGCTTTTAGCTCTAAATAGTGCGAAGTGCCACTTTTCTAAGATTTGAGAAACTTTCTGAAGGCAAGTTGTTATTTTTGAGAACAAGAGATGGCAAGCAATTTGTTGAAGTGTGTGAACCCTTCTAGATGACAAAAAGCCTCCATACAAATGATTTAAAAGAGGCCTAGAATAAAGGTGATCAAACATATGAAGAAAGCCGTTAAATGACCTCAATTTCGAAAATGGAAAAAATATCGGTGCCTTGAAGGTTTTGCCGTTTCAAAACGCAGCAAATCTTGTGCAATTGTGCAAAAGGGACAGAAATCTCTAAGAGCTTAATAGCATTTGAGAAAAGTTTTATTTTTTCATGAAATCAGTGATTTTGAACACTGATCTTAATTCATGTTTTCTAAATAGTAAACAAATAATTTCTAAAATACTTAGTGAACCTGAAAGTCTTTGGTTGAGGAAGCACTCTCATCCCAGCAAAATTATTATGCAGCCGGTGTGATCTAGCAGTAGCAATTGGCCAAGTAATTACATAAAATTGTGCAATCGTTTTCTGATCTTGAAACCCTGCTGAAGAATAGCTCATGGAGAGTTGAAGAGTGATCATGAAAACATAAAAGTTCTCTTCAAATCTCACCGAGGCATCAATTTCAAACCAAAAAATCTGGCATGGTAGAAACATTACTATTTGAACAGGTTGACATCTAAAATGAGCCTAGAAAACTACTGTAAGGTTGCAGAACCGGCAGAAACTTTTGAGACACCCTGCGTGCATTAAAAGTGCATTACACAGATTCATGGGGAGAATATTTCCCTTGAATCTCGAAGTTAACAATTAATTCACGTGAAATTCCCGGATCACTGATTACTTTGTTGCGCCTCAGTCTTGTATCATTTCAGTGTTGCCAGATTTTGGGAATATTTGTATATAGTATAAGGGAATTAAAAACTGTAATAAGGGGGTCTGGTTGTATTCGAAACATGGATTTTCTAGTGAAGTATTAAATCCATTTATAATTGGGAATTTTAAGGAGTGTTGGCATTGGTATTGAAGATTTGACCTTTCTTACCTTGACAGCCGACATTTCGACAAATTTACCGTTGATTTTCGGGCTTCAGCCAACGAAACCAGGTGTAACAGTGTTATAAATTTATTCATTTTTTACTTGCGGATGCGGTTAAAGAAAGCTCGTAACCCGATTGGTAACAAGTGTCTATATTTCTGTTCTTTTTCAACCCCCCACTCCCACATACCTGCGATATGGGTGAAGCAAATGTCTTCCTCATTGGGACATTCCTGAGCTTCCCCAAGATCCTCAAGATTTCTACAACGATTGGGTTGAACGTTTCCTCCGTCCAAGTTTTCAACATCGTCTCCCCAAGTACAAACTTGGCAAACCAAGTTCATTGGAGGAGCTGCAAGTAAAGAAATGATTAGAGTGGACACTTGTTGAAGATATGATGTTTCCAAGTTTACCTTCTGTGACTGTAGGGACAGCCAAAGCAAGGCTGGAAATGGCCAAGAGGCCGGAGATGATTGTCAGAGCTTGCATGGTGTGATGCTATTGAAAGTGTTTCAATGTCGAGATTTGTCAAAAGACTGCGTTCAATCTTTTTGGGTCAAGATTCTTTAAGCTCTTTAAAATGCGATTGTTGACGTTGATGAGTCCCTATTGATAAAAGTAATTAGGGTAGGAGACCACGTGTGTTTTCTGGAGATCTCTTTTTTGTACTGCGGAAGGAGTGAAAGTTTTTCTACAACACCAAAGGAAAGGGTGACGATTTAATGAAAGATTTGTTGAGATGGGGTTGATATTTTAGATTCAAGAGTAAAAAATCGCAAGTGGACTTGTTTCCCGAGTTAGGACAAAGATAATCTGGAATTAGTCTTAAAAGCAAAATGTCTCCTGCCTTAAGCTATATCATACATCATAGAGGATAACAAGAAGAGCACATTCCAGAACAGGAGTAATCTCATTACCAAATAATTGCCCTTGTTTGTTTTGTACTTTAAGAATATCATGACGTGAACAGACTTGCGAGGGGCACTTCAGATCAATATTTCGTGAAACAGTAACAGGTCAAGGTCAACAAATCCACCTTTTCAGTTTGTACAACAATATTTTGAGTTTGCTTTCTACACTTGACTAGTCCAATGTTCAAAAGATAAATAAATACAATAAGGACTGTAACCGACAGCGACGGTCGTAGACTCGCTAAACCAAAAGTCTCAAATTTCATTGTTCAGTTTATGCGGTTTCTATATTACATAAAAGAATTTGTTACTACAAATAGGTTTACTATCGGCAATAATACCCTCTCACCAACACAATCGCAGTCCCTTCGTCACATTGAAGTGGCAAATAGTGGTACAAAATCGTTAAAGAAGACTAATCATGCTAATTGGCACAACTCAAGAGAGGAACAAATTCATGAAAGTCGAACACGGAAATAAAGAAGCCAAGATGGCGATTACAAGGACAGTCACAAGTTTCAGTAATGCTAAAGATATTTTTAAATATGAAATTATTGGTATGACTCCAAATTCCAAGGAATCCAGGCTAATTCGAACAATGAAGTCCTCCTCTCTTCTTTATCGGTCTCCTTCATGGTTCAATCATTTGCCCATTAGTAGTGATGGACCGATAGCGCTTTCGGCCAAAATTACGGCCGAAATTTCGGTTTCGGTTTTGGTTTTGGTTATGCCTACCGAAACCGAAAGCAGACATGCACTATAAAGGATGGAGTTTGACAACAAAATAGAAAAAAAATGTCCCAACAACTCTGAAATTCAAGTTTCCCAATTTTTCAAAATTTGCGACTACCCAACATCGAACACAGCAATTTAATTTTTAAGGTGGATTTTGCATTTATACAATTTTGTAGTCAGCTGCTTTTGGTTTCGGTTTCGTTTAAAACCTCTTTCGGCCGAAACTTTTGGCTTCAGTTATGAGCCCTTTTGGTCCATCACTACCCATTAGTCTTTGTCGGGAATATGTAGGAGCGGATCCTCTGAAAACATTTAAGGCAGGATTGGACAAATTTTTAAGAACTATTCCTGACCAACCCACTATTCAAGGGTCGTACAGATATGCCAACAGTAACTCATTGGTAGATCAAGTTTCGTATAAACGGTAATTGTTTAAACTATATTAGTCATTAACTCTCTTCACAGAGAATCTCATTCCTTAAAGCGGTTATAAAAAATCCGCCCCCCCCTACTAAAACAACACTTAAAATCTACATCTTAACCATAATCCTAAGCTGCACTAAGATTTTCAAATCATATTTTTAGGAGAATTAACTTTAGGAGGAGATGTGCTGTCGTGGTCAGCTAGTAGGTTCATATAGGTCAGCCTATAGTAAGAGAGGTCCCAGGTTTGATTCTTCTTTACGACCTTTTTCTAGGAAACTTTTAGACGTGAAAACACACCCACAGACGTAGAAACATTTTGAAACCGGACTTGAAATTGACTAACGTAAATACTTGGATGATGTTATCCCCGACTTCACTGGCCGGGCAAGGCTCAACCCTGCGACCCTAGCACCAACAATTCAAAAAAAAAAATATTGTCAGTTTGTCCTGGTCTCCCCTAGAGAGAGGGCTAACAGAGAAATGTCCCTCCAGTTGCTACAGTCAGGGAGATTTGTTTTGAACACACTTCATTGATCCAGTAACAAGGGTGTCAAGTGACTTGATTCATCATACATTGCTCTTGTTCAACCTAGATACACTAAGATAGATATTGGTATTCGTAGGCTAACACACAGTGCCGATGATTCACGCTGGTGATTGGTCAAGAGCATTCAATTGAACATTCAGCTAATTCTAACGAAGTTCAACAACAAACCAGAGTACTTCTTCTTTGTTGATTTTGTAGTGATCTGACCTGGTGCTGGGGTTGCCAATTTTCTTAAGTGAAATCATATTCCCCACTGTCTACCAGCCTTCATAAACAGGTTTTTTTCTTTAAGAAGCGACAAAAGGCAAGACATCCCTGACTTTCGTGACTTCTGAGCAGGGTTGCAAATCAACCTCAAATTCGTGTTTGCTCACATACCAGAGCAAAGCACCCATTCTCTAAGAGGTAACCCTACCCTGCCACCTCCCGTGAAAAAACTTGCGCAAGCTGAGATTTCACATCACTGAGATTTTGTTGTCAATCACCCAATCATGTGAATTAATCGGCCCCTGTTTAAACTCCACACTAGTTGAAATTAACTTTTTGCATATCAGGTTAATACCTTAGACACATTTCCAGCAGACTTGAGGATTTTCAATAACCAAACTGCCCTATCAGATGAGCGAAATAGTTTAGATGTGTTTCTTCGAAGAAAAGGTTCCTTTAATCATGAACTTCGGCTTCCCGCATGATGAATGACGTCACAGACAGTCCGTGGCGGGTCGGGCAATCATAGATTAGAATGCCAATCTCTGCCTTCTAGTATTTCTAGTTCAACCAAAGCACTTGAATGAGCAATTGTGCCAGTGACTCCCTAAAAGCGCAAGTTCGGGTTGTGGATCATGTAAGTTAGTGTGTTCAACGTCAAATCCCATCTCACACACAGTGCAGGCTTGGTGACTCACGAATATTTTCGGAATGTCATTTTTCTGTTAGTCCTCTAGTCTCCCCCTCGTAAGAAAAAGGGCGATTTCAAGACGCTAGCTAGCAATTGTGAAATTGCGAACGAAAGCGTGAGTGTTCGAAAGGTCAAGGGAGTTCTTTCCGTCAATGCATGATGGACAACTTTTCCTCTCCTCGTTCCTTGGACCCCAACCACCACATATTCCTTAACTAGAATAACCTTATAAAGAGTGACGAAAGGAGAAAGTCATTATATATGTACGAGTAAGGGAGCTTAGTTCAATCCACACACACTTAGTCAATCCACGAGATCCGACCAATCAAGACATGTGTACAGAAAAGCGTCTCTTGCTTTGGTGACCTTTGAAGATCGATCCAAATCGGGAGATGATGCTCACCAATCAAGGTGGATGCTAAGTCAATGCCGTCCTCTAAATTTCAATCCTGTCTGTCCCGATGTTTGAATTTCACTACCATATTTCTACTTGAATTGGTGGACTTCATTTGGTTGGTCATGGAGCCTTATTTCAAGTGGTTGCCGCTCTTGGGTCTTTTGTACGTGTTGGTGCCTTACTATAACCAATTTGCTGAAGATGAGGACTGTGAGGAAGGAGATGAGAACTGTGAGGAGGAGTTTGATCCAGATCCATTTGACTGGGATCGAAAATGACCCCCATGGGTAAGACATATATTTGCATCCAGAAAGTTGAGAAAAGTTTTCGATACACTGAGGTATAATTTGGGTGTGAAGAAAACTTGAAACGTGAATCTTTCTTTCACCAAAATGGGTCTGAAAGGATTTCGGGTCTCGGCTCGAGTTCGGGTTGATAAAATTTAGGATGAAACTAAGCATGTACCCCTGAAAGGGAGTACACTTAACCTCTTTTTCCCCAATACGTAGGAGGGTCCAAAACTCAACAAGTACAAAGTGTTTCTCCCAGTTAAAAACTCGAGGGCCTGTATCCTTACCACCTCATTTGTGATAATTTGGCCTAAATATATGCTTATCTTGTACACTACCAATGACTTTTTGTAAAAATCTAAATTCTAATTAGCTATTAAGAAACAAGAAACACCATTCATTCAATAAGCATGGCAGAAATATATTAACCAGAGGCACCGAACGGGTACAAAGCAAAAGCAAACATCATAAGCATGATAAATTGAAAGTAAAAATGAAATTTAGGCACACAAGTTCATATCAAGAAAGATTGAGCAATAATGCTATCCAAGATTCACAAATTAAATAAAGATTTCAGAGTATGACAGCTAAATAAAAAGTGAAACATAGAGCAGTGATTTTCTTGATGATGGTAGCAGAAATGTGGATCAAATAACAAAATCTTGTAATCAAATCCCACCACAGTATCGTTTTGGTTAAGAGACATACATGGATCATATTTGCCAAAGGACACCAAAGTTCATCACCAAGAATTATGGTAGACAGGATTTTAGTAGATTGGTATATTGGGTATATTTTGGTAGCTTGAAAGTATTCCGATTGGTTTTAGTCCTTGACCCTGAATTCTACACTTTTCTGAATTCTTCTTGATCTTTTGTGTACTTGGAGTTTTTACAACCCAAAGATGGAGAGCACTCTTGGTTATTGTTCATCAATGGATAATCAACCAAGGTAAGAAGGCGAGAGTAAAAATAGTCCAATTGGAAGTTCTTCTCAACATTTGCTTCTCTGTTAATTCTCTGCGTCGTTGTTTAAGATAAGGAAACCTTAGCCACTAGTGATGTGACTTGGGCAAGTAATGAGTCATCACAAACACCCCAAGCACAAGTTGTTGACAAGCATTACTTGGGCAATACACCAATACACTTCCCAAGCTCAAGGAACATCGGAAGATGCAGTTGCCGGCAGTTGCTCTTTGAAGAGTTAAGATACTCGCAGTGTGACTTAGAAGAAAAGAATGTCAAGTTGCATTTTCGATGATCTTTTGACCTTAATAATTTAGCAATAAACAGTGGAAGTGAAACAAAAAATATTTTGATTTGGATAGCATTTGCAAAACCATGTTTTTTCTTTAGTTTTCGTTCTAAGCCACACATGAATACACTTTTCGGGCCAATCAAGAATGAGATTTAACAGTCACACTTGGGAACAAGCTCGGTCACTCAGAGTTGCTAGAAAAAAATATAAGATGCCAACTCTTTTTTTTTAATATTCTCAAAAGCTTTTCCATTTCTCGATACATAAGCTTTGAATTGTGTATTTTCATCTAAAAATCCATCCTAACAAGGGCATGGGCCCTATTTCGCTGAAACTTTCTGGTTAATTGAAATTCTGATGCCGAAGGTTTAGTCTTCATTTCTAGCAAATTTGGCAAACCTGTAAGGTGGGAAAAATACTTGTACAGGCACCCAAGTAGACCCAAGTTTCGGCAAGTCCAAGGTACTGTACCGGACCGCTTGCCCAAGCTCTTGTTTGCCTCCCATCACTATTAGCCACGGCAATTTAAGTTGGGGAAAAGTATTGAATCTTCCTAGTGCTCGAAACATTTTTGACCGAGATGTGTTGAGATTGTAAATCACTGGAAGTAACGTAGCATATGGCTGAATATGTTACATTCATAACAACACATGGGTATGATGATTAGGGTTTCAAAATTTCCAGCAAAACATTGTTAGGTAAAAGTGTTTTGTTCAATATTTCTCACTTTATAATCAATCCACAATTCAAAATGTTTATGCCAATTTTCTAATTTTAAATATGAGGCATCCGAATTGATCAGAATGATGAAACAAAGATTTTCAAAGAGACCGGCAAAACAATTTTAATCATTTTATGACGTTTTCAAAAACTTGCTATATTCACTTTTTTTGATGTCCATTGCTGTTACTTAAATTGTTATTTTCTCGGCTTTTTCGCCAATTCAATTTACTTTCAAGGTTCTTTTTATGCCATTGTTGTCTCTCAACTTGTCATCTGTTCAAGGTCAATTTAAACTTTGCGTAGCTTTGAGATCCTACGAATTTGCCAGAAATTTGAAACCCAAATAATGTTTGTCTGTAACTGTTGGTGCTTTGAGATTTTCCTGTAGATTTCCTTTGTACAGGCATGTAGCAATATGCATTTCCACTGCATGCCATCACTGGCTCAAACGGAAAAAATTGGCACTGAAGACTGAGAACTGGCAACATTGAACTGAATTCTTTCTTTGATCCTTGATCACTACTGGCAAAGCAAAGATCGACGAGTCACGTACGTACATATTGAAATCAAGGCAATTGTGAGACTGTCTCAAGTCTTGAGGATTGTGAGCCCCCCAGAATGGCCAAAGGGGTGAAAATGGCTCATCATTTCACTAACACAAATTCAAAGGTTCGTCTCATTTTGAAATTCACTCGTTTGTTTGGCTGGTGCTTATGGGAAAAGAAGAATGCTGACTGACTGAGAATGAGTAGCAGCCCGTGAGTAGACTGCCTCATGTCCCGTTTTGAGCAGAAAGAACGAGTTTTCAAATCATGAAAGCCGCGGGAGTCAATCAAAATGAAGGGGAGAGTTTTGGACCCTCCTGTGTAAAAACCAAAAGGGGATCGGGCGAAGTTATATGTACTCCCTTTCAGGGGTACTTGAACTAAGCAAGATTACTCTACTACATGCAAAATACGTACCTATGTCACTCACAAACAAAAACAAGTTATTCCTTTTCTTGCAAGATCTCTTATTTCAAACTACATTTCGATTACACCGTTTAGGCTTGATGAAAAAAAATCGAGCTTTTTTCGAACCCTCTCATCCCTATCCACTTGGCTTCATGAATGAAAAAGACAATGTGGTGGCTACTTTGACTTTGCAAATTTTATTATTTCGAGGAAACTCGTTTCTTAAAAACAAGGAACCGCAATCTCCTAATAACAAATTCTAGGAAAACAAACGAACAAATGGCGAGGATAAATCCGTTTCTTAGTACTCTTTGAACATTGTACCCGGCAGGAATGAGGATCTAAGCACATTTCTTTGTCTTAACCCATTAAATCACTTGGATCTTATCGCTAAACAATCAATTAATTATCATCGCAATTTAAGACAATTAAAATTATTTCTTCCAAGGAAAAAACCGTGCAGTAAAACTTTTTGTATCAAATCTCCTGCGCAGACATACTGATTCATTATTTTGAAGGTGGAAATCATCATCTTATCTTTGTCCGTGAACTACATAGTTAACAGTAATTCAATTAGTACTCTCTGTACTCCATTTTGCTTTGGACCTGACTGATTCATTGCTTAATTATTTGGGATCATCTCGGCAACTACCCGAGACAACAAAAAATGAATTAAAAAGTAAACAATGAACGCAAAGAAAATGGAAATAGTGGTTGTGAAAACCGGCTTCGGTGTCGAGATGTCGACATCAAGATTTTTTTTATTGTTTTTGGTTCAAAGGAATTCATTTGCCAATTGAACCTGAACCCGTCATTCTTCAAAAAAACTTGAATGAAATCCAGCTACAGATAGAGGTATAAAATTTAGATGCTCATTAAATGGAACAAAATAGCGATAACGTGCATCTTGTGCAATATTATTAGAGGGCGGAAAATAGGGGGAAAAATGTCAAAATAAGAAGTTTGTAAGTTGGAAATATGCGGAAAAAGTTGTACCAGCTAAAAACGGGCAAAAGTTTTTGTCCAGAAACAAATAAACGAAAAAAGATTTTTTCACAAAAAAATAACCAAAAAAGTTTTCCCTTCTCAATTTGTCAATTGATAGGGCGAAATACATATGGTTTTATTTAGCCGGGGTCTCTTTTCTCGATTTTTAGGTTAAATTTTTTTACTTTGAACAGTCTTTTACCTATAAAAATGACC
>CM021312.1:3935843-3972509 GCA_010645155.1 Tigriopus japonicus | reverse complement strand
TTTTTTTTTTGGGCGGAAATGTCCAGATTTTTGTTTTTAAGTTTTAGGTTAAAACTTTTTAATCCTCGCTCTAATTCTTATGCAACATTTTTGGGGGTGGGGGCGTTTCGTTTTGTTACGTCCCAGATGAGGGGAGACTCTTGTATTTTAATGAAACTACAGATATGCAGAACTTTTGTCATCTATAACTTGTCATTGAAGCCAAAACTTCGCATGAAGGGTTAGCAAAAGCCTCTCTAGCTCACTCTTTGTGCGACAGTTTTTTCGGTGAAAAGTTGTTTTTGAAAACTCTTTTCTCAAAACCGATGCTTTTCTTTAATTGAAAAACGGCGATATAAAAAGAATAAAACACATGTAGCTTAATAATTGCTACCTACCGCATCTTTTATTCAACATCAACCATGTCCAACTTACGGATATGGTTTTTTGTTCCGTTTCTTATGAATCACCCGGTTAAAGACTATCCACACAAAATTGATGAGTCTCATTTGGAACCAAATGTCTTCATTAAATTGGAAGACGCAAGAAAAAAGTTCAACCTATATTGGCAACACATTTTGAACAATTTTTGGACTTAGGAAGTCTTCTGAGTTAACTGAAAATATTTGGTAATATGTTTTTGTGTCTAGAAATGCATTCTTTAACAAACTTTATTCATAGACTTCTTACCGTCCTTGAGGTTTCTAAAATGACATCATATGAATGTTGACTTAGCAAAGACCATACCCATTTTTTTGGAAAATAATGATTTAACAAGTTAAAATCATGCTCGAAGTCAATACTGAAAGGTTGCTTGTATATTACCTTGGAGCGAACAAAAAATATAAGCTTCAGTGCTTTCTTTTTGTGCTTTGTCTCAGGAGTGTGTTCTGTGATTATTATGGCTCTAGGACACCTAAAAATTTGCCTAGCCAACCAAATCGTTGAAATATCTTTAGAAACACAAGGCCTATCATCAACTTTTTACGCTTTTTGTATGGACTTTGTTTGCAAAAAAATATAATGACTAAATTTGTTACATACGTTCTTCTCGTTGTCGTTGCTCTCACGTCTTCAAAATCATATTTATGGTCAAGTGACAAGTCTCTAAATTGATGGGCAGTTCCCAAGTCTCCAAATTGTCGATGATTATCCTAATTCTGAAGTCCTAAGGAGGTCGCACATGTGATTGATCATATTCAGTCACAAATGATTGGGTTATGTGAACAGCAAAACGTGTTTAGAGAGAGTGAGTGACACTTCTTCATTTTGGTTAAGGGCTGTATTTCGAATGGATCGGATCCTGATCTTGGGCAATTATTGGTATACACTATAAAATTCGAAAGGGGCCAAGGGGAATACTTGAGCACATTTTGACAGAGATACAGGCTGTTTTCTTATTTTAATACGCGTGGCACCAGGGATTGTCAAAATTACATTTACGTACACATACTTAAACTGAAGAGGGGGGATTCGATAACGCTCTGGATCTGTGAAATTTGTGCCCAAATACGGATATAATTATTGATTGATTTATATATTAATCTGGATGTAATTAGAAGTTCCTACAAATCACATTTCTCATGTTGTCATTTGTGAGGATGTCACCAATATTGGTTGGATAAATGTAGTGGGCTGCTTCCAATTCTCGGATTTGCTCGGTTCGTGAATCCAACTCAGCATTGCCCAAAAGAAGATCCTATGGATAAAAGAGAACAGATCATCAATGACTAATAGATATTTCTGCGGTTTTAAGTAGAACGTGGATTGAAAAAGTTGTTCCCAAAAACTGTTTTAGGGTACTTTTTAGATTTTGGTTTTTATAAAAAAAAATCTAGAATTTGTCAAATATTTAGATCCGACCTGAAAAGGTCGTTAAATGAAATTACGCGTCTAAAATTGTTCCAAAAAAGGTTTTTTTTTTAAATTTACTTCTATATTTGACGTTTTAGGTTTGATGGCGCGTTTAGTAAAAGTAAATCATAAAAGAATTGCAAAAATATGACTTTTTGGCCATTCTTTTGGTATGACAAAACATGCGAAGTTTACAGTTCAATTTACATCTACTGATGTTGTAAGAAGATATGGTTAAAAATTAATGACCGAGAGCATCCTTCGATCTTCTTCCTTGCATGAATAGCAGATATATAATAAATGAACCTGAAGTCAATTCCAGTTCGGTTGAAAATGGAAAGGCATTAACCATTAACAAGCCAATATTTAGACATCTACTTCTTCTTTTCAAATACCGTTAACTCAGGCACCACTGTACTTCAGGACGGATTTCAAAAATACACATTGGGTCCGATCATTGTACTAAATGTGAGGTGAGGTTGTTGCAACAATATATTGTTCTGTTGAAATTTCATTGTAATGGATGTATTTTGAAAAGAATCCTGACTCGAGCCATCCTTGGTTAACCCAATCAAGTACAGCTTTCTATTTCAGAGTTGTCTCACCTCAGGTCTATCAATACTTGGACTGGATGTCGCATTAACCATCTCTGCTCGAATCAAATTGGTCCAAGTCGTGCTGTCAGTCAAACCACGAAGGAGAAGAGGGAATGCCATCTCATCAGCCACATGATACCTGAAAAAAATGAGATTGCTTAATGTCGTTGAATAGCCACTTGCCTTCAGCTCTAGTTTCAAGAGCAATGTTGTTTTCATCTTCGCATTGAATGTTGATTCCGGCAGGTGGCGTGGTCAATGGGTCTCTGGCAATACCTACATGAATTATTGTGATGACGTCACACTGCGTTAAGTGGAGCCATTTGTGGCAAGGTTACAAATATCATAAACAATGCCACCTTGTTGGTTCTCTCTTGTTTAACTGTAGATTGTCAAAGCAAAAGAACAAGATGGCTTCATGATTGCAACACTAAGTTAAAAGGTGTTGTCATTTGTCAACAAAAACGTGAATCCCCATGGTGTACTTAGAGCATGCTGTGTTGACGCAACATTGTACTTCTTGGCAGATCTGTGATGTAAAAGCAATTCATATTTTAATTGCAATTACGTAGAATCAATTACATTTCCAAAAACTTCTAACATGATTAGCTACATTTTCCCACAGTTAGATATTTCTTTGCATACAGTGTTATTCAGTATGAAAATGAATAATCTTTAAACTATCTCTCACAACTTTTTTTAACTGCACATTCGCTGTAAAGTTGGACTCAAGTGGAAAGTATTTAAAAATGTAATTTAATTCAATTACGGTATGAAATTTTTGTACTTATTCACTTTTGAAACCAATGGAACAATCCGCTCTTAAATGACCATTAAAGTGACAATGTGACGTCACTGGAAACTTGTCCTACATCTGTTCTTCAAAGAAGTCATTCTGAGCAAATCGATGGATATTCATGAACAAATCACTTACTTGGTGAATAAATTAGCCATGAGATATAGCTTATCCTTGAATTTGGAAGGAACATAATAGATGGGTAGGTCATCATAGAACAATCGGAAATTGGGTCCCTCGTTCGATTCCAACACTTGGAAGAAATCCGCAACTGAAAACAGTAATTATTTCTCGATTAAAACAAATGAGTTGCGCATTGCACCATCCCAATAAAGTTCATAATATGAGTGCAAAGTTGTCTTTTATCTTATTACTGATAGAAATCTGCCCTCATTTGTCAACCCGTTCAAAGTTACTCCATTATTGGAAGTTTTCACGAGACGAATGGACCTCTTTTCAGAAACGGCCCATAATAAAAAAATGAAGAAAGACCCAGCTAATGTTCCCTAAAACGGCCACTAAACATGCCATGTTTTGGTTCCACTTGACCACAATGTCGACCTTGAGAGTGAGTCGTTCAGTACAAAACAACCTTGTCAGATATCGATTGATTGATCCGTGAGAATCAATTGACCCTGTTTTTACCTAAATGGCAGATCTCTGAATTGGTGGCCACGTCACATTGGAAGTGCTCCAAGTCCTTCTTCAACATCCCACCAGCCTCATCCGAGGCCAAAGCCACGTTTCGTTTCCCGCTTCTAACGAGACTTTGCCAGAAGTTGAGCTTTTCACTGATGCTCAAATAAACCTTATGGATGTCGAACATCATGTTGTTGAAATGCTCTGTGGTGTCATTCTTGGAAGGCGAAGAGGGCATAGAGTCGTCTTCATTGGACTCTTCTGGGTCATCCTCATCCTGCAATGAAGAGGCATGGATATACTATGTAGAAGAGCGACGTTTTCACTTCTAGTCTTAGTACATGTGACTACGTGGGCCTGCGCAAGAACACGCATGGCAGGCCCATAAACCCATATAAAAACGGAAAGAAAATGAAAGAGACAGAAGAAGGGGATATAGCTCAGTGGTAGAGCAATCGGCTGCAGTCCGATAGGTCCATGGTTCAAATCCGTGTGTCCCCTGCGATCTTTTTTGAAGAAGGAGACGGGAATTAAAGTTAAAATAATTATCTTGGCAGCACCTGGTTATCCCCATAATTTAGGTAATATAGGAAGGGGATTTACGTAGCTCAGAGGTAAAGCAATCGGCTGAAGTCGAATGGGTCCATAATTTAGGTGAACTTGATTTAGGCACTTAGTTAATAGAAGAATCTAAGCTGAGTTAAAAGTCCATCCACAAAAAAAAAGCTTTTTTAAATATTGCATTTGTTGGAAAGTTCCATACTGAATGTTCTTTTTTTACGTAAGCAAAAAAGGGTTTAACAATATTGTTCGTGAGCAGATACATTTCTTTTATATTTAGAACGATGTTGAACGAAAGAATCAAATCGTAGATCATAAACACCATTCATGTTCAAAATCCTTTTTTTCACAGCAAAAGCAAGCGACATTTCTTTAAGGCTAAACAAATGATTTCAGAGTTTTTTTTGACCAAAAGTATTCGTTTTTTGCCTCAGACTCATGATTACTTTTTGTTTCGGTTAACGGCATAACGGAAACATAATTATCTCTGAAAATTCGGTGCATTCGGTTAATCAATGACCGAGAATTTTTTTGACATTAATTAAAAAATTTGGTCAGAGGATAAAGGTCAAAGTGTAGACAGTAAAAACATGGCCCAAACTGATTTCAGCACACATAGAAAAATTTCAGCAGGGCTCAGCCGGGATTTGAACCCGGGACCTCGCGCACCCGAAGCGCGAATCATACCCCTAGACCACTGAGCCAACATCTACAGATTATGTAACATTCAATGTAATTATTTGTTTTTAAAGAATTGCATTATTGGTTGTCATCATTTGCAATTTTTTGTTGAAAAACCTTGAAATATGATGGTAATTAAAAACAAATCCCCATACCTGATCTTCGTTGACAAAGTTGGCGGGATGGAAGAGCAATTCTGTCACATTTCGGTATATCTTTGAGACGGTTGTGGTTTCGTTCAGCGAGTCTAGCAATTTTTCGGTGTCATCCGCCAAAACTTGCAATAGCAGTTCATCTTCATTATCCTGGATGATCTCTCCAAAAAGTGAGATATGCCAGTTCTTGCTTGCCCCTGCAATGCTCAAGGCATCGGTGTCATTCTCAGACTCAATAAGGCTTATGGTGTCCAATTGCTCATGGATCACATCTGTGTCCATGCCTTGCTCCTCCATTTCAGCAATATGCATGTCTACATGAAATGTAAATGGAGTTAATAGGTTGCGTGATTATTCATCCCTTCGGGCAAACTAGAGCTAGGGCAAACATTTGTTCCTCTTTCACGCCATCTATTGGCGGATTTCTAATCTTCAACTGAATTTCTGAATACAAGCTTACCCATTTCCATTTCCTCGTCGCCTGTGTAATCGGTATCGAGTGCATCAGGAAGAATGGTAGTCTCCTCTGTTGCATCACGTTTGTACCTTCGTCGACGTCGATCTTCGTCCATATGGGCCTTCATTTTAGCAACAGGAGGACTCTTGAGTAGAACATCCTCAAGGAACTGAAGTGCTTTCAGAATTCCTTTGGTGCTCTTCATGATCTTGTTGCCTTCAGGATCGATCTCCTCAATGTTGTCAGGTAGGATGTCTTGGACATGATCATTGCCATGCCAAATGGAGGATGAGTCCAAGTCTCCAAAGTTCCATGAGTTGATGAGGGTATCATGGGCTGCCACCATGTACCCTTCCACATTGAAACCCATTTCAATGGCACCAAGAAGGCATTCATAACCCGTTTTAGAGTGGGCAGGCAGGAATGAGAAGTACGTTCCTTGGATGCCATTGTATTGTTCCATGTACTTGTCCACTTTCTCGTCCGGTGGTCCTGAAAATTTCAAAGATCTTAAGAACCCCTTTAAGTCTCAAAGAGCACCCAAATTCTTACCACAATACAGGATATTTTGGAAATGGTGTCGGTACATGACTTCAAAGAGCGGAATATTGCTATAATCCTTCTTGTTGAAGGTTATAATCAATAAAATATCTTCATGGCGGTTACAATCGTTACACTCTTTGAAAGCGGATTCTACTGTCACGGTGGGACAAAGGCGTTGAACCACTTGGTTGGTGACTTGGCGATTCAATTGCGTTGTCGACAAGGACCTACCCTCTTCTTCAGTTAGTGTTAATGCCTAAAACCAAGGAATGACGTTATTAAGTTTAATTATCTTATAGTAAGAATTTATCGGGCAATTGAGGTGTGGCTTTGCTTTGCCTTTTCATGGACTGAGAGCGTCGACAAGTCTCAAAGCTAGCTTGCACTGTGCATGCACTTGGAAAGAGATAATACTCAGGATAACTCAAGAATATGTGTCAAATATGTAACAAAAAGTCTTTTTTGATGTAGCTAGACCCCTATTTCATTGCTGGAACTGATAAATACAACGTATTTTGCACAATTTCTTGAATTGTGTCAAGTTTTGTCTCTTTGCAAGTACATGCACGGCGTGATCTGGTCTTGACGCTTGCCCACGCTCTCACTCCATGAAAAGGCACCAAAAAGCCCCACTTCATTTGCTTTATATGTAGTTTACTTTAGGACTTCTTGGAGCTTGGTATTGAATGGCAGGGTGGAAATACACGTTGAATAAGGCATCATCCCCAATGCAAGGCGTATGGCTGTATCCGTTGCTTGCTCGCCTTAGCGGAACATCTCTGTATCGGACATGATGCAAATCTTGAACCCACATATCTGTTACGGAAACACAATAACTTTGCCATTAACTATTCTTGGAACACTAGCAAGAGTTGTATTACCAGCAATGTAAGCGGCCTCTTCTTCGAGAATGTTATTGACAACAAGATCACTAATTAAAGCATTGAGGCAGAGGAGAGCTGTGCTTGTGGGACAGCTCCAATCATTGACAAAGTCCAGGAATTGGTGAACTCGGGGTCCGAATTGAGACAACTCCTTAACATTGGGACTGAAAAAAGGGCAACATATAGAAAGAGAGAAATTTTACAGATATATTTAAGGCCCCTCCTTACCTTAATGCAGTCCTGGCCATGGAGAATTTTGTACTACCAGCCACTTCGGCCAAGACAGCTTGCCCCAAAATGGATCGAATCACATAATTATCTCTTGATGGGGCGCCCTCTTGTTCCTCCAAAGGCAAAAGGAGCAGCGACCAAAAGGCATCTCGACCGAATAGTGTGTTCCGAGAGTCAAAAGGTGAAGAAATATCTCCTGGAAGAGTAATGGCAGGGGCTGCGGTGTCCAATGAATATCCATCCGTGTCCAAGAACTAGAAAATCGAACAATTCTTTTCATTGATGGTAACATTTTGGTATAAAAAATGTTTGAAAACTAAAGTCTGTGCTCGGCAGGGCTCAAACCCCGACCTTAAACTTAGCCCATTGAATAAAGGTTGCGTTAGGGTTGGTATTTTATCTTACGTGACTTTTGATTTCTTGGCTATTTTTACTAAACCCTCGATTGGGAGGTTGCGTGGTCTAATTTTACCTAACATTCCGAAATTTGTCGGAATGTCAAACTCGTGGACAAATCGTTTTCGTAAGCCTGTCATGAAGTGCACAAACTAGCCCCAGACTTCTCAGTTCTAGCTAAGCAGGCAGACTACGGCGACAGTTGTTTGATCCGTGACCTCTAGATGACTCATGCTGTATTTTCGGGATTGACTCTGAGAATCAAACTTGAAAAGGGATATTTGCGTTACAAACAAGGTAGCGCCATCTATGACGTTCCTTATGAAACCATCATTTTTAACAATGTTGTAAGGTAATCCCTCATAGAGGGCGGTTTTGGCGACGTCAAAATTGAGATATCTCTATTTCATTTATCTATGTGAAGTGTGAACCCTACACAAAGTGCTGGTTTGCTCCGACAGCTTGTTTGCTACAGCTGCGCGTTCGGCTCACTATAACTCGAGAATGCAAAAGAATGAACCCGCCTTAGATACAGTGTATTGTTATGGGATTGGATATTCTATTAAAGAACAGTTGAAAGGTAATATAATAAAATAACCTTTCCACATCTAAACCTAACCTTACCTTACCTAACCTAACCTAACTTAACGTAAAGTAATTTAATCCTAACGTAAACCAAATGTAATGTAATGATAAAAAATGAATGGTCAAACCTAAAATTAAAAAAAATATATACCCCTGGTGAGCCGCGAATACTCAATCAGTGGTACATGAGCCAGATATTTTACCACAGCGCTATAACGTTGCCTTGAATGGAGGAATGCAATTGGTAGTATTTAACTGTTTCATTTGTTGCAACAGCTGTTTCAAGCAAGCTGTCGGAGCAAACCAGCACTTTGTGTAGGGTTCACACTTCATGACAGGCTTACGAAAACGATTTGCCCACGAGTTCGACATTCCGACAAATTTCGGAATGTTAGGTAAAATTAGACCACGCAACCTCCCAATCGAGGGTTTAGTAAAAATAGCCAAGACTTTTGATTTGAATGGAGAAAATGAGTGAGTTCCCCAAAACAAATATGGGACTTTTAAGTAATGGAGATTATGTGGTTTTTGCTTCTAGTCTGGCATTATACCATCAATGTCGAGATTTCAAATGAAACTACGGTTTTGTCAATTTGTACACTAACTTTGTAGGAGAAGTATATATTCAATTGAAAATCAATGTAGTTCCATTTGGAATCTCCCCATTGATTGTTCAGTAATTTCAGTTTGTCTCAAATTGACATTTCAGCGCCAATTTCTGCAAATCAACCCACCCTTTTGTTAACTTTGAACAAATGCCATGAAGTGAAAGAAGATGACGCATTGTTGAGCGTACTCAATAAATTACAGAACACTGGTCTGGTAAGCGTTCCAAGAAGAGAGGTAATTTATAATTTCCCTTCAGATGGCGCCACATCGACAAAGAAAACATGCAGTTAAGTTGTTCTATCGTTCCTTCACAAGGGATTGTTCGATCTAGCCCCAACCAAGAAATCTATATCTTTATTTAATCTGTGTCTGTCTAAAAGCACTCGCCTTTTCTAGGGAGGGTGGGGTGATTTCACAGATCTTGTACTTGTGAATAATGTTTTCTTCCGCAGCTTCGCCGGCTTGTTCGTCCATCTCGCGTTTCAATCTCTTGTTAGCCTGATCTGGTCCAAAATGTCCGTAAGGGTCGAAGGTGTACTTTGCAGAAGGGTTGTCCTTGACCAACCCCACTGAGATACCAAGGGTCATTTTTCGTAGTTGATATTCCAATTCCTCTCTGTATTCGGATGGCTTGAGCTTGGCTCGTACATAGACCTCTGCAAACGAGAACAAATACATTTAGTAATTTACTCTGTGGAAGCAATCAAGATCGACCACAAAAATTCCCCGGAGGACTTCCTGCCAAAGGAAAAAAATATTTGGGACTGACACGATTTTCTAGGTTTTGGAATGTCATTGTGACGTTCAATTGTTCATTCAATGTAAGCCCACAAAAGCATTTGATTTTTTGTGTCAATCCTCAGTTTATCCTTTTAGGACGATCAAATTTCTCTACTTTTCCATTGATGAACTTTTAGGTGTTATGTAATCTCTGGAATTCGAACAATTCGATAAAACTAATATGTCAATCTCTAAAAAAAGATCCTCGCCAAAAGCGTACTATTATTTAGCAACTTGTAAGTACAAAACTAAAATCGGATTAATCCTGATAACTCTATAAAACTTAAACGTGTTTCTCTATGGACAACCCCGAAGAATCTTGAAACGGAATAATAAATCTTCTGAACTGACCGTACATTTAAAAACTAGTAAAAAAGGCACATATATTTGATTTTACAACGAAATAGATAGCTGTGGGCGACCGACCATTCAAATTCGAAATTCAATATGGCCCTATCATTATAGCCTTCAGTGAGGAGAGACAATTGATCTAGCAACAGTGACGCAACTCAATGACAGATCTGGCTCAAAAGTGGAGGGAAGAAGTATAAAGTACAAATCTTAAATTATTCGTTTGTTAGCGTGAGTCTCTTGTAGTTGTTTACAAAAGGGATATTTTTGATTAGGTTGCGAGGCAACTTAACCAACATCTTTCCGTTTCCGAAAATGATACTCAACAAACCTAGCCACAACTAAAGCTCATGGGAAAGAAGCGTCAACTAGGTCAAGTTGTTGATCTTTTTTGCAGCTTCGAAAGTTTCCGTTGTTGTTGTTGCCACCATCAACCCAGGAAGTTCAACTCAAAACGGAATTCGATTATGTGAACAGTTTAAGTAAATCATACCAACAAGAATGAAATCAGTTTTTGTATTGCATAATTAGCAATGCTCATGATATTGCTTTGATATTTTTTTGGGTCAAAGGCTCCTGTTGGCTCCATTTTTCTCTTTTGCGGTTCTTGGTTCGTTGGTCTTTTTTGAAGCTTCACTTTACAGCCATTTGTCGCTGAGATTAAGGTGACGCTTCTTTCCCATGAGCTTTTTTAGTCAAAACTACCAAAACTTGCCTTCAGAATTTAAACAAACGTATGCATTAATGCCCATTACCCACCTGGATTGGCATGATAGATGAAATGTGCGCCTCGTTTAATCGCCGCCAAAAATGCAGCAGTTCTCAAAGCGGACTGGATATCGTGGTTATTCTCCATAAAGTGCATGGAGGACGTGTGGTTCATCTTAGCAATGTCAAGGGGATGGAGATGCCAACAAAAAGCAGACCTGAAACAGATTTAACTCATAGTGAAACAAAGATTTATCAAAAAAGAGGTTTCCTGCCCTTCTTCTGCGACGGATGAAGAGTGCACTTGACTTGATCGAGACAGACCGACGACCTTGGCGGTCAACTTAAGAGGGCGTAGAACCGGAACCATGTAGTTCAAGATTCTTTTGCTCGATGTTGCCTCCAAACCCTGCCCAAGGCAAGAGGGTGTGTTGTTGTACCTTGGGTGGAAGGACTTATAGTGAAGCCGGAATACGCAGTCAGTTTGACAAAACGATCACCTGGCCCTCGAGAAACAACTTATTTTTTTTTTCTTTCTTCGGGTGATTGTTCGTAGTTTGAACAATGAAAGGATTTTTTGCGTACGATGAGGTAGTTCAAACTCTGAATCTTTAATATTGACTTTCGCACTCTGTGTCTTTGCGAGGCAAAATTAAGAGGCTTCTAAGGTTTTTGTTTTGACTAAGTAAGTGGCTTTAGACTTTGGAATCGGGATTTGAAGCTCATAATCAGTGAAACGTTGCTTCTATTATTTTGGTGACCATAAATAAGGTTGCAAGTATCTTGACAAATAAAGTTCTAAGCTCCAAAGGGGATGTGTTAAATAGTTTTATTTGCATTTTGTCGTCCAATTTGCCATTTTCAAATTTCAAACCTTTTATGGACAAATTGCTGACCTAATTGTCCCAGAAATCAGCACCTCTAACCATGTAATCTCTCTAATCGAGAGAAATGCAATAAATGAATAGATATCGATCGATTGCATAGTTGTAAATCGCAATGCATTCAGTTTTTCAGTTAATATTTTTTTGGTCCTAGAATATTTAAAAGAGTATGGAAATAACTAAGAATCAATGCGTGCATGAGGTAGATTTCCGAAGAGAGGATTTCCGTTGGACATGCCAAGTGCCTTGAGAGATTAAAGTGCACGAGCATTCTTGCCAATTCACCCCTTGCAACTTCAGAAACCGGAATTCGAATTTGCCCAAGCAAGCAAATCCCCCACTCCATAACATCTCAACATCATTTCCGCCCTTTATTCACCCATGTATGGTTTCCCTTGTTAGCACCCTGGCTCAAAATTTGTATGACGAAACCAGTTCAGGCATATCTCGCACAAATGGCGGTACCGGATTGAACCTGATCTGACGTGACATTTACCGCTCCAAGATCCTCCATCAACCTTTCAGGCTCTCCAAGGTGTACGTTCGTACCATGGTCTAAATTGGTCTATCTCCTTTGTCTACGGGATAAATGCGGATGCTGCTTTGGTGAGCTTGCTTTGTTAGGTCGACCAATGCCATTTGCTGAGGGTGTATCTCGGAATTCTTGAGCTCCGTCAATTCCAGGGTGCTCGAACCTGATCAAGTGTTATTGCGTCAGATTGGATATTCAATTCACAGAGTGTCCAATTGCAAGATATTTTGAGATGCTTTGAAAGGTTGCATTCGTTTTGTGAGAAGGCACTCCGAGGGTTACTTTGAGGGAACCTCTTGCAAATGTAGAGAAAAATGGTTCACTTACATGTTGCCAAATCTTTTAGATATCCTTTATTAGCGCGTGTGTTTCCTGCTTTAAACCATACTACAAGCATGCTACCGATATCGGTTTTAAGTGTATTTTATCTCAACCTAAAATTTTAGGTGCGACATTTCTAAGTTTACATAAATATTTCTTTAGCGTTAAGTTTGTATCCCACGAAAAACGTTACAAAGGTCGTAATTCAATTGATGAAGTATACTTGACAAGTACTTACAACCTTGAAGTATGCATTGACGTATGCATAACATATGACCTAATTTATATTCCCGCTTATTGATACCATGAGCGCTTTAATGTTGTTCTGAAATTGTGTCAAATTTCAACCAAAAATAACTTTTCCTTGTGCTTTTTGAAATTTTGTTAGGGCTGAATAATAATCCCTAAAAGAGTGGTTTTGAAAGGCAAAATAACAAGTTTTATGGACTTATGGATTGAGTTCAATCATCTGTCTTGCTGTAAGCGTGACATATTTTTTGCCAGTAGCCATTATGGGACTTCAATCCAGCTTCTACCATTGAAATCAAAGAACCATGACTTGCCTGTTGCCTCAACGCTTGTTTGCTTGAATCATGTTCGTTCCGATCAAACATTTATTTTTCATTTTTTAACATTCCTCCGAACTCATATTTCAGTCTCAGCCTTGAACTGACAAATAAGGTGCTGATCTTGGGTAATTAAGTGTTTTTGCATTTCCTTCCTTCTCTTGAGATGTTGCTTTGTGGTTTGTACGAACACCAGGAAACAAGGTTCGAACTGTTACAAATGTGGGCTAACCACATTAATTGTACGTTAGGAGGGCTCATCGGTTTCATAACGAATTCAAATTCGAGACTACGTGAACGATGATTCCACAATTTTTCCCTGAATGAACAAAAAAGCTTGACGTTAAGGCCGATTTCTCCGGGTTTAGCACCGTTGGCTGCACACGGTGATTCCATGCACTGAGGCAGTATAATCAAGACAAAAGAATACTGTAATCGTAATTGATAGGATTGACATTGTGGTGCACTTATTCGTCACAACCATGTGAGAACCTCTCAAAATTGAGAACGGTTGTTCATCTTGTGCCCTTCTACCTTCAAGTTAGGCTCCAAAAACGCGGAAGCCCTTGAGGAGCCTTTCGAGGCATGTGTCTTGCTAATCTAGAGTGTGCCCATGCTTAATAAAGTCACTCATCAAAAACAGACATGGGGAGAAAACCATAGCTCAAATTTGTAATTAATAGTTATGACAAAACTGGAACCAAAAGCAGCTGACTTCAAAGTTTTAAACATGCATAATTTACCTTAAAATTGGCATTGCTCATGTGTTAGAAGTTGGACAGTCACATAATTTAACGAATAAAAAAATAAGTTTGAGAGGTTTTGTACCAAAAAATCTTCGATTTTGTTGTCAAACTCCATTCTTTGCGGAGCGCTTTGGGTCCATCACTAGTACATAATTATTAAGAATATCCAGTCAAGTAATAAATACCACTTCTCTTCTTAATTTGTGAGTCACTCCTACATTAATTAATGCAACTTAATTATTTGTTGCACAATATCCACAACGAAGTTTTGTTTCAAGCAATTCAAAGGAAACCAAAACTAATCAATCAGCATATCCAATAAAAAAATAAAAAATATGCATACAACAGTTTCCGGGAAGATAGTTGATTTTTTGGCCATATTATGCTGACAAAAGTAATTGCAATCTAAAATTCAATTTGTCTAGTTATTTGTCTAGAAATGCACGGGAGGTTCAAGTGATCCCTTTAAAGATCTTATCGCTAGCAGATGGAACAAAAGAACAGGCTTGTTCGGCAACAGTAGATGGCTCGTGAGAATATGGGTAGTTGAAGGATTTTCGCAATTTTCAGACCACTCTAATGACTTAGATGCCATGAAAAAGGTTGGATCGTAACTTTGGAAACTTATGGTTAGGATTTTATATAAGTATACATGATTCATTTACTCATTCTTCCATGTAAAAAGTCGCAACAAAAGACTTCTTTTAATGTATATACACAAGGTTAAGCGATGTTTAAAAAACAAATTTGAGCCGTCAAATTTCGAAGTCATAAACACCCTCAAAAAATGCGGTGTTTTGCACATGTTTTCATTCAATTACAATGGAAGCTTGATATTGAAAACTTGATATTTTTGAATGAAATCAATAATTTATGCATATTTTTCTAAAATCCTAACCATAGGTTTCCAAACTTGCACTTCAACCATGTTCATAACGTATACAGTAAGTCACGAGGGCGGTCTGTACAATGCGAAAACCCTGAAACAGCCCAAATTCGCATGAGCCACCAAGCTTTGCCGAACAAGCCTTTTCTCTTGTTTCATCCGCTGGCGATTAAGATTTTTGAGATCACTCTAACCTCCCGTGAATTTCTTATTCAACTCCACAGGTCTGCTTTTGCAAACAAATGTGGTAAGTTCCACTAATAGATTCACCTGGTACATTAGTCATCTGTGTCCAAAATCTAATCTAAAAATTTATATAGTTGCTCATTTTCCGTTTCATTGAAACATTCGGTCTTGCTCGTTGGACAACAATATTTTGTGGGTACGAATGAAAAGATGACCAAGTTTGGCATCGTTGGGAGTGTTAGGCTCCAAAAAATGTCAAATATGTGACAAAAAGCATCGAATTAGAACAAAAGAAGGATACTATTTCGAATGGATTTTTTTTCCTTTGTGACAAAACTGGTAACGAGCATTTTTTTTTGATAAAGAGTCATAAAATGCTGAGAATAAGACGGGTGAATGAACAAATTCTTCGCTAGGTCTGCTGCCAAACAATGGAATACAAGTTATCCAACCAAATCATCATGAAAAGGGAAGACGTTTCTGTCGAACGATTGCAATTTACGAACTTATGTAAGCGACGTTTTTCACGCGTCGTCATCATACCAATCTGTACGCTAAAGCTCTAAGTATTGAAAAGTATTGATTAGGAATTCAAAACACACTGTCGCTCTTTTTTGTAAGTGTGTAATATGATTTTTAAACAATGTCTGAATAACAAACCTTAGAGACTCATCAATTAGTTCCAAACATCATGAATGTGCATAGTTTTTTTACATTAACTTGAATACTAACATCCATTTTTCTCGTGTTTGTTACCCTGAAACTTGACTAGACTCTCTTAATGAAACAAGAAACGCAGACCGATGCTATAAATCTCTTATTTGCGCTTGCCTCCAAGTCTTATGTAATCTCAAAGTTAATTGAAACCCTGTATCAAAGTCTAAAAACATCAAAGCTTAATTGGAATCAATGCCACGATATTGACTATTTATTTTGCTTCATCTGATACTATAACCGGTTTGCACAATTTTTCAAGTAGCGCATTTGTACCTTCATTTTAAAAGCGTAAAGGCATTCATGAATAATTGATGAGCACCCAAGCCTTATCTCGATTGTAATTTTCACAAGTTATGCTTAAGGCATTTCATTCTCAAATACACTTCTAAAAAAGCTTCACTCTCGCAACCTTGCCCTCTTGTTGGTCATTCACTTCTATGAAGGGTAATAAGCGCTTTACTCTTCTGGCTTGTGTTAGTACCTTCTATGTGCTGTATGGTTCGAACTTACGTACGATTGATAAATGTACACAAGGGATCTTCAATCTCAACCAACGTGGCTCAAGTAATAAAAAATGATGCGGTAGAGTCTTTCTTTCGTCCTCATCTTTATTCACAATTACGAGAGGTTTGAAAACTATTGCGAACAATTCATCTTGCAGTACAAAAAAGATAGGGACAACATCTGTTGCCGAGATTTTGGAACATTAACTTTAACCATTAAATGGAAATGCCATAGGTGAGGAAAGAGCAATGAGAGCCTGCCTGACCTCGAATCTGTTATGCAATTCAAACCAATGCAGTACCATCGGGATCTCAATCATAATTTGGTGTCAAAATTTGGAAGCGTACAATGGACTAACCTTCAGGATCTCCTCGGGAGTCCGGTTTTTTAACCAAGAATGGGTAAGGAAAAGTCACAGTTTTCAAAAAATGAGGAAAAAACGAAACAAATAAATTACGATTACAAAAATGATGGGCCAGTTAATTGTGATTGTTATCTAACAGACATCACATATTTGAGGCTAAATGTCAAACTCATTAACATGTTTGGAAGATGTTAGTATGCATGATAACTTGAGAACAATGTAATGTTTTCCTCTTCAGTAACAGCTGACGTTCTTTGAGTTTGTCCGAAAAAAATAATAATTGCCTAATATATTGCATATTTTGAAAAACCCACTTTGATAACCACTTACTCTTTGGTAAAAGTTCCACTAACTTTATTATGACTTTGCCTTGACGAAAATAGATTCACAAATCCATCCACACGATTGAAGGGAATGCCAAAATTGTCGAATGAGCCTTCAGGATTAAAAAATCCCTGTAATGAAGTGTCATTTAAAACTCGTTGCTATATCAAATCTTGATCTATTCGCTACTTTGCACACAGCTCTATTTTTATACGTATGCCAGTATGTACTTGTGACAAGTACATTTTTGGGTCCAGGTTTTTCACTAAAATTGATTTACAACACTTCTTAGCTGAATAATATAAAACCTAGCTCTTTTTGGTGTCGAAATGATGGGCCATTAAAAACATGGAGTAACCAAGAGGACTCGTTGGTTGATACTGAAGAGGTGTTTGCAGAAGAAGGAAGCCTCTTTTTCAGACCTTAAAAATGGAAATGTGCGTTGGGTTCATTGACTCTTTTCTCCACTTCACTTTCACTGAAAACGTCACTTCAAATAAATCCCCAACCCGAATTCTTGCCAAGAGCAAAGAAGACCTACTGCTACTGCTACTACTATGTCTACCTGGCTGACTACTTGGAAATGGTTCTACTAAAAGAAGTTCAAATTGATGGACACTGGAGCGATCCTCACATTTAAACCACAGACTAGTACAAAGAAACCCCCTAAAGGTTATAAGTACACAAGAGCTCGTGTCATTGAAGTCTCATTAAATCATATCCAGGCCTAAGGTCACAGATAGAAAACCATTGCCAGATGTCCAAGGTGATTGAATTGAATGCTATGAGAAAAAAACAGTCTGAAACTTGAGCCAAGTTAATTTGCTCTTGTTTGTTTTTTGGCTGACTGAATAACATCAAATCGAATATTGCTATTCATGAGCAATCACGACCATAACATTGTGCATTTTTTTCAGGGAATGATTTATTTGGTAGGAATAGGATTTATAGAGGCCTGACCTCAATGAAGCTATTTCTTACCTGCAGCAAGTAGAGCGACCACCAACCACCAAAGGCGTCCAACCAACCGCCTGACCTGCACGAATAGCACTGCACACATGTCGGGCCATTTGTTTGCCCAAATGAGTTCTTCGGCCACGTTCATCACTAGGAAGTTCAATCACTAGCCACAGATCACGAGCATAAATCGGATCACCCACAGCATAAACATCTTCAAGACTGAAATAATGGAAGCAGGATTAAAACTAGATGTTTGTATTAGAGTAAATTTCTAATGATTTTGCTCCAAAGGGTTTGCTAATTGTCATATCAAGCACCTGAGAATTCAATGTGAAAGAGCAGGAGAATTATTTACTTCAGCGATATCTTCTGAGTTTAACAAATGACGAAGTTGAAGCTCTAGGACTAGTAACATAACTAATGGAGCACTGACTGTCTTTCAATTTTTATGTGCATTCCAAGTGTCATTTGTCCCAAAAGTGGCCAAAAAGAGTGTCCAATCATTCCGCAAAACCCTTCAGGGATAAATACATCTAACAAAGAACAACAGATGGCCAAAAAGTGCAAAATCAGCGTTGTCCCTGTCTAATTTGAGCAACCTGAATCTCCCTCTTCAATTCAATGCTATTCCACTCCAGTCCAAACTCACTTTTGTTTTTCTGAACTCGAACTCGTGCTCTTCAGGACATATGCAAAGCACAAGATGAGCAAGGCCACCACACAAAGGCCAACAAATCGGAGAATGGCCCATTTGGCCGTGCCACAATCCACATCCGGACACCACGGACAAGGCACCCGTCTTGGGGGCTCAACTTTGCTTGTGTTCTCACTTTGGCCTTTTTCGGCATCACTTGCAGTCTTCTTGTCCAGAGGTGGACTCACGTTATAACCGGCCTTTGTACTGGCCATTTTGCTATTTTTTGATGTGGTAGACGGTGATTCAAAGGATGGTACCAATGGAATGATAACTCGATTTGGGTTGGGTGTTGTTCAAGGACCGAAAAGTTCACCTCGGTAATTCATGTTCAGCTGGGTCTAAAAGTAAAGAACAAGATGCTGTTATTATTAATCGATCGGCAAGTTTTAAAGGGTTCTTTGAAGGAACTACAAACTACTACAATAAAGGTGGCCAGTCACTCTTCGTGCTTGGATACACGAAGAAGGTTAACTGTGCTGTAGGTTGATTGACAGACACATTATTGTTGTAGCCGAAGGTCGAATCACTCATGACATGAATTGGACAAATGTCAACGTTTGTAGTAAAGTTATGGTTCCAAAGTACGTTCCAACCGACCGTAAGGCGCCCCATTCATTTCACATAATGAAAAAAATGAAATTCATTGAGCCAAAATCGCCACTGGGCAATTGGTGTACAAGGATTCTTCAGATTCCCCATGCGAAATGCAATAACCAGATTGACGATAACAATGAATTAAGAGAGAAGTTAACTGTGCATTAATTTAAAGTGGCTATTGTGGAGAGCTCGGATTGAGATTCAAAGAACAAATTAAACCGAAGCTGGCTTAGAATGGAATTTCCGTTGAATTAGGAACCCATTGGAAATGGTGTCTAACACGTGTTGTGCTCTATTGATCATCCACATAGTGATTAAGAAAAATAGGGATTACATTAGAGCTGTATTTAGATGTCTCTGGACACATGAACGGTTTTCAAGCTGCTCATGATACGAAACAACATTAAACGTCAGGATCTACCGTGAACAAACTTGATAAGCTATCTATCTTTCATAAAAAATCGCTATTTGAACAAAGTTCTAGACAAAAGTGTTAATTATAAATCACATGCTATAAAAACAAAAGGAATCAAATAAATAGCTCTTATCAAAACAAGCACCTTTTCAATTAGTAAGGTAAATTGTTGGAGAAGCTTGTCACTGTTCTTGAATGTCATTTTTATTATCAGTAGCCTCTCAAAAAGTGTGAAGTCGTCATACCCTTTTTTGCACTGAAAAACGCTCAAATTTTAGAATAAAGTTATTCCCATTTTTCTTGAAAATCTCTCAAGTCTCAGTTAGCTCCTTTGAATTAAATAGTGTCTCCAGAACCTCAAATTTTTGCCGCCATCGCTTACAGATCATTAAAAGAATAAAATTGACTCAACCTATCCTTTTAAGAAATTCAATAACTCTCAAATTATGTTGGTGTGCAAGTCTTTTTGCAAGTTCTTTTTGCTTAAACTTTGGACTCTACAAACCGTGACTTGAAAAAGCTGAATAAGCTGATTTTCTAGATTGACTCTCTTTGGTCTTACCCGTCTTATATAGCTCTTCTAGAATAGATATCAAGCAAGCTTCTTTATCCCAGGATGAATAGAATCATGTGATTTACCCACACTTGATTCTCATGATTCCAAGATGCTCTGTTTTATGAACCGGATCCTCGATTTGTACCAGAATATTTGCCTAATCAAACATTGACAAAGACACCTCAGAGCTCTTTATCTTGAAAACACGTTTTTGCATCAAACCATTAACTTTAGTAAAATAGTCTCACTTTCATTCACTTGTACTCTCGGATTTAGCCACAACCGGTTCGTCTGGTTCAACTTTGGTCTTAGGAATGAATGAAAAGATTTTGGAAACGTTGTTTGCCTTCAGGTTTGAAAGAGTTTCGAATCAGATAACGATATCAGCTCCCGCCATCACTAAAACTTGACCTGTACTGAACCACCCCTAACTGTGGTAGTAGCGTCAACAAAAATATTGTATTTGCCGATGACAAAATGGCAAGGAAAAATGAGCATTTTCCATCTGATGATCAAAGCTTTTTGCTTGCGTCGTTGTACGATGGTTGTTACGCTTGATGAGACCTTTGTCCACCAACCTTGTATTGATCTGATCATTGAACGTGACTCCAACAGAACGCGCGTTGCGCTTGAGGGTGACCAAAACCGCACCGAATCACGGACAATACGCTGTTTACTATTTCGGAACTTGCTTCTTGGTGACTCAAATAAAAACTGAATAAACAATGAACCTTACTTTTTATATAACTTAATATGAATTGTAGTAAAAGTGATATTTGTGAAAAAATGGCATTGAATAGCCACTTTTTATGCGCTGAAGATATGCAACTTTTTTTACATCCAAGATTGTTAGTACTTCATAATCAATACATTTTTTCAGGCAATCGACTCCATTGAGCGCACCAAGATGCTTGGCAAATTGACACAACCTCTTTTTTCTTGCTAAAGTCACTTGTGTAATAAATGAATTTGCAAGAAGGCGAGATGTTCTACATTCAGTTGTTGCTCAAAAGAGTTCTATTGGTCTTCACCAATCTTCACCCTTCACCACCAAACAATGGTCTTTGGGACTTTGTGCTAGCTGACACCAACGGTGGCGGTGTTCAGAGAGCTGTTCTTTTTTTTACAAAAAGTAGCTAACAATCCTCACGTCCCATAATTTTTGCTAAAGAGACAGTAGTAGTCTGATCAAAACGTTTTGAAACAGCAATATTTTCATGTAAAATTTTCTTTTAGTAAGTTCCAAGGGAACAAGTCATTATCGACATTAGTAGTAAAAAAGTTCTTAATTTTGTATATTACTCACCTCTGATTAACACTGCAGCTGTCGTCTACTTAGTCTTCTCTCTCTTATTTAAGGTACCAAAAGTAAAGTGTACTTTATAAATTATTTAAAAAAAATGCTTACATCAATTCAAAAGTTTACTTGGTTTTCAATGTCGGTAATTGCCCTGATTCAAACAAATAGCTGCAGCCGACTAGTTTTAGTTTTTTGTTCACTAATGATGTTTCAAGCCAAAATAATGAAAAGGACGATTGAAAAACTTTTGGACAATTTACTTTTATAGAGAAACAAAAGGGGACCTCAAAACCCAAAATATAAACTATGCAATTTTAAAAAGCTTAAACAAAAAATCGATTCAAAATGATTGCATTTGAGGAATACCAGTTTTTTTTATTCAAATTGTCTCATGAATTGCAGCAAATGGCCTTTTCAGTTATTGGTCACCCTTTTTCAGAGTTTCCGTCAGGAGAAATCAGCTGGGTCCAAGTTGAACTTTAAAATGAAGTCGTGATATACACTAGAAACCATCATTTTCACAGATTGAAGACGCAACATGTTGAATACTTTTTGATAAACTATCAAAAAACGACGTCAAAAAATGATATTTCAAAATGCACACCCATCTTGAACCGTGATTCACAAATGGCATTCCCACTTTTCACGCTAGCTTAACTACTTTTTGATTTGAAGATTACTGTGAACAGACTGATATCTTCTAGAGATTTGCATACCACCTTGTAACTATAAATGCTTCAAACTAACATCTGGTTTAACGTATTCTCAGAAAAAATCATTTCAATATGCCACACTCTAAAAATGTATTTTGTAGCCTCTTTTCTTGAAACTTTTAAACTTAAACCTTACAAGAACATTCTCCAAACTAGCAACCACTTTCTAGCTGTCATATTTGACCGACAACTTGACATTCATATAATATCTACAATCTCATATTCTTCTACAACAGGATTTCTTACCCCTGATATGGCAAATCAATGAATGAGTCACGAAAACACTGAAACGGGGAATTCCAAACTTTGCCCCTTGGTTACCGATTCCCAATTGGCACTTGGTCTCTGACAACACAAAATGCTTCTAGGGTAGAAATTGTTAAAAGAAGGCAAGTCTAATAAATAAAGAATAAAGCCCCGAGAAGCTCCCTAAACACACATCCTCGATACTTAGAGGCTAGGACAGCAACTGAGTAAAAGATGGTTTTGGATTGTGATCGCACTCAAGCGATCCTCACCAAACAACGTCCGTACGAGATGAAGAGAGCCGGTGGTGGTGGTGGTGGTTGTAGTAGTGGTGGCAAGGTGAGTACATCCCAATACCAAGTTAGTGCGAGCGCTGAGACCGACATCCATTATTCCGACGACCGAGGTTCGATGCGATATTTCGGTATGGAGGGAATCCAAATTTGACGGAGGCTGCCTGAAGTCCATTGTTGTTCGGATAGTAGGCGCGATAAGGGTTGAGCGCAACCAGGTCCTGCCGAAGAATCTGCAAAGCATTTCATTTTAATTTTCAAGATTAGTGTTGTTGAATATGGCGCCTAAAGGTCGCAAACTCAGTCTGTGGTGAAATCCGAGAGCCGTATTAACCGGTTGTAATTTAAAAGAAATATTTTTCCTAAATAGTAATAACTGTTATTTCTTGATACTTTTTTCTCGATTGGTTGCATGGGTTTTTTACTTAATGCTACAATAAGTGCAATTCTCTTTGAGCAATAACTCATGAGTAAATAGTAATTAAAAAAATAATATTTATACGAAATTTGATCTACTAACGAGTTACTGGTAGAAGATCTGGATAAGCCTTGATTCAAAAATTTATCTCACCCTGCTTTTGAAGCTGTTAGAGGATCAGTTCCTTCATATTCCCAGTTTATTTGCATTTTTCCAGTTTTCATGTCTACTTCATAAGTTTGCTTATTTTTGTTGTTTTGTCAAAACATACAGAGTGGGGCAGAAGTATCCGGACAAAACTTTGAACATAATTTATAGCATCAAGAGCATTTTTAGCCAATTGTGTATTTAACAAAAAAAGTTTGGACAACAATTAAGAACATTTTTATTCAATATGGTCACCGTTGGCCTTAATGACGGCGTCCAAGCGGCCGACAAAGGCCGAGCAGGCTTTGGCGACCTCGGCCGTGGAGAAGGAGGCCATGTTCCACTTCACTGACGACTTCAGAGACGCCAGGCTGTTGTGGGGCATCTTGTTGACCTTCCTCCTCAGCTCGGACCACAACTAGAAGTCACATGGGTTGAGGTCAGGGCTGTTTGAAGGCCACTTGTCTTTCTTGATCACTACGTCAAATTTGTTGTTCAAAAAGTTCATGGAAACATTGGACACATGACACGGAGCAGAGTCCTGGATCCACATGAATTTGGTTCCTGGTGGGTACGAGGTTGCCAGTCAGGGCATCACGACCTTCCTTAGAAGCTCCACATACCCGACGGCGTTGAGCCTGAATTTAGGAGGGAAGACATGGGCCGGCATCACCTTCCTGTTGCTGCTGATGAGGCCAAAGACCATAATCTTGGCAGGATTCTTTGTCTTCATGATGGGAGGCACAACGGTTCTGTTCTTGGCAAGCCATCGGTTGTTCTGGGGGTTGTACGTGCCATCCACCGTGAAGATTGACTCATCTGAGAAAAGTCTGACCATCCTCGGATTGACCTTGCAGATTCTGCGCAACTTCTTGCCTCTCTCAAGCCTGGTGGCCTTCATCTTCTCGGTAAGAAGGTGGCGTCTGCCTCTGACGTAGGAGGTCAAGTTCAGGTCCTCCTTGACGGCCCTGGCCACAGACCTCTTGCTCACGGACCGCCTGGCTGCGTGGCAGATATGGACACAGCTGGGTTGGCCTCGATGGACCTCCTCAGGCCCGCCAAGAACCTGGGGGTCAACTTTTTTGCCCTGTGTGGGCCGCAGGGGGCGTGGCCTGTCCCCCGGCCAGACTGCAGCCTCTTCACGACCTCGTAGACGGTGGCCCTGGGGTACTTGGTTGACTTGATGATGGCTCTGGCGTCGTTGCCGGCCGAGAGCAATTCAGCAATCACTTTACGCTTTTGATCCTGGGGCTTCATATTTCCGGATTTAAACAAAAAAAAATTAACAAACATTCAAAAACGGTTTTTGGTCAAACCAGAAAAACGCGGGAAATAAAAGTATTCCTCTTGCTTCAGGAGATATACGTCATCCAAGTTTTGTCTGGATACTTGTGCCCCTCCCCGTAGTGCTTGTTTGGCCATTTGCTCCAAATATAAAAATTTGTGTTGCTTGCAGGCTTAAATTGGCCATTGCTTATGATAAAGAGAATCACTGAATGGTACTAAAATAGTCACAAACAAAAAGTTCTGTAGTGAAAGTATAATGGGCCTTACAAGGAATTGTACAGAGTGCCTTAAACTTACAATTGTCGATTTTGATTTTTTTGCTTAGTTTTGCCATTTTGATTTTAGGGTCAGAAGCAACAAAACAACTCAACAGGCAAGAGACCTTCTCTCCCATGAAATATGGCGGCATTGCCAAATCAATGAACACGTATTGAACTCAAACTTGATTGTGACTGGAGTGTTGCCATATTGGTCCGTGCTTGCGTCTTTTTAAAAGGTTCAATACAACCTGCCCTGTTAAACGCCAATAAACTTCGAGTCAAAAATGACGGCACTCCCAAATCGAAACCCATCACTACACTAAATTCCCATTTCGAGATAAACGTCACCAATCGCGCTGGTTCTTCAACGCGCCTTGGTTACTTGTGCATGACAAACCCATGGTTCTTAGAAGGCACAGGCTTCAACTACAGATCGCACACTATGAACTAGTCTGGGTTGGCCCCAAAATCTGTACCTTTTCGCCATCATCCTGCACGGCTCACATGTGTATTGTTAAGCATTTAGGGATGTTTGAAGGAGGGGAGCTTCTTGTTCCCAGCAAAATGACCGAATCTTCAGTTCAGTGATACCTTATTGTACAAAATGTGTGCTTGGCAATTGGGGTGTTGCGGCAACCAAACTGTGAGATCTTGACTTTTCTTTGTCTCGTTGTTGCAGCTGGTACAAAACCTAATCTTGAACTATCTTAAACAGAGCTCGAGGAGGCTCAATATCAAATGTGAATTACTTGTGCGTTTTTTATGGTCTTCATCTTCGTTTTGATGAAGAAAGATGGCTTCAAAGAAATTGACGATGATGTAACCTTTCAAGAAGTGCCTAAAAATCCAAATGGCAAAGAGTCCTGGATATTCGTGTAAAAAGACATTGAGCATAAGCTAGCAACCAAAAATAAACTTCTAGCTAGAATGTAAAATTAACCGGTATTCAATGAATGGCGCCAATGATTAGGAAGCAGACTTTTGGTTGTTGAAAACGACAAAGATATTTTTTTAGTAAGCTTTTTTCGATAACAGGGTTTCCAAAATTGCTGAAAAATACGAAAATCGTCGGGAAAAATAGCCAAAATTGTTAGACAAAAAGTTGAAAATTCACGATTTTAAGATGTAGATTTTTTGAACATCAGAGAGGCCATTCAAAGGAACTTTTTGTAAAGAAAGGAAAGTTTTTAAGTATAGTCTCTTTATAAAAGGGCTGCATGTGAGAAAACCCATTCGAGCTTTTGGGGCGGTTTTTTAATGAATATTTTTGGTCTCTTCGATTTTATTAGTAATATTACTAACTTCTTTTCTTTAAGCACAAGTTCTAATTTTGACAATTTTGAGGGCCGAACTAGGGTCATTTAGGGCAAAGAAGAGAAAAACCCGCCGTACAGGTTTTTCGGGTTTAATGTCAACAGGGCGGGTTTGAAGCAACCCTGTTTCCGACACAAAATTATTTTTCAAAAAAAATAAAAAAGCAAGAATTCAATTATAAATTTGGAGACACTCAAATTTCAAAAATGTAAGGAAATATTCCGTTTTTTTCCTGAAATCCATAAAAGTTGAAAAATTTGAAAGAGTCAGAAAAAGCTGAAAAAGAGAAAAAATCCGCGAAAAAGTGTAAATTTCCAGAAAAATAGGCGAAATAGTTGGTAAAATCGCTCAAAATCACAAAATAGTTGAAAATGCTCAAAAAATGGGAAAATAGTGAGATGTGTAAAAAAGTTTTTTCCACTCCCTTCTACTGACTTGAACTGGCTCAGACAGAGTTGCAAAATGAAACTTGCACCAAAATTGCGATTTTGGTCAAATTTAGCCACTTTCATTTTTTTCGCAACTTTTGGTCTTTTTGGCCTCCAGCACTTGAATCCAATGAAAAGTTGTTGAAATGGTATATTTTACACTTACTTAAAACCCTCTGAAACAATCCACGGTATAACTCCCCAAACTTTGTTTAAAAAAATTAAACTGAAGATGAGACAAACGAGGAAAATGCATTACCAGCTCAATTTAAACAAAATCATCCTTGACATTAAATAGCCAAATGTCGTTTGGCTATTCGTTCTTCTTCAAAACCGCATTATTCTGATATCGATCTTCAGATTGTTATTTATGTCTAAAAACTAGCCTGAGAATTCTTCGATCAAATGCTTACGGAAAAAGGCTCAATAAATTAGAGTCGGGGAAGAACCTTTCAAATGAAAATAAGTTTCATAACTCGATTTTCTTGACCACTTTAGGAAAAGAGATCGATCCACTGACGACAACATTAGCCAATTGCAAATCCTCACATAAATGTCAAAAGGTAATGGGAATTGGTTGACTAACCAAATGCTATTAATACATATTCTGTACGTAGATACACACTCATACAATTTCAACCAAAGACAAAGAGAGGTCTGACAGACTTTGGCCAGATGCAAGTGGTTTCACGCATGATTTGGATCTTTGTTCGTACAACTTCTCGTTCTGGACGATGTTCTCTACTGATCTGTTTCGAGTTGGATTTTTGGCAGAGTTTTGCCATTTTGGTTTCAAGGGTCAAAAATCTGACCACAACTAAACTTTTCAACAAGCAATAGACCTAATCTACCATAGAATATGGCAGCACTGCAAACTCGAAATCCATTTTTATAGCTATGGTTGGAACTCGAAATCGAACAAGTTCGAGTGTTGCCAACTTGGTCCCTTTTTAGGTCTTTTCAAAAAGTTCAATACAACCTGCCCTTTTTAACAGCGATCAACTTACGAGTCAAAAATGGCAGCACTCCTGGTTTGAAACACATCACCAATGTTCACTTCGATTGGCAGTACAAACCTCAAACCGAATATGGCTGCTCGTACAAAATAAGATATCCAGGACAAAGTGAATAAAAAGTCTTTTTTGTAATTATCACCTTTAACCTTGAATTCGTTTCTGGAAAAGACGTGCTTGCACGTTTGCATGCTAAAATAAACGTTGCAGTCATGCAACGATGAACAGTGTCTAATAAATATCGAACACATGCGCTGGAAAATCAGTCTGACTTTCGTAAATATTGTCGGGGTTAAAATTACAATATATTTATACCTATTCATTATAAGAAAATAAAAGATTTTCGCACCGATTCTTGTAAAAATCGCAGAAGAAAATAGTAAGATGATGTTTTAAGACGTTAAAGATTGGTTTCATGTACAGTCAATTCTCCATACAGTGTATACTCTATATAGTGAACATCTCCATTTAATGAACATTTTGCCTGAAACCGATTCTTTACTTTATAAACCACTCTCCATATAGTGAACAAGTAAAATATTCGTCTCTCCATATAGTGAACATTTTTCCCCTCCGCCCAAGATTTTTTGTTTTGCAATTCTTTGCCCTTTTCTTCAGTCATAGAATCAAAACAAACAAGAGGGCTTGAAAAAATCGCAACGCAATGCCAATGGAAAGCATTTTGAGAGTTCTTCATGTCTAAGATGATGGCAGTGTCAGTTAAGGTTATATAGGCTGGTTCCTTGATGCAGAACGAAAGAGTCCTTAAAAAATTTAAAGAGCTTGTTGGCGGACGAATTAGGTTGGCATTTTGGAATGCTGTATATGCCTTGTCTTTCACTACAAAATATGTTTAATTTCTGGATTCGGGGCTAAATGTCAGAGAGCAATACAAATGCTGTAGTTCGCCTTTTTTTGCATCACATTGGTCATTTTTTGGCTCGTAAAATCTGTCTCTCTATATAGTGAACCTCTCCATATAGTGAACATTTGGCCGTTGCAATGGTGTTCACTATATGGAGAGTTGACTGTATATATTTTACTACATAACAACTTGAATTTCTGCCATTAATTCTTGATTGATCTTCGTGTACCCTCTTTAAAAGGGTCATATGGAAACAAACAAAATTGAAAAGCTACGAGGCCTTAATTTTGCGGCGACTGTTTACGAATTCCTTCATTTTGGTAGGTTTCAGACTTACATATCAATTAAAAGTCATCAAATTTCAGGTCAATCATCTGATCCTTCAAAACATGTGCCTTCTAAGTGAAAAAGATGTACACTGCTAGAAAAAATAACATTAAACTTGATCGCCATTGATGCAAAGTAAATTATTTAATCGTTTCCCTTATTATCCTTAAACGCATGGATTTTTGACAACTTAAAAAATCACCTTCCAAAACTGAACAAATCAAGAAAGTGCGGAATGAAAAACATCTCTGTCAACAGTTTATAGTGATGCAAGTAGACTACTCTAATTGAAAAATTGGAAGCAAGATCATGCAGAGGGTTTTTCCGCATGTTCTTTACACATGTTCATTTATAGCTAGCATTGAGGGGAAAACATGTCACGTAATTGAAAAATGAAATCTCAAGTTTACTGCATTAATCACGATTTATATCAAAATGTGCCGAACCCACTTTCATGTTTAAATGATCCATACTCATCCTCAGACAATATTACCGAAATAATAAAAAATCGCCAAAATGGTGAATAAAATTTCCTCGAAAGATATTATAAAAAAACGCCTTTATGTTTTTTTCATGTCAAAAAGTTGAAAAAAAGGGAAAAATGTAGAAAATAGCAAAATATAGTTTAGCTTTTGCATTAGTATTTTCGAGTGCTCTGTCAATGATCTAAAACTCAAAAGCAAAGAATACTTGAAAATTATTTCATTTAAAAAAGTCAATGGAATCAAAATTCTCGCTCCCATCCTGCTTTCACCCTTTTCAGTCCGACTAATGCTCTTCAAGTAGTCTTATGGTATATAATGACTAGGGACGGCCAGAAAGTGCAAATAATCTTACCCTTTTAGTTACCAAACGTTGCATAAAAATGTGCCCAAAAGTGCAAAACAAAGTGCAGAAAAATGTTGAAAGTGCAAATAAATGTCAAAAAAGAGCAAATAGATGTCGAAAAAAGAGCAAAGAAGTGTCAAAAAAGAGCAAATAAATGTCAAAAAAGTGCAAATAAATGTTAAAAAAAGCAAATAACTTGCATTTGGACTTAAAACGTCATTCATGGAGTACCCACGGCTCCTAATTGACCAGGAGAAGTCATTTACAAGTTCTAAAGACATTTGAGACCAGTTTGAGGTGAAGAGACAATGCCGCACAAGTAATAGAGTTCTATTAACAAGGTCACTAGCAAAAAGGATGTAGAGTCATGAAAAATACTCTAGTCAACATTCTTCTGAATTTTTCATTCCTAAGGTAGTCTCGTGGATGTATGTACCTAAAATATTGTCGAAATATATTTAGCAATTGTTTTATATGGCTTTACATCACTCGAATTTTGTCCTTCAAAAATAGACATTCAAAATTGAACAGAAAAATACCCACGTGTGCCTAACAATTAGATCAAAGAAAACAGTCATAAATGTGTTTTAAGCATGTTTTTAGTGGCATTACTTCAATATTTGACCCATGGCCTAATTACCAGAACTCAATTTCAAATGTGGCATTCATTGTCTCATCACATCAAAACTGTTCTCAAATACTTTTGGAACTTAAAAGTAATATCTTCAAGTCAATTAAACAATGTGTACTGCTACATTGATGTATCCTTAGCTTGATGATTTTAAGTTTATAACGGACGGCCCTTTTTAGAAATAGCGATCTTTGTAGGCAGCAAACCTAATTCCGCAATCTATATTGTTAGTAGATCCTTCCATTACCAAAACATGAGTTTCTTTAGGTTTGCTATTTGTTCGTTGCATGCAATGAGATTCTTTTGTCTAATCTTTAGTTTAGTAAACAGGATGTTATAGTTAAAGCAAGATGGTGAATAAAGTGTGAGGTTTGCGTCTGAAATGCACATATTTCTTCAAGGTGCTAAGATTGGTTGATTGCAAATGCAAGCTTTTTCGACTAGTTCAAAATTTGATCTTGAAACTAAAAATTCTTTCAAAAGCCACAACATTTTTTAAAGAAATTGTCAATTTTGGCCAAAAACGTAAATAAAAAGTGCAAATAAAGGTGAAAAGTGCAAAAGTGCGGAAAAATGGGTTTATGTTACCAAAAATCTTTTTACCATATTTGCCCGTCCCTAATAATGACTTATAAAATATCTTGATAACATTGTTTTCAAAAATGTAATAGGTAAATCAATAAAGTAATCCCGCCGCAAATTCAGAATTTTCATGGTCATTCTTTTCAAGATAAAAGGATAATATTAGTGACATTATCGAAAACGTATTACTTTAAAGTTGTAGGCAACCTCAAAATGCATTGAATTCATTTCCATTTGAGACTTTATTCGATACCTCCTAAAACCTGTTCCAAAACATCAACATAACTACACGTATGACGTCATTTCATCAATCTGATATAATTCATACCACTGGATATTCCCATTGAAATTTCGGGAAAATCCCAGGATATGTTCAAAACTTTATGCCATATAAACATATGTACTTTACAGCCTTCCACAGAAACAGAATGCTTATCGGCAACAGTTTTTAATATACGATAGATTTAACTTAGACCTTGCCGATGGAGGAAATAATGCATGGTTTTATGATTTCGCAACTCGAGACTGGATTGAAGTTGGTCAAATCCGTTTGTTTTTTGTACAGACTTGACCAACTTCTTTGCTAAGAGATGATTGAGATTATATCCTTAAGTGGAAGGCCTTGATTCTGTTCACTTTAGAGGCATGTGAGAGCTCAAATCTGTCGCAACTTTGGTTCGGGATAATGTGAGTAAAGTCTAGAAAAGTATTTGCTGAAAAGTGACAAAATTTGAAATACATATTATCTTGAAAAGCCAAAAATGTTTTACAAATATGCTAAATATTTAAAAAAAGACAAATTTTTTACAACGCAATACTGTGTGTGTTAGCCAATTTACCCAATATAGTTTGGCAAATTCAAATGGACGGGTTGTGTTTGCAAGCACTTTTGAGATATAACTGATTAACAAGAAATTTTCTAGTTTGCCTCAATAGATGGCGCAGTATCATTTTTTTGCGTATATGACATTAATTACGGATATGAATGTTTAATTCTAGTGCAAACGCCCTTTTGTTGACATTTTGGCATGTTTGGTTCATTTTGAGTAAGCCCTAACGTGCATTGATCACTTATTTGTTTTGCTCAAATTTTCCACAAATATTTTTTTTTGCCAAAATAACTGAGAAAATATTTACTTTTCCTCGAAACAGCCAAAATATACTAAAAGATGAGGTAAAATGGGGAGATTTCAATGAAATATTGTGTTTTAAAAATGTAGTTCCGAGACCAATATGTGAGTTACGAACTTTCAAAAGTGTAATTTACATATCTTAGTTTTCAGAATTTATTTTCTATATTTTTTCGTTCGAAGAGAATTTTAAACACTACTTCAAAGCAAGAACATCGCCAAAAAAACAGATGTCTTCTGAGAACTGGGTGTTTTCTTCATCCACCCAGTCAAAAATTTTTCATTACAACTTTATTTCAAAACCAAAAAGCGAAATAATCGATTGAAGTACAAACAATGTGTTCAATTTGACATTTTTACTATAGCAAAATTCACCTTCAAGGATGTTCAACTCTGACGCATACCTAGTACCTATTTTGGCCCAGAATTTCAGCCACATTTGCTGAATCGTCCAATTTCACTTATTCATTGGAAAAATTAGATTTTGATGACATTTTCCAAAAATAATCCTTCAGGGCACTCAGGCTAATTAAAACCTACAGTTCTAGACTTTTGTGATGTTTCATGTCCAAGAAAGGATACAAATGCTTTACACAAGACTCGAAACATCCGTTCAAATCCCCGTAAAGTGATCCAGATGCATTCTCTATAAAAAAAGGTTTCGTGGGTTCGAGTTTTTAGTTTCGTCGATTTATAAATTTCCGCCAAACTCCGTTTTTCTTGGTAGCAAATTGTGAACCATATTCTAAATCTTGCAGTGAAGTCTAGCGACAGAAATTATCCAAAGGACCAGAAAATGAGTGATTGGAAGCATAATTTTTTAAGAATACTCTTTAAGATGCTTGAAGCAAAAGAAAATCAAAAAGACACGCGAAGTTTAAGCTTGGTCGGAATAAAAATTACGAACTTGAAATTTATTATGATTAATCTTCTGAAACATAAAAAAATATCCTACATGGCTCATAAGAATTTTGGTAGCAAGAGAAACACTTAAAGAAGTTTTCAAATACCATTTGAAACATTGGTTGGTCAAGTTTAACATCAATTTGGTTAATATATGGACACAGCTGTGTGTCAAGAAATTTAGCTAGCTTCAGTTTACGTCAAGCAGTTGCTAGTCAACCGCATAATTCAATTCCTCGTCTCCCCTCCAAAATTGTGAGATGATTATCAAGGTTAGAAACAAAGATTCAAAGGAGCAACATCTTGGCCAAACAATAACTATCATCCCCATCACAAACAGTAACAACTTCCTCCACAACATCAACAACAAATGGCGCTTAAAGCAAAGACATATTTTCATGTGCGGTTATTGGTCAGATGAATCAGTTTTATGTCTCGAAAGAATCACTGGTCTCTGATGTGAAGGGTCTAGAACAAGGTTTGGCAAACAATGGACCGCGGCACACGTGTGGGCCTTAGGGTGGTTTATTGGGGGCCCAGGTACCATTCGGCCCAAGAACATCCATAGTAATGTATTAGACCTTCATTTTTCGTTTCACAAAAAAGTGATTGTGCTGAGATTTGTTCACATGACTTGGGAGATGCGAGAAAAAGTGGGATATTTGAATTCAAAATCGAACGTCTTGCCGTAATGCGCATTTGAAATATTGTGCCAATACTTCTGACCTGTACAAAAACATAACTCTGTGGTGTTTTTTCAGAGTGTTGAAAATACTATCTCTGTAATTTGGGCAATTTGATCTCTTCACGATTGAATCATTTATTTCATTTTGAAGTACGACACATTTGCTTTCGGTTCAGCCTCCTTCGGCTAAAATTTTCAATTTTGGTGAAGAGCTTTTCCGTCTCATCACTTATCAAAAGAGCGAGGATTAAAAAGTTTGAGCTTAAAACTTTAAAAAAAACTTTTCTTGGACGTTTTGGCCCGAAAAAACTTTTTTGGGTTTCGGAACTGATTTTGAACTTATTTTTGCTTTTGGTAGAAATTTGAAGTAGAAAAAAAAGTTTCACGTTTTTCAAGCCAAAAACACCTTTTTGACATTTTAATCCGACCTAAAAAAGGTCGTCACGTTTTTCTAGGTGAAACACCGAGGACAATATTTTTTAATCTAATAATGGAGAACAATAAAATTGCCGGCTAAAAAAAACAGCAGATGAAAAATATTTTGCCCTATCATTGTTGACAAATTGAGAGAAGAAAACTTTTTTTGCCCATATTTCCAACTTGAAACTTTTTTTTACATTTTTCCAACTTTTTTCCACCCTCTACTTTTCGACATCTAATATCTATATATGTTTTTTTTTTTGAAAATTCTTGAACTTCAGCCGAATGAGGCATTTCTAACGATTGTTTGTATTTAAAAAAATGTACAACCTCTTGACTGGGAATTTGATTACCCAAAGCCAAAGAAGATCATAAAGATTGTAATAACTTGAAGATTTCGTAAAATTTCTGAGTTTTGCACAATTTTGTCAATATTGCTGTACTTAAACAATCACAAAGGGTAACAAATCAAATTGGATGGCAAATTTAAAAAAAATTGCTCCGTTTTGGTGAGATTTGGAATAATCTTGAATCCACTGACTGGCTTTCTGTAATTGATTAATCTTGTCAAAAAGTGGCGCACCCTTACGAAAGATAAACATTGCCAAGAGTACACCATTGGTCAAGAGTCATCAACTTAATGAAACTCAAGAGAGTTCGATGGAAAAGCTTAATGTTCCATTGGCAAGTTCGTACTTTGTGTAGCTTTGGATCGTGGCATCTTGGGATATGTAAAAATTGTGAAATATTGAGCTGGGAACCATCAAAGTTTGATATGAATTTTAGTCATTTACATGGAAAAACATCCCAAAAGTCAGGAGAGAGATATTTCCGAATTATCTTGATGCATATGGCCAATCAACATCTTAAAAATACACTCGCAGTATCTATGGTACCATTTATTGAACCCTAAGAGCACAGCACTCCAATTCTTTCCTTATTTGATGTCCTGGGTCTGACCAAGGACATCTTTCAAAACTATGGACTTGATTGACTTTCAAATATGTTGATTAAGAATTACTAAGTCAGGGCTGAAAATACTGTTTTCAATATTTCAACTTAGATTGTCCAAAATTTAATGCAGTTTATTGATTGTTACCGTAACCTGAAAATAACATCTCAATCAAAATAGGACTGAACACAATTTTTACTTTAGTTTTGACAAGTTTTTGGTTTGGTTTCATTTAAGCCTACCAAACCCAAAGCAGGCAATCACTTTCAAAAAATAAGCTTAAAACAATATCCAATATTTATTGTCTAAATCAGCAATATTTTACATTATTTAGAGTACACTATGCCTTTTCTTGTCTCCATTTTGAATATAAACTTAAAGAAAATCATGAGCTTAAACAGCTCATGATTTTCTCTATGTCAAGCAAAGTCAGATGTTAAAACACATTGCGACGCCCCCTTGTCCATCCCTTTCTTGACAGTTCTCTCTTTGACCATGAAATTTTGGTACATACTGTCAGGATAGATGTGTTAGCCTGTGAATGTGTAGTTGTGCACGTAGGATTCTTTTTACCGTGCTCCCTTGCTCGTTCACTCACTCACACTCAAAGCCAGATAGTGGCATCTTATTGGAAGAGCGACGTGACAATCCGCACCCCCTCCTACTCGAATGTACTGAAAACGCCGCATAGGCACTATCTCCCAAATCTCAAGCCTATGAAACCTTGTCTTCCAACGCGAGAAATTGTGCACCCACATTGGTTTTTCACAGATGTGAAGACACCCCAGATGATGCGGTGACTTCAACGCGCTTTGGTCCATACTCAACCTGAGTTAAAGCATACTAATCAAAGAACTTACTAGTACTTACTAATAGGCCCAAAGACAAAAGATACAAAATATTTTGACTTGGTTATACTGGTAAGTTTCAAAGAGAGTATACAGAGCAAGGGTCCAGAACCTGTGAGGGTGGTTTTGGATGAGCCCAGGAGCTATGGGGAAAGGCCAAAATAGGGGGCCCAAGAGACATCCGTAGTACGTACTTGTGGGCCCAGAGCTCTTTGATCAATGAATTGTGGGTCCAGGGACCATCCAGCATCTGTTTGGTGGGCCTTGACCCATAAGTGGTTGCCGACCCGTGATATAGAGTGAGCATGTTTTGTTTTAAAGACATTTTACAAATACTTAAAAGCTAAGGTTGTTCTAAAAAGAGATATTTATTTCTGATAATTATTTGCATGTTGTGCCCAAACTTTAATATTCTAGTAGAGGAACCCTGGCCCAGTAGACTAATTACTTGCACGTTGTGCATAGTAACCAGGAGTGTTGCCATTTTCGGCATGAATTGTATTAATTTTGCTTTTCAAAAAGTCAGATTGTGTTGTCAAGTTTGGTCTTTCAGTACAACGAAAATCACCCTGTACTTTTGAGATTAAATTTAAATACAGTGGTACTTGGGCATTGACTTAGAAAGAGAGCTATCTTCTCAGGGTTTTTTTGCCCTAAGCAAAAAAAGGTTTTAGAACTGTGGATGTGACCTGGTCAAGAGTGTCTTATCTGTGGAAATCTGTGGGATTTCACTTCAAGAACTTGAGAAATCTTGTTAACTTATGTTCTACCTCGCGTTGAGAACCAATCATAAAGACAATAATGACTGAGAGCTGATCAAAATGTATAATCTAATAATTTTAGTGTCCAGACTACTATTTTTTGGCATATCAATCAAACTAGAGGCAATACAATGGTTGAGCCAAAGAAGACAAAAACATTAGATATTTAAGTTTTTGCGTGCAGATACAGAATTATTAAAAAAACAGGCTTCTATTCAAACATGTGATGTTAACCTGACCCTAACCTAACCTGAG
>CM021312.1:3913625-3931454 GCA_010645155.1 Tigriopus japonicus | reverse complement strand
AAGCCGGATAGTGGAGGTGGCCGGGTTAGTCGACCAACCCCCGCCCCAGCTCAAGGGACCAAGGACCCATGGTTTATCCCAGCAATCCAGTGCCACGAACCTGAGGATAGCGTGTACTTTGCCCAAATTGGACCTACCGGAGGCGAGCAAGGATATCAAGCCATTACCGGGCATGTTGGCTGGGGAATTGCTTGGTACATCAATGGTCTCCTCATTCCTGAGATTTACGTGGTTCGAGGGAAGACCTACACGTTTGTGATTGAGGGAGGTCTGGACCCCTCTCAACCCGCGGGCTACCACCCATTCTACATCACAGACGATTCAGAAGGAGGCTACGAGTTCATGACCCCTGAGCAACGCAAAAAGGTATAAAAGGTTGCTGTTGTCTTGCTGTTTAACGTTGCGTCGATTTAATTCGAGAGCGATTCTTTAGGTTACGGTCTTTGCCGGGATTGAACAATCCCGATTGGGGCCCAAGCCCGTGGCCACTGGACGCTTGTGTGAATGGAAGGAGGATCCTAGTGAGCCTGCTGATGGCTTTACTTCATTTGGAGGCTACCAACGCTCTCTGACTCTTCAATGTGAGGAAGGACAACCAGGCATCATTCAATGGACTCCGGACAAGGATACGCCTGACGAGGTTTACTATCAATGTTATACACACCGGTGAGAACAATACTCTGACTAATTAGAGCATAGGCAGATTCCGGGATTCGGCATGCCTCAACAATGGCCTGCTTTCATAATGTTGCTCTCTTGCATTCCTTTCAGATATTTGGGCTGGAAAATCCACGTCGTTGACCAATGTGACCAATAATCGCTGCCTTCAATCTTGGAGTATGTACTCTAGTCTTTATTCTGTATCTATCTCTATGCCGCGGTGATAAAGCATCGTTTATATGTGTTTGAGTGTGTCAAAAGTTTCCTCCTCAAGAAAATTGCCTTTACCGATTGCCAGCTGAATAAAAGCAAATTTTTCGGTCCTACAGTGTACATCTCTTAAACTTTGAGGACAGAGTAAGTCTCCACATAGAACATTGCGCTCAATTTCTCGTTCATGAGTATCCCTAGAAAACTTGGCAAGCGATCGACTTGAACTATCTCCCTTTATCCTGTCCATCGAGTTGGAAAGCATTACACACGTTTGGATTCTGAATGAGCCTATTTTCCGACAAACCGCGTACTACAGATGTAAAAAGTAACATGAACATCGATTCACTTCCACAAAACGTTTAAACAACAATGATTCCATCCAATGAGTATTCCTCATACAAATCATGATTGATGTTCAAGCAATTTGTTCTTCCGACTCTCTTTCAAAAGCGATCATTCACGAATCGTTTATCAAGTGTGTTTTATTCTGTTGGTCGTGTTTTTAGAATGAACACTCTACAGTTTCACGGAGAACAATAGCTTTACTGCTTGTTAACATAAACTTAAGCAGGATATCTTTTAGCTTTTTGGTACTTTGTCAGCATTAAAATCAATAACATTTGTTTTTGGCAAGGCTGGCATTTTTACCATAGTGCGACCTCTAAAATCATTCACTATCATCCGCCTAGGTGGCGCTGGCTTTAAAAAATCTCATGGAGCTTTTGAATGAATAAAAACGAAAAATAAAAGGAGGATATCTATCAAGAATTTTCTACTTCACTTGTCCGCTTGATTAAATTAATTCAATTTTAAGTCATAGGGTTTCTCAACTCAAAATGAATGACCTAAATGGCCAATTGCTGAAATGCAAAATGTAGAAGCCGCAAAACACGTCAGGTAATAACAAAGTATTGAACTTAGACTCAAAAAGTCAGGTTTGAGTAAAGCCAATACATGGGATTTTGCTGCGTAAAGTAACTAAACTAAAAGTTATTGGAAAGTTCCCGGTGATTTTTACATTAAATTAGACTTGTCTTCAGCATCACCGATCTTCAAGTTGACTTTATTTGTTTGGTAATTTTATTTACAACACAACCAGCGCCATCTAGCATGGAAACAACGATAAATTTGAAAGTCAGTTTATGAAACCTGAAGACGCATTTTTACATATTTTGAGAGAGAAGGGTCAATTCTGGTGCTGAGAGACGAGAAAAATGGAAAGTCGCTCTCGAAACGGATTCTTCGCGTGTTGAATGGAACTTTGAGCGCAATGGATGAAATATTCGCATAAACAACGCACAGAGGTGCTTCTCTTATCTGCGAAAACGATTGAACACCTGGCCAAGTGACATTTCTCTTCCAAAACATGTCCAAATTTGATCCATTCATAAAAGTGAAATCACAAAAATGAGAGTGAAACTTGAATTTCCAATTCCTATGGCCAAAAATTTAAAGATTCCGATCTCTCCTTGCTAGTTGAGAGGTTTATTTCTGTGACCTCCGGCAGGTATGGCGAGGTCGCTCAGGACACTTTTAAGGCCACGCTTTGAACGAGGGTAAAACGAAAAAAACGAGGACTCGAAGGAGAACATCGTTGAAGTTGAGAGTGAGAGTAAAGGATCAACACGATTAGGTAACCCAACGTAAGGTAGGATCATCTTTCCTTTGGGTTGACCTTGCATTTGGAAAGTCCCTTTTTAATTCCTTTGGGAATGGATTAAGGCTATTGTGAATCCTGAAAAGGGTGCTTCTGTTCCAAGATTTTCAGCCATGCCTTCTGAGCTCATCACAGTGAGTTTATTTCGGGATGTCCGAGATGAGCCTTGGGGATTCAGCATCACTGGTGGAAAAACCTATGAAGAGCCTTTAAGCATATCGGATGTAAGTTAAAATCAGGTTGAAGGGCGCTCAATTTGAAACTAGGCACATGAATCTTTTTGTTTTAGATTCGCTCAAAAAGTATTGCCGAGCGACTTGGATTGAAAATTGATGACATACTGATCAAGATCAATGGAGAAGAGGCCGAAGGGTTTACTTATGAAGAAGCCTGCCAAGAAATTGCTAAAGGGGAAGATTCCTTTGACATGGTCATTGAACGGTAGGAAGAACTGATTTTTTTGCCTTGAAAACATAGTAGGGTGAAATTCTTGCAACTCTAAAAGAATAGGAAAGGAAACTCTTGTTTCTGTTCCATTTATGATAAAAAAGACGATGTGAGATCCGTATGAAAAGAAAACAAAGCAGCTTTGCCAAATACTTCCAAATCAACAGTTTCGAAAGAAATTATACGTGTAATGCCAATTTGACAGGTTTTCATGTCATTTAAAGCTCTTCTATTTTCAAAACAGAAAGGAACACATCTTTGAAGGAAAATCTTGATATCCAACCTTGATATCTTGAAATCTTGACCCTCAAAAGAACATTTATGGTTATGAAAGTTAACTCTTGAGGGTTAAGTTTGCAATGTAAAACGTCTAAATTGCCTCAATCGTTACTGGCAGTGGCTCAATTTGTTTCTTGTATTTATCTGCATTTGGCCCCTTTTTAAGGCTTTTTATCATGATCAGTTTGAAAAGTTGTGGCAACACAGGTTCGCTCTCTACTGGACCTTGCATCGTCACGACTAAATAAACTGGGATTAGAGGGTTAAAAAGTTCACAACAAGCAAAGAAAAAAGCCATCTGACTTTTTCTTTTGCTTGTCCAAAACTTCCTGGGCATCAGATTCTGAGAATTGAATTTACCTGAATAGAGTTTATTGGAATCTGTTTTCTTTTGTGCTTTTTTGCTAGAATTTCACCCACTACCATGTCTGCCTAGGTTTTGTGACTTGCTCTTGTAAGGTTGCGGAGCATTTAGAAAAGGCAACTCTCGAAACCTATGCAGTTTTACCACAGATAGTCAGGGAATGCAAGCAGAAAAGCAATGGAATTTAGTTAATTGCAAGACCCTTGTTTAGTTCCTGCACAGGGAGGAAGACCTCTTATGAAAAATCATCCACGGCATTCAGCATTGTTTTGGGCCAGGGAAAAACTGAGGTTTTCCAGGACAGTGAGGCCTTCCTCACCAACCGGGTTGAGATGGAAAGGTGACAAAGTCAGGGTGGCCAGTTCACAAATGAAACACATCAATGGATGTGGCCACTTTAATACCTTCGTTGTTCTCTGTCTCTCTGTCTTCCTCGGTGTCTATTTTTGGCACCACATCAGTCCCCCTCTTGTATATACACGCATTGTTCCCATCCATTTCAATCATCGGTTGACGACTCGTTATCTCGAAAAAGTCGTCACATTTTGAAACGTAAACTCCTTGTTCTCTGTGTCCTATCCTGTTCGGTTTTTCAGGTTCGATTTTTATCTTCACGAAACCAAAATATTTGCACATTTCATATTCAAATATAATTCCTTCCTCTTCTCTTTCCTCTCTGTCTCTTTCTCTTAAAAAGTTTTTTGCAGGTTTAAAGATCGTTCCAAAAATTCATCTTTTCCTCTCCTCAAAAAGTTCGATGTTTCATTCTTGCAGCTATTTTCACGACAGATTTCCTCCTTTTACTGTCTCCGTCCAAAAAATCGAAACGCCCTATCAAATAAGTATTATTTAACCTATGTCGCTTTTCTCGGAAACCAAGCCGTCATATTTTGTGCATTTTAGCAAAGTTTTGCTGTGATTCTTGTTTTAAGACTGCACACATTAGTCTCTGACTTTGTACAAGAACCGCTGAATTTCTCTGGACTGGCAGGCTAACTAAAGGAATCGTGATTTCCAGTAGGAACAAATCAATTACGTTCTCAATCGAACGTACTGTAGGTGTCAAAAGTTATGCTCCTTCAAAGTTCAGTGCATATCCTACCGAGAACAAATGAATTTGCTCTTTTCTAGTAATTGCTTTACCACAAAAGGGCGAACGCATTCATTCTATGCCCTCTCCAGTTTATTATTTTGAGAGGGCATAACTTTTTACTCCGGCACTCTTTTGACCTGAAAATAGAAATGCGTCGTCTACTCAATACAAGCAAGGTCCTGTTTGTAGTGGAACGTAATTTAATTAACCCTACTGGATATCATAATTCTCATCGTTAGCCTCTCACTCCAGAAATTCAGTGCTTCATGCTTTGTACAACACTAGTTCTAGCTCAATAAAAAGATCTCCTTTTCCGTCTCTTTGTCTTATGTTCAAATCCTCACATTGAGTCAAAAATGAAAGAAATGATCTCAATAGTACCTCTTTAAAGATCAATGTGTACAAAACACCAACTTCACTTCCTGAAACCAAATTTTTTGCCCAAAAACTCACTAACATTACCTCAAATGATTCCAGGACAACTCATGCAGATATAAGGCTCAACGCAGTGGAAGAATCTCAAGAGGACACAAGGGTTCCAGTTGACGAACCAATATGCAATGAGATCATTATTGACCAGCAAACCAAGGAAACGCCTCTTAAAGAAGAAACCAGGGTTCCAGTTGACGAGCCAAATTGTAATGAGATTATTCTAAGTCAACAAACAAAGGAGTCACCTCTTAATGAAGAAACCATTGTCCCTGTGGTGGCCAACAAAGAACCGCAGGTCTTGGTCAAAAGACCAGACGAGCGACCAGTCATCCATTCCCAACAAAGCATCAAAGAGGATCCCAGATATAATGGTCTCCCTCCTGGTGATCGAAGAGCTGTCGGATTTAAGGTATAGGCAAGGTATTTTCATTTGACCCTGTAAAAAGCTCCAAAATAACGTTTTATTTGTTGTTCCAGGATGTCTTGAAACCAACTTTGAGAAAGGATTGGAACTGTCCTTGGGTGAAGAGAGATGGCAAAGGTTTGAAAAGAGTGGTTCGAACTCAATTTGCCACTGAACCAGTTGTGGCCCCCGTTGCTACTTCACATTGTCATTTCTACAGGTAGGTCTAACTCTTAGATCATTCATTAATCACTAGATAGCGTGCAAGCTTTTGTCAGGCTGATTTGGCAAGCAGGGCGGAATACGTTGCATTTATGAGGAAAATGTCGCCCTCATAACTGTTGAGCGGACAATTAGTGTGACCAAATATATGAATCAAGACCAACTTTTTAAAGCACGTTCTTAAAGCCACAAGTTAGTTTTTGTTCATTTATGTTTTGGATTAACCCTACATAATGCAAAAGCTTGAATTTGTGTTCTTCCTGCCTGTGACTTATACAATGTATTAACTAGAAAAAGTTCCTAGTTGAAGTATTCAAATCCAAGGCATGGTCACCTAGTGACGTCTTTGCTTCTTTAGAGACAGTGACCACTAACAAAAAATGACGCAAAAATATTTCTGAAGTCGAGCCTTGATTCATCAATTGCATGGTAGACATTTGCCTGGTCACACATTTCAAATGTTCCCGCACTTTTGTCCGCTCAACAGTTGGGGACTGGAGACTCATTTTTAGGCTTACACTCCCTCTAGTATTAATAGAACTCAATGGTCTAACTAGAGACGCTAGGTCTAACATTGGCTTGATGAAGCATCAAGGCCATCATGGGTTAATTTTTGATGACCAGAGGGCTTAAGTTTCTGCAGAGAAATCTAGGGTAACTAAAGGTTGGTCTACACGTTAAATGATATCTCAAATAATTTGACAAATATGTGTCGTACTTTTTTGTTTGACTTGTACATACAGGTTCACAAAGAATTTTGAATATTTCGCAAATATTTGTCAAAATTTCGACGTGTAGACTTGCCTTAAGAGGACATATTCAGCTTAAATGACCAATGATAAAATTACGTGTAAGCAACAGCTAAGTAATAGCAAACAACACAAAGAGTAACACATTCACAACCAGTCTGTACGAGTGCATGTTTACCAGAATCGATAAGTAGTTAAAAAAGCAAATGCAAAAAAGGGGCCATCACAAAGTGCGCCATCTAGTGCTTTTTATGTGGCAACACCCAAGGATTCCATTAGATGCATGGATCAAGCCAATATCACCGGTTATCCTTAAAGTCTGGACAAACCAAAGTGTCTCAAATGGTCAAATGTTTTCATCTTAATCATGGCATTTATCAAACCCGCGATCACAAACCTAAACAAAAAGCTACTTTTAAAACTTCAAGCTTTTTCACGGCAATCTAGTTGCAATTCCTCAATCTAAATTTGAGGCACTTTGTAGTGAACAAATCCTTGCGTCTCATGAAATCTGTGACATGTTTTTAACGGTGCCAATCAACTTCATTAATGAACCCTCTTAGTGAGCCCCATTCCATTCTTGATCCCGGACTCTCGGAGGAAGAGGTCAAAGAAATGCAAAGGAAATTCTTTGAAGAACAACAGAGACTGATCCAGATGGAGCAAGAGAAACGGGAACAAGAGATTGCGGAAGCTGAGAGGAGACGTGATGAAATCCGCCAAAGGATTGAAGAGGAGAAAAGAGCGGTAGCTGCGGCCAAAGAGGCTGAACAAAGGGAAAAAGAAAGAAAAGAGAGGGAAATTCAAGAACAACTGGAAAGAGAACAACGCAAAGCTGAACCAAACAACCAAGGTAAGTAAGTGTTACTATTGAGATTTTTAGTATTAATTCCATTCGTAATGTTCAGAGCAATTTTAGTTTTATGGATAGTTTTTGGAACTTTTGTCTAGTTTTGGGTGTTGATTTGATCGAACATCTTAGAACCAAACAATGTTCATCTGATCATGACTTAAACAATGCCAAATATCTTTCAAACATATAACGTCAAAAAAAAACATTTGATTTCCATGCGTGCTTAAATTGGTCATTAGTCAGTTTTAAGTTTTGTTTTAGTTGTCATTTTTGGGGGATGAAGCACTTTGCCAACAATGGTCAAGATTCTCTGTTCAATATTGACCCAATAGACCTTGGCCACTCATGAAGATCTGTCAATTAAACAAATCTGCTGACAAAAGAGAACCTTAAGATTTCTTGAATTAATGAAAACTAAAAAACAATTATATGCGTGGAAACTTGGAGTGGGCAAATATACTTCAAAAAGTTCATTCAAACACGTTAACGATGTTCAATTTCAAGGTCAACTAACAGGGTCTGGAATGAGTGATCCTGGATTCTTTTGAAGGAAAGCTCAGGACACTTTTTCTTCCTTCTCAAATGTCCATTTGGACACTTTGCTCTCACAGATTAGGAGCTCTTAAACAACATTGTTTGTCTTTGTGGGTGCCTGAAAGCACTTTTCTTCTTCAACAACTGCCATTTTCGAATCATATTTTTCCAGAGCAATCAGATCCTTCTCCGTCTCAAGAAGATTTGGATAATCAACTTGTGGCTCAACTTGTTGGAGCATTGCAGGTAAGCACTCATTTGTTAGATCTATTACAGCTATCAAGATCAAAACAAACTTGTTTCATAACAGGCTAGTATGGAGGAAAATGGCCATTCCAAAGGCTACGAACCTTCTCCAGATGAACTGATTGATGTACTCAAGAACCTTGAGAATCTTGCCGCAAGTAATCCTGCCTTGTACAAAGCCATTGTCGATCAAATCAAAGGTGAACAATAATCTAAAGAAAGTTTACCAAAATCTCCGATTTGTTGACGGTCCATATTTTAGGGAACCAACCCAAACACAAACCAGTGCAAAATGGGGTAGACTTGGATGAGGAAGAACCACTGGAAGAAGAAATAAATGGAACTCTTCACGAAGAGAAGGTAGGTAATCTGCGACTCCACAATCCCAATGAAAGATGAAATCTCTTAATTTAACATTTCTACAGAACATCTTGGAAGATGAATCAAATGGGGTTCACAATGATGAGCCTATTAATGAGGAAAAGCCACACGCTGAGGTGCCCAAAGAGCACCAAAACAAGATAGGTAAGACTTGAATCATTGATTGCAGGCTCCATTGACGTCACTATGAGGCGTGCAGAATGTGAGCTTGAACCGCTTGATGTCAGCGCCTCTTGTGGTAAGATTAGACAAAGTTTATAGATGGTAATTCTTATTGCCTCCCTGAGGCAAACGAATTTCCCAAAATGGTGGGCCATTTTAATAACAAAATGGCACAAGAAAGACATTGCCATCACGCAAATAGTGAAAAATACGGGAGTTTTACCACAGCGTGGCATTTAAAACTTCAATCTGAGATAGAGACACCATGTCTCTATATGATCACAAGCGGCACTAACCTGAACGGTTCAAGCAGACTTTTTGCACGGTTTAAATTGTACTCTCAAAATAAGTAGAAGGCTGATCAAAGGGCTGCACAAATAATGCAACTAAAATCGCAAAAAATGCATAAAAAAGAGCACCCAAAAATAGTGAAAAATGCAACAAGAAAGTGGAAAAAGAGGAAGCAGCTGAGGAACATTTGGACTATTCTGAATTTACATCATATACGTACAGATACTTTTGTAAAAAATCTTTGTTGTGGAAGAAAAGAATTAACAAAAGCGTTTCAAACGTCATAAACTTCGATCATTAGTTAAATAAATCAAAACTAAGGTCCATAAACACCATAGGAGCATTTATTGCTCTTGTTTTTTTCATTAAAAAATATCATATAAAAATGGTTCTAAATTAAATTGTTGCTGGTGTAAAACTTTGCGTTTTAGGTCTAAACCGCCTGTAATTGGAACATTTTTCTTTTCACATTTTCATTATTTAACAGAAAAACAATTGGCAAAATTTGAAATACAAATTTCAAAGAGAAATTTAAAACTTTAAAGTAAGCAGTTTTCTGACAAGGTTGAATGAATAAAACATAAAAATGGCAGAAAAATGAACCAAATTTCGATGAAAACGGTAAAAATGCAAAAATAACTTCCATTTTCATGCAATATTTAACCCTCCTGATAAACCGAAATGTGTTTGTTAAGAAGGATTGGAGAAGAGTTATGTCCTAGAAATATATTGTTCACCTTATTATCGTTAGTTTAACTTTGAATGGGATTTGTGAGACAATCTCATGCAAATACGAAATATGTTGGGCAGATTTGGATACATTCTCAGTTTGTTTTAAGCAAAATGTTCATAGATTTCATTTTTAACTTTACACAAGGCAAAACAATTCAACCCTAAAAAATATGATACAAGTCGAAAACCAAAATTCAACTTCGATCCACCCCATTTTGAAGGGGCTGTCTGAGGAATATGACTTTTAAAGTCAGCCCCTTGTGGACGTTTTTGATTAGACCCATTTTTAACAGCATTTGTTGTTCTTCCATCTAATACCAGGTCATTTTATCTACGCTTTTGAAAACATTTTAAAAGGATAAAATCAGCCGTTTTAAATTTCATAAATTCTACAGCGACTAGGAACGAGAGTTTGATTACCAATAACCCCTATTAGTGTTTTATCATTGCTGAGCTCCAAGAAAGAAAATATATTAACAATTTTTATATGATATTATGATATCTATGAGGCTCAACCCTCCGACCATAGCACCAACACTCCAAAAAAAATTTAAAAAAAAAATCTAACTACTAATTACTCGGTAGAACGGGAAGTGATCCCACCCTTTGAGCCCGAACCTCTCCCAAAAGTTGATCCCATACCAGAGGGCCTAATGAAGGATCAAAAGAGTGCCCAGAATGGCCCTGAGCGCCAGAATCAGCCGGTTGTGAATCGAAGACCCGATGTCGTCAACGGACAAGACGAGAATGGGTCCGCGGGTCTTTATCCAAAACCTATGGACGATTATGGTAAGGAAGATCTTTGATAAGGATGGGCCATATCAAAACTTCAGTCGAACACAATTTGCTGATAATTCATAACATACAGATTACCCTTGGGCGGGATCCTTGAAGCCCGTGTCGAATGAAGTCTTCGCCAAAGAACGTAAGAAGAAGAGAGGTAAAGGTCAACAAGATCTTAAGTATAACCTGCCAAAAAAAGCCCATTTTATGGTTCTTTTGCATTCTTCAGATGGAGATGACGATCCTGGACCATGCCCATGGGCTGGTTCACTCCGTCCAGTGAGGGATAACAAGCGCAACCGGAATCAAAGAAGAAGCCGACACGGTAATTTCTAACTTTTTTTTGGGACAAACTTTATCCATGATGTGCGAACTTGAATTGAAACACAATGTCATTAAAAACTGATTTTGGAAAGAGTGATTTGTGACGTGAGGCTCGTTCATGTGTAAGAAGCAGTGTTGCCAGAAATCTTAGAAACCTTCATTTCAAGCAAAAAACTGCCACTCAGTACCAGGATCAATTAGAAGTAAAGTGTTTACTTGGAACAGCATGAATGTAGACTATTATAGAGGTCAAGTTGACAAGCTTAGAATAAACAACCAGAGCATCATATTAAACGAAAAATCTGCTGAAAGATGTTTAGTGTTCATCGCTAATCTGTAAAGGATTGTTAATGAAAATAGACCAAGAAGTTTTTCGTAAAAGTATCGCAAGAACTCCAAAAAGTGCAAATGTTTTAATCGGAAATCTTTCTTTATATGGGTTTGAAATGTAAAGTATAGAGTCATTTAAGCGCAACCAGTGAAATGGAAAAGACGTGCAACCTTTGCGCTTGAGTACACGAAATTTCTGTTTTTACTTATCCAATGTACATTGAGAAGTTCGAAAATAGGTCAAACTTTTGTGTAATGCTGCTATTGCGGGAGCTATATTAGTAAGGTGACCTCCCACTCTTATGTATTATGACTTCCCAGTCAGGTGTTCGTAAAAGGACCGTATAGGACAAACCAAGAAGCACTGGAATCATGGAGTAGGAGGCTAGCAATGAGAATAATGATTTCAAGTAAGAACAATTCAATAACGTTCTACTGCAAATGAGACCTTGCATAATTTGACAAGAATACGTTTTTCAATTTTCAGCCCAATCGAACGTCGGAGACAAAAGTTATGCTCACTCAAAGTTCAGTGCAAATCCTACCGAGAATGAATGAACTAGCCCTTTTGTGGAATCGTTTTACCATAAAAGGGCGAGTTCATTCATTCTATGCTCTCTTCAGTACATAACTTTTCACTCCGGCATTCGATTGGGCTGAAATTTGAAATACGTGTTCTTCTCAATGCAAGCCAGGTCTCATTTGCAGAAGAACGCAAATGGTTTGTTTCTACTGGAAATCATAATTCTCATTTCTAGCCTCCCACTCCATGATTTCCATGCTTCTTCGACAAACAAAACAAGTTCCCTCACGTTTGAGTTTGCGATTGTATTTCAAGAAAAAGTTATTCTTTGGCTTGATACAAGGTACAAAGCTCGGGAATTTTCAACCATCCTTGCCAAGTTTGCTGGACTCCAATACATCCCTAACCATTTGACCCCAAGAATCTCTAACTGAATTCGTCCGACCCCACTTCTCCATTGTCTTTTCAGAGGACGAAATGGATGGAAAAGCTCCTTGGGCCGGTTCCCTTCGACATGTTCATAATCCACCTCAAAGCACGTTCCACAAACTTCCAGTGACCCAGTTCAAACGCTATCCAGATGAAGATGCACCCAACCCTTATCAAGGACATCGAAGTTGGATCAAATTGAATGATGATGAAAAACAATCTTATGCTATAACATTTGATTTACTTTCCTTTTAGTCAACGAGTTACAGAGGAAGGAAGAGGAAGAGAGATTAGAAAGGATCACGAGCAAAATTCGGGAAAGGAAGACCGTATCCAACTCGCTCTTGAAAGTGTTAATGCCGTAAGATTTTATTGCTTCAAAAGTCAATCCGTTCCTTAACCGAGGTACTCTTCGTAGGAAACTGCTCGCTGAACATAGTTCCAAATATGAGCCTTTGGCAGAAGACGAATCCATGAACATCATGCAAGAGATTCTTGCCATGAAAATTGGTCTTCGTTCTGATCAGGTGAGGCAATTTGATATTGGATGGCAATAATTATCTATCATATTGAGCTCCATGTAACATATTATTGGTTTTCTTAGTGAAAGAGTATATTAGTTAGTACTTAAATCATCAATTAAAAGAAGATGACGGCAACAAACCTTAGCAAATTTCCTTCTGTCGGTTGTAAGAAAATGATAAGATGCATGAAAAGTGTCAATTACGTTAATAATTTACCCTGAGGAGCACATCTGAACTTGAATAAAGTTGACTTAATTTGTAAAAAGATCATTTGGTTAACCTTTTGAAAGATTGAAATTTTCAAAAAAACGTGATTTTTTTCAACGTTCCATTTAGTAAAATGTAGTGATTTTTATTCTTCATGATAATGAGCATATAATAACAATGAATGAACATGTCAGATCAAACTGAAATACCACAATTATGTGTTAAAGTTAATGAAACTAAAAGCAAATGGCTGCACTTGACACGCTTGAAATTTTTACATTTAATGAGATCGGTGGAATCAAGAGCTAAATGAGTGAAGAGGTAGTTGAATTTACCATTCTCATTTTAAAGTAATGTGTCGCAAACTTTACTTTTTATCACGCAGCCTCGAATATGAATGTGACTAGGAAATGGCAACTTCGTACTTTCTTTCATTCCTTATCCAATGCTAATCGGCTCATTTCGATTTGGAATTCACACGAACTGACATTTTGCAGAACATTGAAGATAACGAAGAGGCCGAGCAAATGATTAGAGCAATCACTCATGGGGAGATCTCCAAGGATGTTTACAGTCAGATGGCCGATGATCTGGAGAACGCACATCAAAAGAGAAAACAAGGACAAGACTCCAACAACGTGAACATCAACAAGACCTCCAAGAGAGTGGGCAATGCATCCAAGCCTCAAATCGAGATGGAGGATGTAGACCTGTAGAATAATAAGGCTGTTACCATATCGAATGTTATATTTACATCAAACATGAATAACTTTCAAAAATAAAAATAAACCGCCCTGAAGAGTTTCTGAAATATGCATTTAATCTTTTCGGTTAAAAAAAATCTTCTTTTGCGAGTTTTATTCAACAAACCAAAAAAGGAATTTGATGCGGTATTCATCAACATTTCTGTTCAACTCTCAATTGCATAGGAAATCTTTATCTTAAATTTGCAAAAGGAGCAATTTATTAAAAATCATTAATGGAGAGAAAAGATCGCAAATCAAAATACGGCTATCAAAAGAGAGCCATTGCAAAAGAGAGCTGAAACAAAATAGCGCTACGTCAAAACCAAGGCGGACTCCCTTCAGCCAATCAAAAAGTAATAACATTTAGAGCCTGTTCAAATCAAGCTATTTTCAATTTTTTATTTTGCTTAAGAAGAGATAAAGCTTTCATGCAAATCAGATTTGCAGAGTTTCTATTTAGCTTGAATTTAATTGTCAATGCACGTAAGAGGCAACATTTTGGTCGGCCACGGAATTTAGTCACACTTTCGTAATTTAGGAGAACGCAATCAAGCACCTTCTTTCATTTAACACCAGACCTGTGTCACTTACTTTTCAAAAGTAATTGAATTACATTTAAATACATTTCAATTACACTACTTTTCAAACCCAAGTGGAATTCCTTTCCTTTTAAGTGCAAAATATGTAAAAAAAAACATACAAACCTTTTGAATTTTGGTTGATTCGATTCACATGCTGAAATATAGTGGAAAACCTGCGAAAATTGTATTCCCAGAACTTCTTATGTGGGTGAAAATGGGTAATTTGTGATTGAAAAACGTCAATTACATTGGATCAAATGTAATTCATTACAACTACTTTGATCTCAGATGTAATTAATTACAATTACAATTGCTTTGATCTCAGATGTAATTAATTACAATTACAATTGCTTTGATCTCAGATGTAATTAATCACAATTACAATTACTTTGATCTCAGATGTAATTAATTACAATTACTTTGATCTCAGATGTAATTAATTACAATTACTTTGATCTCAGATGTAATTAATTACAATTACTTTGATCTCAGATGTAATTAATTTTAATTACTTTGATCTCAGATGTAATTAATTACAATTACTTTGATCTCAGATGTAATTAATTACAATTACTTTGATCTCAGATGTAATTAATTACAATTACTTTGATCTCAGATGTAATTAATTACAATTACTTTGATCTCAGATGTAATAAATAATAATTACTTCGAAATGTGATTGCAATTACGTAATTGTAATTTCAATCACAATTACAACACAGGTCTGTTCAAAACTATGTCCCTATAATAGTAACTAGCTTCATGTGCTAAAGTGTAAGTTCCCGGGCAATTATTATATTCATTTGTTCTCTCAACAGTTAATACATTGATTGCACACCCCTATCATTGTCGGACCAATTCAATCCTTATGTTATCTGACGATTAATTTTGGTCAACAATGTACATCTGAGTGTTTGAATTGCATAAATTTCTTGAAAACAAAAAAGAGGCATTAAATAATGTCTCCTTAAAATTTGAAATGCTGTTTGGTATGTTCAAGAAATTTGGAAATGAACGTTAACATCTAAAGGAAAAGGTTACAATACAGGCCTTTTCAATCCAATGAAGTGTCTTCGAAGACCGGGCTCTAAAAAATGATCATATTCTCACTCCTTACGTCACTTTCTCAAAACACGAAAAGCTCACATCACCACTTCAATTTGAGACTTTCTTATACTTTGCCTCAGCTGTTTTCCCTCAAGAGCATTCATAATCCCGCAAGGCCCATGTGCAGATCCGTCGAGAATGGCCTTCAGACAAAAAAGGCTAAGCGGGAATATCAAATCAAATAAAAGATTATCCGAAACATTTCAAAATGAGGCAAAGCATTGATTAAACGGATTAATCCACAATCGTGGCGATGCATTTCACAGTTTCAACTTACGAGGGTCAGGACTTCATCGCGCGGATGGATGCTTCAGAAGAAGCTTTCTACTAGGAACGAGATCGTCCCCTAGGTGAAAGGAGGAATCGTTTCTCAGGCAAGAAAAGCAAGGTCTGTCTGTCTCCCTTTCCCCATGAACAGTTAACAACTCTTGCACGGTGTGTTGCTCAACCCAACATCGAAGAAGGTAAGGTAACTCCAACTATTTTTACATCTCAACGAAACTTATGAATCAAAGTTCTAGCTGACATGCCTCCTCCACCACCACCTCCTCCGCCTCCGCCTCCAGGGGGAGGGGCGGGTCGAGCCCCTCCCCCACCACCACCTCCTCCCTCTATGAAAGTAATTCCCTCCGGACTCCCTCCAAAGGCCATTGACGATCCTCATCGGAACGCACTCATGGCCAATATTCGAACCTCTGGAGGCAAACGGGGTCTCCGACCAGTTCCAAGAAGGGAAAAACGGGTCTCCAATTTTATAGAAACACTGAAGATGGAGGCCCAACAAGAACAACAAGCATCCCAAGGTGTCACTCTTTCTGTCGCTCCATCGAAATCAGCCCAAAAGGCCAAGCAAGAAAAACCGGTCAATCGGGCAACTATCCGAGAATCGGACCAATCACCTTTGCCCAAAAGAGCGGCCTTTTCAAGTGACAGTGTTTGTGATATGTCGACATTCCAACTCCCTCCAAAGACCACGGACGATGAGTTGAATGCACTTCTCAGTGAGATCGACAAGGAGATATCTTTGGACCCGGAGTTGGCGGAAGATTTGCTTGACATTCTTGAAGACGACGACGAAGAAATGCCGGATTCCAGAAGGCAGCTTGAAAATAAAAGAGATGATGAAGAGATAAAGGTCATGATGGAGATGCTTGAAAATGCAGAAAAACAAATTGGCCAAGGAGATGAAAAAGAGTTGTTGGATTTAATCGAGAACCTTGAGCCGGGGGACTCGCTTAATCTAGAAAAGGGCAACCAAGCCATGCCAGAAGAAGGCGAAGAACCAGAGCCCAAACTTAAAAAGAAATTCATTCCCAAGGGTGGTGTTTCCCTATTTGGCGATGTCGACCTTTTTGCGGGAAAAACGCCGTTTGGGGGAATCATTCCTAAACCCAAAGTTAAAGACGTCGAAGAAAAGGATGACAAATTAGACAGAAAAGCTTTTCAGCCGCTCATGAACCGCATAAGTACCATCTCAACGAGGTGTGAAGAAATGGTTGAGAAGCCAGTGTCATTTGATGAAGCCCCGTCAAAAAATCACGTCATTTCATCACAGACAAAAAATAGAGCTGCTCGTCCGACAAGACGCCCTCCGACAAAGCACAAGCCACAAAAAGACGTAGTAGATAATCAAGTTGACAAAGAAAACACCATTGGTAAGTTAAACGGGCATCAAAGTGTTAGTGAAGACTGGGAAATGAGCTTAGGTGAAGTGGAAAAGTCTCAAACTCATGACACATTCGTCAGCACTAGTCACGTAAGTCGTGGGGAAGCCGAGAGGCTATTTTCCTCTAGCAGCAAAATTCACTCAAATAAAAGGACTCCATTAACATGTCACCAAAGTGTTCTTAGTCAAAATGAATCAAGGCAGAAACAATCGGATCCAAAATCGCGGATCAAAACCATTGGCCATGAACAAGACAAAAGTAATGTGCAGAGGGAGACAATTCAATCGAATGAGAGCCTCTATCAGTTGGATGAAAATGCAAAACAAAATGAAAGTGACGTTTCAATTGAGGAAAAAGCAAAGCAAGTCTCATCAAATTTGACACAAATCTGTAGTGAGGAGATCCAAATGTCTGAAAATTGGGAGGCACGGAGCAAAACACTAATCAGTGGAAAAGAATTCAACAATAGCAGAACAGAACGACAAGAAACAAAACTAACCCTTAGGCCGCCCAAGGATGAGGTAGAGAAGGTTACCATGGGAGAGAGGGAAAGGGAGACCAAGGAAATGGACAACAAATCCAAAGAGGAGAATGTGAGAGTGGACAAGACGCAGGCTGAAAGGTGGGCAAAAGTACCAGAAGAAACAATATCACAAGAAGACCCTCTGAGGAGGGCAAAAGAAGACGAAAAACAATTGGCTAAGGAAAAGGCTAAAAAATTGGCCAAGGAAGAAGCTGAGATATCGGACAAAGAAGAGGCAGAAAGGAAAACCAAACAAGAGACTGAGAGGAAAGCGAAGGAGGAGTCTGAGAGGAAAGCAAAGGAAGAGGCTGAGAGATTGGCCAGGGAAGACGCTGAGAGATTGGCCAGGGAAGAGGCTGAGAGATTT
>CM021312.1:3889213-3912008 GCA_010645155.1 Tigriopus japonicus | reverse complement strand
CAAAGAAGAAGCTGAGAAGGATTCGGAAGAACAAGTTGGTGAAGAAGTGGCTTGTTCCTTAAGGGCACAGCCTGTAGGGGAATCGAGTGAAGATGTTGAAAATATCGAGGAGAATGCTGTTATGATCAAAGAAAGTCCTTTTGAAGAATCAATTTCACCCTTGGGAAAGGAAAATTCGTTTAGCTCGCCGGAGGACGTGCAATTGAAATCAAAAAATGAAGATGACAAACGGAAAGAAAGAAGCAGGCAGCTCAGAGAAGCCGAGAACTTCAGGAAAGACATTGCATATGAAAGAAATGTCAGAGAGCAAGAAGATATCCACAAGGCTCAGCTCCAGGAGGAACGTAGATTGGCTTTTGAAAAGCAGAAGATAGAAGAAAAACGACAATTAATGAAAGAACAAGCTGAAGTCGAAAGTCTAGCCCGAAAGAAACGTGAGGAAGAGCGAATTGCCTTAGAGGAAAAGCTTAGGTTGAAAAGAGAGCGGGAAGAAAAGGAACGCCTAGCTGAGCAATTGCGATACGACCAAGACTTAAAGGCTGAGAAGGGTAGGCTACGCGACCTTTCCCGGAAGCGTGGAGAGGACGAGGAGTACAAGATTCAACAACTTTTGGAGCAAACCAAGCGACGAGAGGCAAAGCTTAGAGATCTCTTACAAGGGTCCGAACCAACCAAGGTGATTGACCCAACTCAAAATGAAAACAAAGTTTCACAATCGGACTTCGAAAAGGCTCGAGCCGAAAGGATTGCCCGGAGGAAGCTCATTGAAGCAGAGATGAACTCTTGTAACTCCACTGAAGTGAAACCTGTATCTGATCCAGGCACTCAACAATCAATTGCTCTTGATGCAGACAGGAAGCGCTTTCATAATCCGTCTTTGGAGAGGAAGAAGGCTGAAGATCAAGCCATTTTGGACCAAATCAGGGAAACTAAGAGAATTGCCGATCGAACCAAAAGCTTGAGTGAACAAGTAGCTCGAGAAGCAAGTAATGAAGTGTCTGGCCCACAAAAGATCTATGAACCAGTTTTCCCTCCTTATGCTCGATCCCCTAGGTCCAGATTGTCTCTTTACACCTCCTCGGCTCAAGCGTCAGAGGGACAGGAAGCTGTGCAAGAGGCTCCTTCTATGAGCACTCCAGTGTCTCCAGATCAACTCCTTCAAAAGTTGAATTATGATGAGAACAAACGCAAGGCTGAGTACGATTCGGTGAGGGGCACTCGGTCGCCAAGAAAGGTACAGATTCATACATGTCATGAATGTTTTGTCCGTAACCAAACGCTCACCCAATGCAAGGACATGGGAGGGAGGCGATGGATCCACGTGTCTAACACCATTTTGGCTGTCGAGGTTGTTGTGGTAAATGTTGTGACGTCCAAATACAAATGAACTTTACCTTCCTCCTTTCCCCAAAAGCTCTTTATTCGGAAAACGAGATCATGGCAAATTTATCTTTTTCAGGGTTCAAGCTCTGCCGGTTCTGCGTCATCGCGTAGATCCTCGGGGGAAGTGGATCTGATCCGGGGACAAATCGATCGATTACATAATAATTCCAGCACCTTGGTCAAGACGGCTTCTTATGACAGACCCACTGTTCCCATGACCACTTCGCAATCTGCTCTAATGCCATCGAGTAATCGGCAACGCATCAGGGATCTTTTGGATAAGCAAAGAGACCATGATGCCATCCAATCTGAGGAAGAGAGCAAGCAATCGACAGCCTTCAAACCTAACACTGAGAGGTTACTTTGGGTATTCCGATGACACGGCCTCCTATTTTTTCTTTCTTAGAATTTTTTATATTATCTTGTCCTGCATCATGCTAGAAGTCTAATAAATTATTGCATGAGTCTTCCATCGTTGACTACCTGAGACTTAAATGCTCGTCAACAAATCAAGACAGATGTGGATATGAGCTTGCCGCGGGGATTTCCTTCCCAAGAATTGTTTACCGTTTGCACTGAGTTCTAATCTTTTCTCAGTCAAAAATATCCTGGGCTTTCTCAAGAATGAGCCCTGATTTATCCATCCCCCACATCTCAAAGATGACTCACGATCCCATTTGACAATGTCCTCTAGGATCATTTTTCTACACTATGTGGACTTTCTACTAATTTTGCCCATTCCTCTGGGACGCTGACAAAGAGTGGAGGATATGTACTTTCATGAAAAATATCACAAAACAATGAGAGACTCAAAAACAGGCATTAGCTTATCCCCTGTGTAATCGCCATCCTTTCTTATTCATATATATACTGAAAAAAAGTTTTTGAAGATGATAAAAGAAAAAGGATATATCAAAAAATATATAACTGGTAATACTTCAACTTTTTGCTAATTCATCCCATCCTGCAGCATCATTTCTGCAATACGTGTCTAAAGCTTTGTGATTGTGAAAGTTAAGTTACTACAGAATCGATTATTGTTGACAATCCTGGTTTGGAGTTCCAATGTAATTTCAAGACACCAATTAGCAAAATTCTTGCTCCCTCTTTGATAGCATTAGGCCAAAAATTAAAGCAATTTATCTTAAAACAACAAAGTTTTAGGTATCAAACCCTTGTCCGCCTTGTCAACCTTTTCCACAAGTCATGAGAGCATTACGGCATGTAAAGGCTAGATTTGCCCTAACTCTCAAGCCTACGTTTCGACATCCACCCACCCCGCGCGTTTTTTGGCCTTGTTCCTTTACTCCCAATCCCCTCCTACTGCACTTAAAAGTGCGCTCCAGGATTCCCTACCCGTCATTCGAAGCAGAAAACCCGTCAAGATCTTCGTTTTCCTCCACGGACTCCTCAAGCATATCAGCTGTTGTTCCGCTCTCTCTCTCACTCATTCAGGGTGACGGCAAGCTTGTCTGCCTGAGGAACTCCCTAACCAGAGATCTCAGAAAGGGAACAAGGAGCAGGAATTCTGCTCTAAGAAGGGGCGAAAAGTGTGTTAATTGTTTGATCTTGTTGAGTTCTTTTCGGTGAAAATGGTTCAGACAGTGAAAATTGGCTTGGCCAGGACCGACCGACAACCATGGGGTTTCCGATTGCACGGGGGTGCCGAATACGGATCCCCGTTGGTGATTCAGAAAGTAAGCAACTTCATTAGTATGCTATTTCTATTAAAAGCAATTTGCATGTTTTTTGCTTGATGGCATGTTCATTCACGTTCTGATGCAGTAATTTGATAAGAAACCGCCCTTCATGGATTGCAAATTGAAATTTGACGCTTGGCTATTTTTTTCACGGGGTAACCGAGGCGAAATTGTGACTTGCGTTGACAGATTAGAGCTGAAATTTCAAGGCCTTTTTGGACTTTTTCCCATATGGAAAAGGTCAACTGTCCACTATCCGATCGGTTTTCATTCACTTTGGCCAGACAAACTGTATTCACATGAACAGAGAGGTAGTAGGTGTAGCATGTTGAGCATACAAAAAAGCAGGCGTTACCGTTTTCGACTTCAGGGGATTTGGACCGGTGCCAAATCGGCTTACTATCACCACTACGATGACTTGATATAGTAGTTCTACTACTACAACTGCTATTTCTTCTACAATGAACCTGCATATGCGATTGGCCTCTAGACCTACTTGAAGTTGTTGGACAACAAGGTCATCTTCAAAATTAGACGTTTCTTGTCAACTACGAACAAGTACTGTATTTACCTTGTTCAAATCAAAACCGAAGAAACCGGAAGCTCGACAGGGCATTCTTATGACATGACTCAGCCAATGACTATTAGCAAGTGGAATGTAACAACCCTTTAATCCATTAGTACCTCTAACAAGTGGCTTTTTAATGCCAAAATTAATTACTTCAGGCCCATTTGCAAGCTCGGGCAGTAAGTCTGCTTGGGATGATGAAAATGTCAGATTTACAAATCTGGTCTATTTTATACCTTCTAGGTGAATGACAAGTCCATCAGTGAACACGCCGGTTTAAAAGCAGGTGATGTGGTGATTGCTGTGAATGGCAACGACGTCACGCATTGCCGCCACAAGGAAGCCCAAGATATGATCTTGAGATGTGGAAACAACTTCACCCTCTCCGTTCAAAGGTAGCCAACGACTGAGTCAATAAGATCATCATCAAAAATGCCTTGTTGTCGACTAAATTCACGCAGAAAAACGACATAAAAGTCGTGGCAAGGTGTGATTCTTTGATGACTGAGAATGTGTTTAACACGTTTGAAGCACTTTCACAGAGAAATGTTTTGCACTGTGCAAAAGAAACAAACATATGTAATATCATAACTGTTTTCAAAGGAATCATGGCAAAGAAGCCATCCATTATTTTGAGTGAAGTTGCTCTAAAATTAGGCCAATATCTTGAGTTGCTCTGTGACGGTTTCGGTATTAGAATGGTTAGCATTTTCTTGGCTGATCCGCTTTTAACCAAATCAAGAACTTTGAAGCAATTTCAACACTATTTTCTCTTGACTGTATAAACCAAACAATAACATATGCAAGGTTTTACAAGAAAAATCGAGAACATATAAGTCTCGTTTTGTCTCCATTTATCTGTGACAACATAACGCAGTATTCCGTTCCTTATTTATTTGCCATAAAGACGATTAAATAGTTAAGTAATTTTATTCAGTGAAGTGTCGACCAAAAGAAGGTTTGGAGTGCTTAAAGGCTTTGGAATTGCATGTTTTGTATCAGTTGTTATTTGAGGTTTAACAATGGATGAGTGTAATCGAACGAATTCAGCTGTGGATTCTGGGGCCAAAATGACTAGGGATGGGTCAGAACTAGGTTCTGACATTTCATAGTTTTAGTTAGTTATGTGAGGAATAAAGTCTTATTTGAATTGATTTTCAAAATTTCTCAATTTCTCCAACCATCTAATGAAGGGTTTCTTCAACTTTTTTGAGCCAGGGCCCCCTTAGCGCTTCTTGAGAAGCCCCCTTAAATCCAACTATCCTAAAAAACATGTTTTAGATTCAAAAACCAACCCAACTGTTATTGATCAAACCAAAAGTCATATGTTTTGTGTTTGGGGAAGCATACTTCAAGCATGATTCATTAATTGACTTCCACCTTTTTGGGCCTCTTTAACACTCTTACACCTTTAAATAACGGCAAATGAAAGATAGATTTTATGAAAGAGATGTTGAGCAATGACGAGATATATTATGCCCTAACAAGCTAAAAATGCTTGAAGTTAGCATTGGAAGCATGCTTGTAGGGTCCAATGTGTGTATCAATCGTACCATGATGTAAACAAAACATACGAGCTAGAAAGCGTTGCCGATGTTTTGACCCAAAACACAGCCAAAAAGTTGTCTGAATCGCATCCTTACCAACATCATTATCTTATTATTCTTTTTTCATTAGTCATTTGACCTACATATTACTCCATTACCAAGGGAATTTCAATATGAACTATGAACACGCTTTTGAAGTTAGCAGTGTTTGTATTCGGTTTTGCTCAAGAGTCCTTTTGGTCCACCACTCATATTAATCACCGTTGTTCTTACAGAGGAGGATTGTTCCAAGAAGCCATTAAATCCCAATTGGCTGCTTCCCATCACTCAACACGTGTGCCATCGCCCCAACCACCCATAATCTCTCAAACCGTAAGATGATCTGATTATTCATAGATTGCGGATAAAAGGGAAAATTTGGACGAAAATATTTGTGTTCATATTGAAATGCCACAATTTTGGTCATTTTTGAAGGTTAGCTCGAAGAAAAAAAACAGTTTTTGGCTTGGCTCACGAAAAAAAGCATGAAGGTCATGAAAAATTTGGAACAGCTTGTCCAACTGGATCGAAAAGGTGTTTGCACAATTTTTTATTCTAAGCAATTACGGAGGTGAATCAATTACGTGTAGGGAGCGTATAAAATATTTTTCACTAAAATTTTACATTCTTAACCAGTTTTCTATTTTTGACAATTTTAATATATTTCGTGATTTTTAAACAATTTTCTAACAATGTGACAGTTTTTTGTGAATGTTTTGCTCTTTTTTTACTTTTTTTTGAGTCTGTTGTCTTGAATATTCACTCCTTCACAAACAATCCTTTAAATGTTCAAAATATGATTGCTGCAAAACTATGTTGGGGTAAAAAGACCCCAATTTACACCAAATATTACCCAACATTTTCTCTTTTTCCTGACTATTTCGGTACTTTTCAACTATTTCACCAATTTTGTCAGAACCACTGTTATTACCTTTTTTCTCGAACTTTTATTTTCACTTTTAATGCAACCACAGCTTGAACAATAACAAATCTAGACGTAATTTAGACGTAAAGATATAGTTACAAATAATTTCAATTATAGTTGTTTTTCAAGTGATTCTTCATAAGCCATCCGTTTTATTGCTCAGGATCATGGTCATGCTCCATTGCCCACTCAAAGTGGAGGAGCAGGAAGTGGGTTCACCACGGTTCCCCACGCTCAGCCCAAAATGGCGTCATATAATAGCCCCCATAAACTATATTCCGAAGAAACTATGAAGGAGATGGCAACTCACAACCCGGATCAATTGACTCAAGGCGTCAAGAGGTAAAGTGATGAAGTTTTTTTTTCTTTTTCCCAAGGAGAGATAATAGTAAAATATAAACGTCTTCCAGCATGGGTTTTAATAAAAAGGCTGAAAAGTCCCTTCAGGATGTGACCGCCAATTCTCAAGTTCTTCGAGCTCTTCAAGAGGAAGAATCTGGGCATGGGCCCTCTTTTGGAGTGGCTGGTATGAGTGAGCTTCAAGAGGACCGGCAGCGACATCCCAGTAAGTGATTCTTGGGCGGTGGAAGTAGTTTGGACTTTTCGGGTTCTTGATCCGTCTTCTTCTAGATTTTCCTTATTTTGACCCTTCTTCACACCCCTTGAAACCCTTCAACCAGCCTTCTCATACTCCCGGTCACCAGAGCGCAAGCTTCAGGTTGTTGCAACGTGCTCTAGAGACTGACACGAACAATAATTGTGATCATGAACCAGACCACACCTTTCAGCCTCAACATGCACCTAGACCAGGTATTCTACCGTACACTGCATGGGACGCCTATTCTCCTTCATCTAACCAAAGCAACGACTGACTTGCCATATGGATGTCGGACGACCGACCGCGCAAGTGGTAAAACAGTACAATGGACGGTTTCCTGGCCATAGACTGCTAACCAGTCTATTGTATTGTTTTACCCTCCATGCGGACGGTCTCTATTAGAAACTATTGAATATAATCAACCTCCAAACATGTTTCAGATGAAGCCCCGGCATCCGTGTTCAGAGCTGGGGGCATGAACCGGGCCCCTCAAGAACAACCACGTGCTCCATGGCAGAGGCCTCTTCAATCACCTGGGCCTGCACAAGCCTATCACCCGCAGCAGCCGGTAAATTGAGTAGTTTTTACCACGTGTTCTTTTTTGTTACAACTAGATACCGCTATTGAGTGGACTTGGTCGAAAAATAAGCAAGAAAAAGTGATAATGACATGAAAGGAACATTTCTCACCATTTTGGTTTAATGCATATTTTTAAAGGCAACTTAACATCGAATTTGAAAGTGATTTTGATCCAATTTGGCTTACTGTAAATTGTCCACCTTCTTATTTTACGTGCCATTGCCAGTCAATGCCTCATTGTGACCTCCATTGTAGGCAAGTGCTTGGAACACGTCCCTTAATGCCAATAAGGCAGGAGCAGCTTCAAATGCCGAGGATTTCACGAAACAATTCATGGCTGATCTTCATCAGCCTCCTCAACCTGAACCAGAAAGGGGTAAACTTGTGGTTCATTTCACTTTGAGACATGTTGTTGCAGAGCTGTCTTTAACTTGTAGCGTTTGAATCTCCCATTCCCCGCCCATCGTCAGGAATGAGATCCACACCAACGGTTAACTTCAGGACGCAATCTCCAATGAGGACACAATCGCCTGCCCAACACCAAATAAAGAATCAATCGCCAATGAGGCAGCAATCACCAGCACATCAACAGTTGAGGACCCAATCCCCGGCCTTCAAGCAAATTCATCAACAACAACAGCAGCAACAACAACAACAACATCAAGATCACGTGGACAGCCAGGTAAAAAAGAAATCTACATAATTCAGATTGGCCTGAATTTTTACTCTTTATTTTTAACATAAAGACCTTTTTTCAGTCGCAAGGAGGGGATTGGAATGACAAGTTGAATGAAAACAAAGCAGGAATGGCCTCAAACGCGCAGGATTTCACCAAACAATTCATGTCGGATATGTTTGGAGGAGGTATGGGCGGTCCTCCAGCCCCTGCCCCCCAACCCCCTGCACCAACAACAACTGGTCAGGTTCAATGGCCTCCCATGAATCAACCTCCCCGAGATAGTACCCCAACCCATTCTCCTTTTGATCCCCCATCCACATCTATTTTGAAGAACGGATCTGGGCATAACCTAGCAATGACTTCTTCTTCATCCTCCTCCATGCATCAGTCCTCCCAATCGACATCAATGCAAAGCTCCATGCCTGGAGTGAAGTTTCAGACCCCGCAACCCCAGCCTCAAGGCCCGACATCGTTGCCGCGGGCGGCAGGAATGCCCCTAAAATCCTTGCCGGGTAAGGTCTCGAACCCACAAGCAACTTTGGCAGCCAATTTGCCCAAAATGAGCAACCCTGCTGCCCAAGTAGCCGGGCCCACTGAGCCTGCCCCAGCAGTGGGGCCTGGCCAGAGTCTGGTGGCTCCCCGCCGAGGTCGAGGTGAACTGAGGCAACCTACAGCTGGCCGTGTGCCACTCTGTGGTAGCTGTGGTCAACAGATCAGGTGAAAACCTCGGCCTTTGTGGCCTTTTGGACTGCCCTATGGTGTTGTCAACTGCATTTGAAAGATAACCGGTTTCTTGATTAACCTGCTCATCCTTGCGTTCCTTTTAGATGTCACTAACACCTCTCATCATGAAGGACACACTGACACCACCAAATGTAACATTGACCTGCAAAAAGCACCCAGATGCGAGTTTTGCCGTCTTCGGATAGTTAGGTAGCTGAAAATGTCAAGTCCTTAAGTTTTGCTTTCTTGGCAGTTTTTTTACATTTTGAAGAAGTTTAAAGTCGATGAATGACATTCGCTCATATCACTTTAGGGGACCCTTTATCACTGCTTTGGGCAAAACTTGGTGTCCGAATCATTTTTCGTGCGCTCAGGCATCATGTGGCAAGTCTCTCCAAGATTGTGGATTTGTGGAAGAACAAGGTTTGTACAATGGGGCCCAATCTTTTGTGACGCATACAGGTGTTAATGTTGATGCTCTTCATTTCTCCAGGACACCTCGTGTGCGAGGCTTGTTACGGCCAATATTACGCACCTGAGTGCGAAAAATGCAGGAAGAAAATTCTTGGAGTAAGTATTTCATAACGTAACCGTTTGAATTTGTCTGCAAGATTTTTTGAAAGATATTTGCAAAATGTCTAAACAGGTTCATAGTAAGGGTTTTGTGCAAGTCATTTCTTATGTTAAATCAACTACACATTTTATGGTACATAAAATGCCCATGTTTGAAAAAAAGTGCGAATCATCAGTTATACAACATATTTTACTGCAATTTTGCATAACTTTATGCCACTATATCGGCCCATTCTGGCTTTCATTTTGTCGAATTCAGGCGTTAATCCACGGGAGTGTGTGGGAGAGACTTACAATAAAACCTATCAACCCCAATAATGATTGGTTGCATGTAGACCAATTGGCCATCTCTACAAATTATGATGTTTGGAATTTAGATCTACGAGTATGTTAGATACATTCCCCTTAGAATTGACTCAACCTTTCGGATCGTGCACTTTTCAATATAGAAATAACTTAATCCTGCTTTGTAGGCCCAACTAAATTCACAAGCGTCTTTTCGACTCATATCCCTATCATATCGACGTACATCTGATAAATAAGAAAAAAAATATTTTTTGAATGGTTCCTGCCCTAAAATGGTGCTTAGCAAGTACTCTTAAACCAATACGAAGCTTCTGACAAACCTATATTTGTCGTCTTACCTAATTCGAAACATTAGTAATGGTAGTGTAAAAAGTAGACTGGACTTTTGACTCTCTGTCTTATATGTGTTAATGCTTGTCATACCAAAGAGAAATCATTGATCGCTAGTTAACCAATTTTGTTTATTAGATTCAGTGTTGACAACAAAAAGGATGCCTTTGTTTGAATTTGGGAGCCCTCTAGTTCACAAAAAAGTGAGGATGTGTAACAATTTAAGGATCACATACACCCAGACGAAATTGCTAGCGTTCTCGCACACCTTAATCCTCAATGAGACAAAGAGCACAAAAAATCGGATTCTAAAATGTCCGATTGTTTGTTTTGACACTCCAGTGTAAAAAGTTATATAAAAAGTTATACGTATTAGTAATGGTTGTGTAAAAAGCCATTTCAATTAACTTTTCACAGTTTTTTCCATAGTATTTGAAAAATGCCGAAAAAATAGGATGAGGACAGACCAAAGGTAGAAGGTTACTTACATTTCGAAGAGCTTTTCAACTATGTTCATTGAATCTCTTTGAAAGTGATAAATTTCTGAGTTATCAAAACATTTTTCACTTCAGTTTGTTCGAGCAATTGAGTTGCCTTCATTCAGGGAAACTTGACCACTTACTTTTGATTCAAAAGCTTCCCCAAGACAAAAGTATCCATTACGTCATTTATGTACTTAGACATGGTATATTTAAAACTTTGACATCATGTGAAATGCCAAGTTTCGATTTTCAGAAGAACTTCTAGTCTTGTAGCAAAAGAGTATGAAAATTACTTGTCCATTTATTCATGGTGGTTGTTTGATTCTGACAATCGTTTATTTCAGAAATAAGAACAGAAGAGAGAGAAACTTAGAGAGAAACTTATAGAGAGAAGAAAGGTTCCGTTAGAGCGATATAGATGCAGAGTATACAACACGTCCCCCAAATTTTTATGGCAAACAGATATCTCATAAAAATTGATAACTCAGATATTACGGTAAAATGGACCTATTAATCCCACATTGCACTTCGTTTGTTGACTGGGAAATTTTATGAGCAACACTATTATTTTCCGATCCAGCACCCATATCACTGATTCTCGAATCATTTGATCTCGGAAAATATTCACGTGGAACACAAACACGTTCATGTTCATTATTGAACAATATAGGAATTGTAGTAACTTGGCGATTTGGTAATTCGAAAAATTGAGGAGAGCAGGTGAAAGGAAGACTTTGGCCGAAATTTCTTCCATTCCAATTATGTGAAAGGCCCTCCTGATGACTTGATGTCTGGGATTTGCACATTTTATAAAGGAATATGAGGAAGATGCTAAATACACTAACACCAAATATCCAAGCGAAGCTGAAGCCCATGGTTGGCATGTGAAGCTCCAGTATATGAAACCCCGTTGAATGTTCTTGAATTGTATTTCTGGTAAATTCGCTTTTTGAGATGTCTTTTGAAGAGTGGCCTCCCATCTTATTCTTATTTCACTCAGAATAGGTGTTTTTCAATGAAGTTTGAAAAATGCACTGACTTATTAGCCAGACGTTGGGATCGTCTGGGAGAATTTTCAAGTTTTGAAGATGCTGGCTTGTCATTCGAATCTACGTTTTGAAGGTTTGGCACGTATTTGCTTTTCTGACGAATGAATCTTCTGTTCCGCCAAAACACTTTGCCATTGGACGAAATTAAGTATGACCTCCTCTTCTTACATACTTTTGATATGACGCCCTCGGAATCCCAGACCTTTGTAATGGGATTTTGAATTAGGACCTTGTCCTCAAGCTCCAACGGCGCAAGATCACGATGATGGACGTCGAATGATTTCTTCATTTTGTCTACAGACATTTCTTTTTGGAGTTTCATATCCATGAATTCAAAATTAGGCATGATTGCACCTTCCAAAGTTGGTAATTTGCCTCTTTGTCGTCTACCCAAAAACATTTGAGCAGGGCTTAGTCCATTTGCTCGAGGAACATTCCTCCATTCCAAAAGAGCTTCATAGAAATCTTGATTTTTTCCACACTTTGTCAAAAGATACTTTACATTTTTGACGGCAGATTCCGCCAACCCATTGCTTTGCGGGTTATAGGGGCTTGATACCTCATGTCGAATATGATATTCTTCACAAAATTTGTCAAATTGTTGACGAAATTGTGGCCCTCCATCACTCTTGATTTGACACGGAAATCCCCATTCGCAGAACCATTTCTTGAGCGTATTTGTAACTGCGTTGGTAGTGGTGGAAGGAAGTCTTTGTGCAAAAGGAAAACCAGAAAATCGGTCAACCATGACTACCCAATTTTGACCCTGAAAATTGAATAAGTCCGTACTAACACTGGCCATTGGTCCTGTAATTGGCGTTGTGTTCAGACTCTCACGTTGCTGGCTTGGCTGCAATTCTTGACATGCACTGCACGATGAAATTAGTTGTTGAATATCGTTTTTCATTCCAGGCCAAAAATAAAGTTGACGAGCATTTTGATACGTTTTGATCATCCCAGAATGAGGTAAATGAAGTAGTTTTAAGATTTTGGGGCGTGCCTCGGGTGGTACAACTACCCGATATCCATCGTAGACAAGAAGACTATCACCCTGTAGACTTAGGTACGGCCATATTGCAGCATAAGGTCTGAGGAATGGGACCTTCTTTGGATCAGAATTGTTCTGAAACGCGTCAACAATTCGTTTATATTCTTTTGAACTGGCGGCCTCAAATAATTGTTGAAGAGCAGGGTCTTCACTAATCGCTTTGCAAATTGTCGCACTTGAGCTATGTCCATTGACATCATCAACGTCGTCGATTTCCCCTGGGAAGACTGGAGCTCGGGAAAGAGCATCGGCAATCAAATGGCTTTTCCCCGCAGACCATTTAAGGCTGAAATTATAATCCACCAACTTTTCGCGATATCGTAACAGACGAGCGTTGTTAAGTTCATGCAAAGGTTTGATAAATGTACCCAAAAGAGGTTTGTGGTCAGTTATGACAGTGAAGTCCTTAATGCCTTTCAAATAATAACCACATTTCTCGATGGCCCATTGAATGGCCATGCATTCTAGCTCAATCACAGCGTAATTTCTTTGAGCTGGTGTCAGTCCTCTGGAGCCACAGTGTATTAATCGTAACCTTCCATCTTGTTCTCGTTGTATAAGAGCAAAACCGATTCCTTGTAATCTAGATGCATCGGTAAGGAGCTCCGTGTCCAGTTTTGGATCGAAGGGTTGAACTATCATATCTGAACAAAGTAACTTTTTCATGCATTGGAATTCATTTTCATGTTCAGGCAACCATACGTAAGCGTTGGATTTCTTCAGCAGCTGTCGCATAAGACATGTCATGTGAGCTAAATCAGGAAGAAAGATTCCTAATTGGTTAGCAAGACCAAGAAATGAACGCAATTCCGTAACGTTTTTGGGCGCTGGAAAGTCAGCAATTGCTGCTAATTTGTCTGGATCCGGCTGAACACCATTGTCACTGACAATAAAACCCGCAAATTTAAGTTTTCTTCCAACTTGGAGCTTTGACAGTGATAACTTAATCCCAGCAATACGACATTTGTCAAGGACAACTCGTATGCGTTTCCATAATGTCTCCCAATTTGGAGCTTGAACAAGCATGTCGTCCACGATTTTGAGGAGCCAGGTTAGACCCTCAACTGCTTTATCTGTTTTGTAACAGAATACATCTGAACTGGTATTGAGTCCCATTGGAGCTTTTGTGTATCGAAATCTTCCAGTAGGAAGTAGAAATGTTGTAAGCTTGGAGCTTTCTTCGTCTAACGGAACTTGGAAGTATCCGTGGATAGCGTCGAGTTTTGCGAACACTTTCGACGTCGTATCTATTTTCTTGATCAGATCACTCGCCGAAGGAAAGGGGTGAACTGTCCTTTTCACAAATTTGTTCAATTGTCGATAATCAGTCACCAACCTTAGTTTTCTTCCATCGGGCTTTGGTACAAAATGTGCCGGGGAACACCAAGTTGTGGGTTCGGTTTCTCGTACAAGTACCCCTGCTTTAGTCAATTCCTCAACGAGAGCGAGTGACATTTCATAGTAATGGAATGGGACTTGACGAGCTGTTGTGACATGAATAGGTTTGATTTCAACATCCTCTCGTAAATGAATGTGCATTGGTGCACCTTTAATTACTCCGCACGCATCATCCAGTGCGTCTCCAAGAACGTCAGCATACTCGGACTTGATCTTCTCAAGGTTATCTTCTGAAGCGTCTTCCTTGACATCCACATTTGACTTGAAATCGCATACATACTTTGCAAAGTCATTGGAAGGACTCGGAAAATCTGAAGGGATGATTTTCAACGCGATTAAGTCATGCCAAGATATTAAGATTTCATCATGCAAACTTGACGAAATAATAGCATTTATCATTGTAGTGTGGTTGTCACATTGAGCTTGTACAAAAATGCTTCCCTCGCAAATCATTCGAGAACCATTGGCGGCATATAACTTGTCTTGAGATTTTGAGTATGTTATGTTGTGCTCACGAAGGATATTCGTGGCAATAATTGTGCGAGTCGCACCAGTGTCAGGAGTCGTTTGAAACTTGAAAGACTTCTTTTGACACTTAAAAGTAATCAATAGCTTCGGAGTAGGTTGTGAAACATCAACACCTTTAACCGTAACTGAGGCTGTTTTGGCCTTAGAATCGGGAGATGACGAACGAGTTGGATTCCGCGATTCCCTACGAGAGCCTTGTCTGGATTGATTTGTTCCATAACGGCAAACTGTTGCTATATGTCCCTTCTTTCTGCATATGTTGCAGGTTAGTTCATGCTTCCGATTGCAATGCATAATTAGATGAGAAGAACTTCCACAGGCAAAACAATTTCCCTGACTTTTGTGTCTTCGGCTAGATGCCCCATTGTCTCTTTTTGAATTTGTCCATTTCTTTCGGTATTTTGGATTTGTAACTTTGGCGACTTTTCCTTCCGGATTCATCGCTCTCAAAGCGGCATGAGCGCTCTCCCATGCGCGCGCTTCTCTTTCAATGTCTGCTAGAGTTGGATTATCAAGTTTGAGAAACTTCTCCTTGAGTTGGGGGTTGCAAGTTCCACTTATCAAACGAAATACGTAGATATTATCGATCGTCAAAGATTGCAAATCTGCTTCTCTGCCTCTTTGTTTCACTTGGCTGGCAAAGTCTGTAAATGACTGACCTGAAACCTGAGACATGCTGAAAAATGTGTGGCGTCTACTAAACAGAGGATACTGCAATAGGAACTCCTCTTCCAAAATGGCGATACATGAGTCATCTCCGAATATGGGCGTATCCACCTGTACTTTAGCACGAATCCTTGTTTCTAAATCGATATTAACACAAGCATAAAGGTATGCATGCTGATCCTCCACAGTAGCACGATCGAGACCCGAAGTACTATAAAATGCTCTGAATTTCTCCACCCATGAGCGTAATTCGGCTGGAGAATGGTCTTTTGTCAACGTAAATGGTTTTAAAGTTTCGTTCACTCGGGACCTTGGAATGGACTGTCCATTAGGAACCAGGGTAGGAGCATGTTGAAGATTTGGTTGAGCTGGTAATTGGGCATTTGCGAGAGCTCTGAAAACTTTTTGACTTGTAGATGCCCGGTCTTTCTCATATTGTTCCAATTTGGCACGAGCCTCTCTATAAACACTTCGCTCATTTGTTATTTGTTGAATTCTAGCGTAAGTGTCCTCCACAATTTGAATACGAGTCAGGTATGCATCATGAGCATCCTGTAGCTGTTTCACGGTGTATGAAGAAGGATTCTCTCGGATGAATTCAATTAAATTATTCACCACTTTCACTGTTCGAGTTATGTAACCCTTATTAGCTGGCAATGATGCCTTGAGCCGCGTAAGCTCCTCTTGAAATTCGGATGGCAAAACTTCCAAAAGAAAGTTCTCATCATTGTCTTCATCACCAACATCCTCTACGATCTCATCCGGATTGTTCGGATGAGTTGGAGGTTCAAGATGTGTACTCCCTTGAGCACCACTTTTGTCACTCTTCGGTGGCATGATTCAATCCAATGGAATAGATTGAAAAGGATCAATTAATGTGATCACTGAGCATCAAGTTGTGGTCCTTGCAACTTATGCTTTATCACAAATAAGTGGCATCACTCATCCCGCACTTGTATTCACCAAACTGAAAACGGGTATCAATGTTGCAAAAACTGCAAGTTCTTTAGAGCCACTGCGCCATGTTTGATTCTGACAATCGTTTATTTCAGAAATAAGAACAGAAGAGAGAGAAACTTAGAGAGAAACTTATAGAGAGAAGAAAGGTTCCGTTAGAGCGATATAGATGCAGAGTATACAACAGTGGTCCATCAGAAATCGTTTCAAGACTGTCTGGATTATCCCATATCATTAGGGACGATCCATTTTAGCTTAAGTCTCCGTCCGAGTTTTAGCAAACGTTAAGCGGAAAAATCAAAGTCAACTTCCAAAATTGCACCAAAATTTCATTGAGAAGATACTAATACATCTCTTGGGTTACCATAAAACGATCAGTGAAATCGTTCTTTTCTCAAGGACGCCAATTCCCGAATACGATTGCTTCAAATAGGGAAAGCCGACCTTAGCCATCTGTCCCATTTTTGGCTGATTTCTTCACCTTTTTTGCTCATGTTTATTCATGCACCTACTGTTTCTCATCCCTGGGCCATAACGGAGCCAGCTGGGTGGACTAGGAATCGGGGATGGAGGAATTTCATGCTCTTCCAACGTCATTATAAACACACCCATAATATTTCATGAGATTCTATCCGTCTCTCGTCGAGGTACTTTCTCGCCCGCTCTCGCATCCAGTCCAGTCCCACTCTTACTTATCCACATTCTTAGAGACATCTACCCATGATATCTTCATTAAGCACTGATAAAAACTTGTTAGGTCAAACCCCATAGATTCAACAACGACATGCTATCAGCGCCCCCAAGCGGCATGTAACATAACTTTTTACCTTATCTTGTTTTGTGTATGAAGGTAAAATAGTTAGCCCTTGACTCTCCGTACCAGATATGTTAAGAAATTATATTGAAGCAGGCCATGCGAAGACAAGAATGCATGTGGGCCAAATTCCTCTGCCTTGCAAAGATGAGAAAGCTCGGTGAGAGTGGACCATAGTCAATGTACACATGTGAGGTTGAGTGTTCTCTAACACCTAAACAGGGCTAACAGCCCTAGAAAGTATTCTGGGCTGAATGAGGCTGTACTGTACAGGGTAAGCTGCCTTAAAGTGGAGGGGAGACAAGAGGGCCGAATGCTCATCCTCCAAAACTTGGAAAATGGCCTCGGTGGAAGCTCGCATGCTTCCTCCGGGGTCCAAAAATAAGGAAAAGTTTTAGTTTCTAAGAAAAAACTGGCCATGTTTTGTCACTTACTTTCAATTTGGCCAAATGTTGAAAGTCTGGGGCAAAATGGAGCCGTTTGTGACTGTTGTTCTATCTCAAATATTGAATGGTGTGTCTCCAGAACTGTTTCAAAATTGGATTGTTGTGACTTTGTCCTAGAGATTTCTCATTACAACATATGGTAAGCGTTTGAATTATGTTTGATATGATGACCTCTTTTATTTGTTAGCAATTTACTTGGGTAAAGAAAATGCCCGCTTCCATGATCGAATATTTCTTCTATTATGGCAAACTAGTTTCTCGATTTAAAACTCGTTCTTGATTCGCTTAGAGCTAATTGTCTCGATAAATCTGTCAGAAGATGGCAGGTTCTTCACCTTGAGCAATGTGGCCATTTCGTTTAATCTATGGTGCGGCCAAATTGCTCGATGCACCTTTGTAAAGTAAACATCTCACTTTTGAATTTTAGCAATGTTTTCATTTTGACCCTTGTCCGCATTGTTTTTCTAAATCAGCTCATTGTTACCCAATCTCAAGGCCATGCCTTCTTGAATAATTTATATATTTTTAAGATTTGATTGGGCACCAAAAACTCTAAACGCATTTTTTCATAAAAAGGGGCGGAAAAATAATCGCATTTTTCATATTTTTCTAAATCTGAAAATAACACTTTCATACATTTCTTGTTACTTTCTGCAGCTCAAAAAATGACCTGAAATAGGCAATTTCATAACTTATGTTCCTTTTTTAGGGAACATTTAAGGCCATTGAAGTAAAAAAAGAAAATTTCCTTGGGATATACCTTCCACCTTTATTGTCATAGAATAAAACACTCTGCTCCTTCAAGGTGCTCAGTCATGTCTTCCGTTTCGTTGAAGACTCAATTCAAGGCGCATTAGCTCTTGGCTCATCAATTACACGCCTATTTATTGGACATATCGAGGACAAGCGGACATTATTTACAACTGGCCTTTTGCAATGAATTCCTTCCCGCCTCAAAATTGCTCACTGCTCCCAATGACAATCCAAATCGTCTGCACCTATTTCTTCAATTGTAATTCGAAGCAGATTCAAGGCCAAAGAATTTCTTTCTGACCCATGGGGGACAACTTTATGAATCAAATATCCAAATACCGACACGCCGATTAAGAAAGCTGGCAAAGGAAAATCAAAGTGGAACGGCTCATGTATTTTCATCTTTTCCTTCTCCTTTTGCATTATAGAACACGCTGAAGGCTATGAACAAAACATTTTGTCCCGAATGTTTTGTTTGTGCGTACTGTGGCAAAATCTTTGCGAATTCTCCATTCTATCTGGAGGACGGTCTGCCTTATTGCGAATATGGTAACTGGCAATTTGTCTTCAAAATGTGTCAGTGTTGATAAGGTGAAACATAACCTAAACTTGTTTCAGATTGGAACGAGCTGTTCACGACCAAGTGCGTATCTTGTGGATTTCCCATTGAGGCCGGTGACCGTTGGGTTGAAGCCTTGAACAATAACTATCACAGTCAATGTTTCAATTGCACAGTAAGTGTCAAGTTCGAATTGTAGGTTAGGATTGAAGGATAGAAGGGCTTTCAACTTCAGTAACAAGAGGCTTTCTTGGTGTAAATAGGGGAGGGCGAAAGCCGGTGTCGGTGCTGACTTCAAATTTTTGGTGTCGACACCTACGAGGTTTCGTGATTTTAAAACCTGAAATTGTACAAGAGAAAAGCAGTCTCTGTCATTGTTAACATCTGCACTTTGGCCAATGTCGGTCATAGACAAAATTGCTTGTGTCACCAATTCTTGGTTATTTACAGAAATATTTTGAGGAAAGGCAAGAAACACTGATTTTTGTGGAATGGGAGGCTAGCGAAAATAATCATGATTTTCAATAGGCACCCATCAATAACGTTCTTTTGCAAATGAGACCTTGGTATACGGTACATATACTAGATTGTGTATTTTAATTTTCGACTCAATCAAACGTCAGAGTCAAAAGTTATGCTCTCTCATAGCTCAATGTAAATCCTACTGAGAATGAATGAACTAGCCCTTTTCTGGCATTTTTTTACCACAAAAAGGCGAGCTCAATCATTCTGTACTTTCCTCAGTACAGAGCTTTGAGAACCCACAACTTTTTAATCCTTCATTCGATAGAGCTGAAAAATGAAATATATGTTCTATTGATTGTAAGCAACGTCTCATTTGCAGAAAAACGCAGTCCAAATAATCCTACTGGAAATCACACTCGTTACTAGCCTCCCAATCCAATATTCAATGCTTTTTGGGTATGGCTTGATGCTTGATTTTGTGTTTGTGTTCCTCGAGTTGGAACAAGGATAGGACACACTAAAAACATGCAGCACTGCAAGTGTCCTTTTTCATTTTTATTGATCATCTTAAAATTACTCGGATAATGAAATGCATCAGCAAAAACAGTCAGCCAATTTAACAACCTTGTACAATATGTACAAGTCATCAAGTGTAGAAAGAAAAGGGGGAATATGGTGCTTTTTCCGTCAATATCAAAAAGATTCACTCTCGTTTTTTAACATCTATCATCAATTTACAGCTTGACTAAATAAACGCAAATAGGTGTTCTAAAATTTACCTGCCATTTGTTTTTCAGGTTACTTTGTCTTTTTGTTGCAAAACGAGATGTTACCAAAGTTTTCTAATGATCTGAATTGAATGATAAACAAACACTCAAATGTACAGTCAAAACACATAATTCAACAGACTCACATCCTCTCAAATAGTGGAGATTGTTTGAAAACTATTGAAATATTTAGAATCAGAATGGCTTTTTTAGAATATTTTCTGAACACAAGACTTCATAACAAACTATCGTTAAATGCTGAGAAGTTCCTCATTTCTCCTATTTCAACACCAGGCGTTTTGCTTTCATCTTACATTTCTGTCTTTTCAGTTGTGCAAAAAGAATTTGGAAGGTGTGGGCTTCTTCGTGAAATCTGGCCGGGCCTTCTGCAAGAGCCATGCCCGTGGTTAACATCAAAAAGGACGAGTTCAGTACATTGTACATAGTCAGCTCCTCTCTCCCTCTGCAAATCTCGAAATCTCCGGACAAAGACAGTGGACAATAATTTTGGAACAAATTGCTGCACACCCTTGAAAGACATGTTATGTATGATGCTCTAGTACTAATCCCAAGGACAGGACCAACAATATTCCCCATTGTTCAAGCTTGTCCCCCATGTACATGACTATATTAACCACAACCATGAAGGCTTGCTCCTGACAATGCTTTGGCATGAAATAAAGAATCACAAACTTTAGTTGTCTACACGTAGTAATCAGCGACTTCGTTAAGTGGTGTATCGTAAGAATAGGTTGCGGAAACTCGATCGCAGCTCCCTCTGTCTTTGTAAATGTCATAATATCCTGGTGGCGAATTGAGCTCAATTTGGCGAAATTTGGACTGAGTGGGCAAATTCGTGGCAGGAGTTGATGGTGATCCTTGAGGTTTGGTGGTGGGCAAACTTGGTTTTGATTTCCAACACTTCTTGTACCAACAAAATCCAATGATCAGAATGATCAACATGAGAGCTAGACAAGCTGACAAGATGATGAAGGTGAGCGAATGCTGGGGTTGAACAAACAACCAGTTTGACAAGAGGACAGTGGATTTGATTGGATCATCTGTGGTGATTTGGATAGAGTGTGTATTGGCAATGGTCAGTTCATCAATGATGCATTCAAAGGCCACTTGACCATGAAAAGTGTTCGGCAGATGAAAAAGCATGGATCGCTCATGAATTGCCAAAAGTACTCTTTCACTTGAGGAAGTGCTTTGAAAGCCTGAAGAGCACATGCCATTGTTTCCTTGTATTTGGATATGCTTGCCATCGTTTTGCATGTGCAAATTGTGATCAACACCATTCTGTAGAGTAATAGTGAAGGTCAACTTCTTGACTAAGTCAATGTTCAGATAGATGATGGTATTATCAAAGAAGCCATGGTTAATAAGCCATTTTTGAGATGATGGAAGATCATTAGTTTGACAATTCAAATGATCCAAGATGGCGCAACTCCAAACAATTCCATTCTTCAAACCTTTGGCAATTTTGAATAGATTGTCTAACCCTTTTGGATTTGGAATCACCAGTTGGGCATTGTACAGAGGCATTCTGGTTGCAGTCGTGGTGACTCCTTCTTGTATGACTTGGACATCCTCATCATTCTCAGGACGATCAAATCTAATATACAACATTTCCTTGGTCTCCAATTTGTAATGATAGAGGGCGCTCTCTGTCATGAAAACTCCAATGTAGTAGACATAAGAAGAAGAACACTCTACGCCCTTAGAGATTACACCACGTATCAGATGTGAGCACTCGCTGATCGACTTTTCTCTCTTGATTGTCATTGTTTTTTCTTGCGGATAAACAATGATCAATGAGCTTTCGTCCGACATAGTAACCTTAAAATCCAAAATCTCTTGAAAAAGATTTATCCTTAACTGATCCTGTTGTCTGTAGTTTGTCCATTGTAATTTGCCACTGGGACCTTTAAAACATGAGAGTGAAGCTCTTTTACAAATTCCATCATCTTTCTGATCGAACCCAAATGGTCGAAGATCTTGGCACACCGATGACAGATTGTGACTTGGAAACTGGATGAGGGTTTTTTCAAGATCACCATTACACTCATCTGTCCATGTTCCCACAGATTTCAATTCATCCACATAGTGTTGGCTTTCTTGGGGCAAAAACTGAGTGTCATACTGGGTTGCTTGGCATTTCACAAGAATGGTAAGAAGCAAAGCTATTGTAAATATTGATTCCCACTTCGTCATGTTGTTGGAAAAGAGAAATTAAAGACGTGGCTTCGATGTGATAACAAACACATCCTTCTTCCACAACAGTGTTTCATAGTCACAACCGGAAACTCTTCTTGAACTGTCAAGGTTAGCAACCTTTAAAGACTGCATATTGAACACACTTCAAAGTCATCTCAGGGTATTCGTTCCTTTTTGGCTGGATTTTGACATAGACTGTTGGTACTTCATGTGATGAAGATTTCAAAAACGTTCGTCGCCAGTCATATTCCAGATAAATATTTAATTATTTTGCATTTTAAATATTATGCTCATTTTAAATTGTTCAAATTCATAACGTTGGATACTCATGCGTAGAGTGAGTAGAAAAATTTAATTAAATCGTAATTTTTTTTTAATTTTCTGCCCCTTTTTGGTCCCATTTTAAATTTTTTGGCCCTTTTCGTGGGCCATTTTTGGTCATGTCAAGTCATAATTGGCGCCAAAAAACGGCTGCTAACACATTTAGCCTTACCAATTTTAGCTCTTTAGAGCTAAATTTAGCTCTTTTTCCTCATATTTTGGAAATTTGGCTCCAAATTTGAGCATTTGGCTCTTTTGGCTCTTTTAGCTCCTTTTGAAATATTTGGCCATTTTTAGCTCTTTTTTCTAAGAATTTTAGGGATTTTTGGCTCCTATTTACAATTTTCGAAGTTGCCAGATTTTCTACCTCAA